>LR749752.1:1268264-1406856 GCA_902729485.2 Mus minutoides
TGTGAACACAGGTTTATAAGATTTTTAAGAATCATGGCTGCCTACAGTCTGATGTCCCTTTAGTGACCCTCAGTTTTACTAGTAAACTTGGGAAGGATCACAGCAGGGTATGTCCCCATTTCTATGACATCACTAAGCATCTCTTCTTCCAGCTCTGGGGCCGGAAGATTTTCTTCACAGTGGTTTTATTTCAACTCAGAAGCAGGGCTTGCTTCTGTCTGTATGTTTGTAGTGGTTTGAATATGTTCAGCCCACAGAGTGGTACTATTAGGAGGTGTGACCTCGTTGCAGTAGGTGTGGCCTTGTTGGCAGAAGTGTGTCACTGTGGGTGTGGGCTTTGAGACCCTCCTCCTAGCTGCCTGGAAGTCAGTCTTCTCCTGCTTGCTTTTGGACCAAGATGTAGAGCCCTCAACTCCTCCAGCATCATGCCTGCCTGGACATTGCCATGTATTCCCTCCATGATGATAATGGATTGAACCTCTGACCCTGTAAGCCAACACCAATTAAATGCCATCCTTTATAAGGATAGCCTTGGTCATGGTGCCCCTTTACAGCAATGGAAACTCTAACTAAGATAATAGTCCAGTTAATCCTTGGGGTCTGCTGGGGATTGGATTGAGAATGTTATAGTATTTGTAAATAAGCCGTCTATATCCTCCTGTCTGCTTCATGTCTAGTTGACTTATAATACTTAACACAATGTAGCCATCATGTGGAAAGCCATACTGTTTAAGGCTAATGAAAAAAAAATGCATGAGAGTTGTAATATTTTTCCTTTATATTTTCATTCTGTAGTTGTTTTCATTGTCACTTGGTAGAATCTTCAGATGAGGAAACTGTGACTACAGATTAATATTATCAAACGAATAAAGATTATCTAGAGAGTTGCTCATCCGAAGATGAATTATGAATATTTAAACTGTTCCAACTGTACCTAAAAGTCACTCCCTCCTCCCCATGGAGATAGGCTCAAAAAAAAAAAAAATGGCAAGGCATCGTCGGTACCTCTTTTTATTTGATTTTCAACTTTAGATCTGTGTCATCCTTGTTCCAACAGGCTATCAAGAAGCTTAGGGCAGGGGAAGTCAGGGTAAACTAGCTCTGGAATGACCTCCACAGCTGCTGTGATTTCTCCAGGCCTCATGTCTCTTCTACAGAACCATCCACACCTCAGGTCCAACATTCTTCATCCCGGCATCCCCTTGTACTATAGAGGCTGATGTAACAGGTCATGGGGAATTACAGCACAGGAGAAAGGGGAGGGAAAGAGGACATGAGAGAAAAAGAAAGACGGGATCAAGAGAGGGCTAAGGCCATCTGATAGTCCTTCCTGGCTTCTCTTCTCTGTCCTAGAGACTGCATTGGTCCGTGTGTGCTGTCCCCTACATAGCACCACAGCTCCGACAGATGACTTAGCTAATTCTGGTACAGGGAGGCTACCAACCAAAGGCCCTGGCAACTGCAGGCTAAATGTATTTGTTGCTTTTTGGCCAAGAGCCTTGAAGAGGTTGGTAGCTGCTGAGGTCCCGCACCTTCTTCCCGGGGTGGGGGATCTTGTCATTATTTTTAGTTCCTCTGGCCCCAGTGACTTACAGCTGTTGCCCTCACTCAGGACTTAATGTCAGTGACCTCTCCACAGCTCCAGCCTTCACAGCCTGTAACTCAGTTTTGTGGTTCCCTTCTGGACGGTTTCCAGGGTGTCAATGTTCCTCTGAACTTGGGGTGCTCCACACTGTCTGCGGTCTTCTTATGGGGCTGAACCAAGGTTATGATCAGCAGAATAAAGAAAGCCTTGTTCCCTCTCAGGCCACAGTGTTTTGCTTCTTTGAATGAGCTGTGTGTCATTTTCCCCTCAAGTCCTGTTAGTTGCTGTATGATATCATATATTTAGAGGGACTGGCTGCTCACTGATACACCTAGACCTTTCCCCTAGACATGCTGGCCCTTCATCTCTTTCCCATTGTTTCTCTGCTACACAAATTAACCAGTAACTCTCTGGACTCTCTCCTCTTGTAGAGCTTTGATGTGTTAGGCTCAGGTTCTCTCTGCATCGACATGTCTTAAGCTGGTCAGTTTTCAACTGGGACTGATACACTTCAGGCCAAGATTTCATTTCATATCAGTCTGAATAATATTTTCTCTCTCTCTTCCCCACCTCAGGACTCTCCTCACACCCCCCCCCCCGCCACCTCTTTCTTGGGTCTGGGCTGCCTGCTCTAGCCATTTTCAATTTCTCTTCAAGATTTTTTTGTTCATTTCTCCAAGATATTATCTGACCATTTTACTCCCTCTTGAAAATTTTAAGATTAAAAAAAAATCAAACTGTCTTAGAGCTAGAAGCCTAATTTGAGACCAACCTTAGCATCAGGCCTCTAAGGTCAGAAGAGGTGTGAGCTGGCCACAGTCATGGTTAGTGCCTCGTGCACTAGACCAGGACAAGCATTCATGATTGTTTGTCCAAACAGCTATTAAAGCTTGAGTGAATCTGGATATGAGCAAGTCCACCAGGTATCTTCTTTCAATGTCTTACCCTCAATTTATGGACTTTATGGAGAGGGAATTCATAGGATTTTTCCGGTAGATGGCCACAAAGCTTAAATTCATCATACCTAGCCCAGCCTTTGTGGAAAGGATTGTGGTCAAAATCTGACTCACTCATCAATGAATTTACGGTCTGTGCAGAGCCCATGTAAGAAATGGAAAGAATTACGACCAGCTTGCGACAACAGCAGGATTTATTTGGTATGAGATGGTTACCATGGGCCTGGGTGAGGAGGACCTCCACAAGTTTCTGGATTCAGGGCTTTTGCAACTGTGAAATGTTGGACATGTTTATTGTTTTTGGAGAGATGGTGGGATACCCTACTCCATGGTCTGTTATTCTTGGATGGGTGATAAATTCTAGCAAAAAAATAAAGAAAGCTGAATGGTAGAATCTTCTTTCACTTGTCCTATAGTGTCCCATCCCCAAACTTTCCCCTTGTTTCATTAGTTTTACCATGAGGTTCTTTTGTTTGAGGTTTTCTATGTATACAATAAAACCTAAGTGTCAAATGCCACCAAGAGCCTTTAAAGACAGGGTGTTCTGCACCCAGTCAGTGAGCGGTGCTGCTGATGCCAGCTCTGGGCAACATGTTCTTTGTGTTTATCCCTCTTTCTTCAAGACTCCTTGTTCTTTCTTTCTAGGTACATGAGCAGAATCCAAGGTTCTCTTCGTCCTTTGCATAGTTATTTTAAAGACCATGGCGTGAAAACATAACATTGGGTCTTGTTAATATTTCCAAATGTCTGTCAGGGAAACTCAATTTTATGACTAAGTGTCCCTCTCTTTTTGGTAACCATTTTCAGATATTCTCCCTTACTTGGGACTTGTGACCCATCACTGATCCTTGCAAGGCCCAGGCTTGCTAGGACTGGGTCCTTGGGTGAGGGAATTGCCTTGTGCCGCTGACACAGGCAGGGCAGGCAGCTTTGCTACACTCTCTGGCCAAGGCTGCATTGTTAACCTGTAATGGATATAAACAGCCATCCAGGCTCTTACTGGCCAGTGAGGGGTGGGACTTTGCCAACTGGGAGGACCCAGTTGCTTTGAGTCAAGTGTAAATGTGTTCCATTTGTCCAGGACAGGGCTCTGAAGTCCAGAAGCAGCTGGAGGCTTGCTTTTGTCTCTGTAGTGAGTGGTGGGGACCCTCAGCTAGATGGCAGGCCTCACAAACTCAGGAGATGGTTGCCAGGAGATGGGATGTCAGTCCAGTTCAGCCTTAGCTGCAGATGTCTGGGTAGGAAGAGAAAAACGAAACTGAGTGAAGACACTGGGTAGTGGCTACTAACTCTCTTCCTCCAGAAAAAAAAAAAAAAGAAAAAAAAATATGTCAGACTGTAGCTGCTGTGTAAGCTGCAACACCTGCCCCAGCATTCCCACGTTCACAGACACACACACACAGGTGCTCTATGGGACTATTGCTGCCAATCCCAGGTACCAGGACGCATCACCTGGAGAAGTGACGACATCTGAGCGGATATTGGTGACACTACATCAGCTGTTCCTCCTATGTTACAAGGAGAGTATTTTTGTTGTTGTTTGGATGTGGTGATGGGGATGGAACACAGGACCTCAAACATGCTAGAAAAATGCTGAGCTACACCTCTGTCCCCAGTAATCGGGAACTGAGTCACCCATGGCACTCAGCAGCCCACTGAGCTGTGACTGAGTCTGAGAAGTGACCGTCTCTCTCGCCAACTTCTTTTTATGTTTATTCCCAGGACAGGTTGTTCTGGAAGACGCTGCACAGAACGATGATCTTGACAAAATAGGCATTAAAAGCTCCCCCCGCCCCCCCCCTCGCTTTTACAATGACAGCATGTTAGAATTTAAGAACTGGGAGTCCATCAAGTGAGGAAGGAATTCCAAGTGCAATCATATTGTAGTTCTCACTAAGTAAATCCCAAGCCCTCACGCACCATCATGAGGTTGCATAGTGATGGGTTGTGTTCCAAGAATGCTGTGGTCACAGAGTTTTCCTTGTGCCAGCACCAGAGCGCACTTACGCAAACTCTCAGGGGTATCTGAGCACACCCAGGTCATCACTTGCTGGCTATGAACCTAAATACACGTTACTGTACTGAGCTCTGTGAGCAACCGGATTATGATGCTAATTGCATATGTATGTGTGTTGATCTTCACCACTCCTCTCCATCTGATGCAGGCCAGGGCTGCAGGGATCATTACGGAAGTTCCCAGTGTAAGAATCTATTGACATTCATTACTTAAGGAATGTTCATTCTACTTTCTGAGTGCAGAGATCTCTGCCTGACACAGCCATGATGTCACTACTTTTGGTTGTGCCTTTGATTCTTCTGTGGTAGAGGGGACCCTTGGCTCTGGAACTAACCTGCAACACACATTTCAGGATCCTTTTCGTAGCACCCCCAAGTTCCTGAAACCCCAGGTCTTGACTCCTCAAGCACCATGGGTCATACCAAAAAAAAAAAAAAAAAATCAAAAACAAAGTTTGAATTTCCTTTCCCACTGGGGCCAGAAGTTCAGAGAAAGCAGGGCTGGCAGGCGCCCACTGGGGGACCTCGCCCACCTCCCACCCGGAAGGCTTGTCACAAAGCCTGCTGAAATGCATTTCATCATCACAGGGCCTCTCCTGTGGGGAGCCACAGCCACTTTCCCAGCTAAACAAGAGCAGCCTTTCTTTTCCCAGTGGGGCTGACTACAGACAGTGCAGGCTCTGCCTCACACGCTGGCTGAGGTCTGGGTGTTAGGAAACCGAAATAGAGAGCATCTAGGTTTACTGTCTTGGGAAAGAACTTTCTGGAATCCTTGTTTTGTGCAAAGGAGCCAGTGGAGACCAAAACCCTCACACTGTGGCTTGGTGGGCTGTGGGTGTGTTATGACTGAGCACTGGCCCGGTGTGGCTGGTTCCTGGTGGGAGGATGCATGCTTTGGGCTTTGGCTTTCTTTGGATGGAGGAAGATATTGCCTGACTCTTCTTTCCCAGGTAGAAATGGTGTCTCTTGTGAATCCCACTAGGGGCTCCTCCTCCCTTCTTCCTGCTTGCAGCTCACAGCTTGGAACTGCCAAGAACTGTCAGCCTCTGGATTTTCTACAAACCAGACTTGTGCTTTTAAACCCTTCTCAAGGGAGCAAAGAGCCACAGTCTACATTAGCTGTCAGGTGACATGGCTGGGTGGTTGACAAAGAGCCTGGGAACTGGGAGGCTATAAGTTTTATTGTCCCAACTCTACTCCCTCAGCAAAGCCCTCTAGGGCTATTAAGGGCCTGGGTTCCCACACCTACCCACACCTACAGAGCCGGTGGGAGGGAAGGTCCATAAGGGGTCGCAGCCCCAGAGGCCATTCCTGGCTCCAGGCTCCTGTGTGGTCGGCCAACCTCAGGGCAAGCACAGGGCAGTAACACAGATCTGCCCTGAGAAGCTGGAGGAGGGGGAGGGGGGTCATGTGGAGAAGCAATCTAGGAGGGAGAACTAGGAGGAAGGGGGGCGTTTATTGGTTTATTGAGCTGCTGACCTGGGACCACGATTAACACTTCAGTGTGCAGGAGAGAGAGACCCACTGAGTGCAAATGTGAGACAGACTCTTGCAGTTTCCAGATACTCAAAAGACCCCAAGCAGCAGCCAGTGCTGTGGGAAAGGCAGCTTGTGTCTTTCTGGGGAGTAGGGGGGGGGTTGCTGTGATGGAACCTGGGGCCTTTGCTAGACAAGTACTGTCTCTAAGAAACCAGGGGCAGCAGGAGGGTTCATGCTTGGCTCAGGAAACTGGTGAGGCTGGGACTGGGCTCCAAGTTCTTGCTTTTTTGTTTTCTCCATGGAATTGCTTTTCTGAACCCCCAAATCCAATCTTGATCTGATAGAAGAACCCATTTGTTCCAAGTGAAAACTTTCACAGACAGTTGACACTGGCCATTTGGCCACAGTAGGAAAAATAGGCTTAGTTCATCTACTGGGGCTGCTGGCCAGATGCAGAGCCCCCCAGTTTTAAGGTAGAGAGATCATCCAGTTTAACCTGGACGCCCCTCACCCCCCAAGGGGGCAAGCTATGAGAGGCTGGCACTCTGAGATGACAAAGAAACATCTGAATAAGGTTTGTTCACTCAGACTTCCTCAGGACTGAGGGTGGGCTAGAACTGGGAGAACCGAGGAACTCCTTGGCTGTGGAAAGGGGACTGCGTTGACTGTGTTCCACAGAGGTCCAAGAATATCACATGGAAACTTCCAGAAATAAACAAGTCATAAATGGCACGTTGTTCCGAATGTTGTGATAAAGTCTTGTCCATTGGCTTCCTCCCTCCTAGGACCTCATCGCTCTCTTTTTTATTTTTTAACAAATTAAATTTTAGTTTATGTGTAACATGCTTCCTGCACATAGATATGTGCACTGCAAGTGTGCCAGTGCCCATGGAGGCCAGGAGAGGCAGAAGGATTCTCTGGAGCTGGAGTTACAGGAGAGAGTGCTGGCAACCTGGATCCTCTGAAAGTACAGTTAATAGCCCAACCTCATTTACCGTTTACCTAATCCCTCAGTCCAGCTTTTGTCCAGCATGTCTATACTCGACTATGTCTAACCTATACTATGGCACTAGTATAGGTTACTGTCAGGTCCAAAGAAATTCTACTCCCCCACATTCTGGTGTCTGTTCCCCTCTACCAAAGAAGCCATTTCCTCACCAGAGACAGAGGGACAAGTGGCTATCTGCGGTGCTTCTGAGCAGAGCAGCAAAGCACGCGCTGATCTTGGCTCGTTCGGTAGCTACCTGAGGCTCTTCTCACCCTGCCTCCATCCTAAACTCCATCATCTCATGGGCTTCCCTCCTCCAGCGTCTCTGTTCCTTATAACACTGTTATTTGGGCTTTGTGCTCCCCCTTTCATCTTCCTCTCTTGCCCCTTCTCTTGTTCTCCTTTGCTCTCCTAATACATTCAAGCTGCTGATTCGACTCTCCTACGGTAAGTGTGGATTGTTTTGTTTCTGCACCCACCACGTTCCACTCCAAATTCTAAACGTTGGCTGCTTCCTCCCTCCACCTGCTATGCTTCTCCACTGCGATTCAGGGCAACTCTTGGTTTCTGTGGCTCCTGGAGGCTGCTATGACCTCCTGGGAGCCTGTCACTGTCTCTCCTTCCACCTACTCTCCCCCACGCTTACCTGTTCTCTCTGTCTGCCTCTCTCCCTCCCCATGTCCTCAGCTCCCTCAGGAGTTGCCCACTCTGTCCCTTTGGCTCCCTGGAGCCTGCTGTTTAAGACCCAAAGCTTCCTAATGCCTTTCTGAGCCCCTTAGATGTTGGAATCCTCCCGCTGGACCTTCATCCCCCTGCCTCTCAGCTCCCTTCTGGAACTTACTGGAACCTTTCCTCTGGAGGAGTGCCTGCCTGTCTGCAGCCCTTTCTCTTTTCCTCTTCATTCTCAGAGATTTCAATAAAGTCTTGGCCCTACTTCAGCTCAATAGCCACAAAAATGGAGCTCTTGATTTTCAAATTCTTGAAGATTCTAACAACTTCTGCCACAGTGCAAGCACAGGATTCCCAACATCTCCTTCTCTCTATGCTTTTTTTCTACATTCCACTCTTACTAATCTTCTATCTCTATGATTTATTTGCTCTCAAAAAACAATCTCTTAAGGGCTATTGTGTAAAGTCTCTTTACTTAAGAATGTGTGAGTTCATTGGGTAGGGTTAAAATCTGTAACAAAACTTAGCTTAAAACTTGTCACAAAATGTTGATAGTTTAAATATATATACATAGGTCATCTTAATTTGTTATAGCATACTGTATATGTAATTCAACTCTTGTTTAGAAAAATAGATCTGCTACAGCATACTGTGTATATAACTTGGATTCAACTCTTGTTTAAGAAAAAAAAAAAAAAAAGCCAGGCGTGGTGGCACATGCCTTTAATCCCAGCTTCGGGAAGCAGAGGCAGGCAGATTTCTGAGTTCGAGGCTAGCCTGGTCTAGAGTGAGTTCCAGGACAGCCAGGACTATACAGAGAAACCCTGTCTTGAAAAACCAAAAAAAAAAAAAAAAAAAAAAAAAAGTTTTGTGTGCCTGTGGCTTACCTAGGAGTAAATAGCAATCAAGCAGGTTGCTTCCATCTTGGCTAATGGAAGCAACATACAGCTAGAAGCATCTTTACTAAGGTTAAGGAGAACACATGCCAAGTATCTTCAGCGCCATCTTGATTAAGATGACCATCACGTATAAACCATCTAAGGCAGCGCGCCCATAAACTTTCTTAACCTTGCTGGGTTCTCTGTTCATCAGTGTGCTTCCTTTTAGACTTAGGAGACAGCAGCCTTTTCACCCTGCCCCCTATCCTTCATCTCAGCTTCCCTCCGCCAGTTTTTCAGTCCCCTATAACACTGCCAAGCTGCTATGTGCCCCATCTCTTGTCTTCCTTTCTAGGCCCCTTCTCCCTTGTCTTTCTCTCTAAGTCTCCTTTTGTCCTCACTTTCTCTCTCTTACTCTCTTGCTCCTCCCACATCCCTCTGTACCTGGACTGGTCCAATCTTCTAGCCATGTTCAGTTTACTGCTTTCGCTTTCTGTTCTGGATTTGTACAAGTGCCTCTGGCTGTTATTTCCTTATATATCTCTAATAAAAACCTTCCCCTCAACCATTTCTTGGAGCAGTCTTGTCCTCAGTCTATACAATTACTTACTTTGGCTGTCAGACATACTATTGAGGTGTCATATTGATCATGTTCCAATAATTAATTTTTCTTTATATACTTTTATTTAATTTTTTCATACAATACATTTTTACTTTTTAAAAAATATTTGTTTTATGTATATGAGTATACTGTTGCTCTCTTCAGACACACCAGAAAAGAGTATTGGATCCCATTACAAATGGTTATGAGCCACCATGTGGTTGCTAGCAATTGAACTCAGGACCTCTAGAAAACAGCCAGTGCTCTTTAGTGTTGATCTACCTCTCCAGCCCCATACAATATATTTTGATCATGTTTTTCTCCTTATTCAATTGCATGCTCTCTCTCTCTCTCTCTCTCTCTCTCTCTGTCTCAGCTCCCTATCAGAAAATAAAATCAACAAAACAAAATTTAAAAGCCAACAAAAACTACTCTTGGGAATTCGAGCATGATTGATACACCCATTAACACTCCATTGGAGAAAGCTGATTTTTCCCTTTGGCAAAGGGTATCAATTACAACTAATTTCTTGATTATGGACTGGACCCTGTGTTTAGTTCCCTATCTCAGTGCTAGGAGCCCATCTGGCTTGAACCTGTTCAGGGAATACACATGCAGCCATGCCCCCTGTGAGTTCATATGTGCACCAGTCCTGTTGCATATGAAAAACACTCTTTCCTTGAAATCATCAGTCACCTTTGGCTCTTACAGTCTTTCTATCCCCTCTTCTCACAAGTTCTTCCAAGCCTTGAGGAACTTTGGAGTACTTGTTGCTAAATAGCATGTCTTTATCAAACCAATAACTTATTTCTATAATGGAGATGCTAAGGCACAAGGGTACTGATCTGGGCAAAACATAGCTGCCAAAGAGAAGCCAGGATTTCCCCGTTAACTATAAAAGGTCAAAGTGCACAAAGATATTGAGAGATAGCTTATATTCACATAGTTCCTTTAAATTATAGGCCATTGTTGTAACTCTTATTTATTATGTTATTGCTATTAAGCTTTATCATAGGTGTATACACAGATGAAAAAACACTTCCCACAGAGCTCAGCTGTATCTGTAGTTTCCAGGATCCATTTGGGCATTTGAGAACGTACCCACATACAGTTGGGATAATGTTATCACTCTCCTTTGCCTTGTCTTGAAGCAGTGAGAAGAACATAATAGAGACGGGCTGCAGATGTTGGCAATGGCTCCCATCTGCCCCTGAGGGTCTCAGAGTTATGCAGCTACTGGCTGTTAGCAGTCTGCATGGAGCCGGGTGTCTGCCAGTGTGGAGGAACACTGAGCTGTGTGCTTGCTCCCTGCCTCATACATTTCCAGCCACATCTACCCCAGAAATAGCAAATACAGCCTTACAAAGAAATATGCCTGTTTGTGATGAGTCCTAAGGCTGAGGTTTTTTTGAGGATAGAGCTGGTGCGAGGCTGCCACTCTCTATGGAGTGGGAGTTTCCCTAGGAAGCCAGCTAGGGGCTTTCCATGAGCAGGCATGGTCCTGCCTTGCCCTGTCAGGAGACCGGCTTTTCACCCAGAGGTTACATCCTGGCAGCCTTGCGGGTCAGATTCTTTCTGCAGACATGTTTAGTTGGACCCGCTTAGTATTTCCAAACATTCTGAGTCATTATTTTAAAAACCCAGGAGTCGAGTTTCTAGCTTCTGTTCCAAAACTCAGAATATCAGACAACACTGTACCTGCATGCCCTGTGACAGGCACTGTGGGAAGCCCCTTCTAGCCTGGGAGAGGGATCTATACATTTGCAGATACCATCAGAAGGAAGTGGGCGTGAGCTCCAGCAGGTACTATGCCTGCCCTGCCCACCTTTACCTCTCTGAGCTGAGTCCACGCACTTGTTTGAATCTAGCCCTCAATACAATAGTTGTTGCTGCTGCTGCTGCTGCTGCTGCAATGTTGGATGGGAAACCCAGAGATTCAGATATACTTACTAAGTAAGCAATTTACTACTGAGCTTTACCCCAGGCCTGCATTTTAAAAACAATATCCTTTGTTTTAACCCTTTGTTTATGAACCTCAGCTATAACTTATCTTTAATACCGTTCCATCCTGACATGTGAGAGAGGACATGTGTGGTGTGGTGGATCTGTTGTGAGTGGACATACTGCTTCATGGTACACATGGTACACCATTCGTGTGTCCTTTGTTGATTACGTGACTGTTGATCCAGGAAGGTTTATGAGCTTTGAGGCTGGGTACCATATCTGACTATGACAACACAACCAGGTAAACGATACCTTGTGAGATACCTCAGCCCTCTACCTCATCAGACCTTCTTTGGTATCTATAGATATTAGAACTGTCATTCAGGGAAAGCCTGTGGTCACACTGGGTAAGTGCTCTAACTGATCTAACACTGGGCTGGAGACTCCCAGAATGGTGGCAAGAGGTCCTGGATCTTCTATCATTGCATAATGTTCTCATAATTTCCACCTACTGATAAAGATATATAAGAGAAGGAAACAAGTTCTAGAATGGAACTGCTGTGATTTGAATATGCTCCGCCCCAAGTTCAAATGCTAGGAATGTAACTCTCAAATTACATCTGTGCAGCAACTAGGGTTAGAATGGAGTCATGTGGGAAGTGCTCAAGATAGGATTTGTGCCTTGTAAAAAGAAGAGCAGAGATCTGGGTTCATCTATCACATATGGAGGTAGGATTTATATATGAACTAGGAATACAGAACATAGACTACAACGGACAACTTCCAAGAAAAATGACACAATGAACTGTGGAACTTTGGTCTCCAAGTAAGAAATCAGCACTGTCTTAGTCAGGGTTCCATGGCTGTGAAGAGACACCATGACCACCAACTCTTATAAAGGAAAACATTTCACTGAGACTGCCTTACAGTTCAGAGGTTTAGTCCATTATCATCATGGTGGGAAGCATGGCAGCATGCAGGCAGACACGGTACTGGAAAGGGAGCTGAGAGTTACATCCACAAACAGCAGGAAGAGACAGTGAGATACTGGCCTGGCTTGGGCATCTCAAATCTCAAAGCCCACCCCCAGTGACACACTTCCTCCAACAAGACCACACCTAATCCAGCAAGGCCACACTTCCTAGTAATGGCACTTCCTATGGACCTACAGGGGCCATTTTTAGTCAAGCTACTACAAGCACCACTTTTGGGGTTTGAGGTTTAGACAGGGTTTCTTTCTGTAGCTCTGGCTGTCTAGAACTCACTCTGTAGACCCGGCTGGCCTCAAACTCAAAGATCCCCCTGCCTCTGCCTACCAAGTGCTGGGATTAAAGGTGTGTATCATCACTGCCTGACACCAATTTTTATTAAGTAAGTAATAATTAATGTTTGCATGTTTAAAAATACTATATAAGAGTTCTCTAAAAGAACAGACCTGATAGAATGAATAAATTCATTAAAATGTGTGCTTATTAAACATGAAGAGGGGATTTATTAGAGCACTTTATAGGGTTCAGTCTGTGAGTCCAACAGTGGCTGTCTCACACTGGAGAGGACAAGAATCCAGTAGTTGTTCAGTCCATGAGGTTGGATATCTCAGCAACCCCTGTCTGTTGCTGGAAGCCTAGAGAATTCCTGGAGAGGTGCTGGTTTTCAGTCTGTGCTGGAATCTTGAAGGAGCTTATTCTAATATTGATGAAGGAAGGCCTCAGCAACAGGACAGATGGACTTGCCAGTGGAGGAGAGGGCAAAGGGGTCAAAAAACAATTTCCCTCTCCCGTGTTTTCTATCTGGACTCTCACCAGATGGTACTACCTACTTAGGATGGGTTTTCTTGCTTCAAATAACCTGATTAAGGATATCCCTCAGAGGAGTACCGAGAAGCTTGCATGTTAGTTGATTCCAGATCCAGTCACGTTGACAACCAAGATTAGCTGTCGCAGATACCAAGGGAAAACGCTGATGTGACCAATTTGAATAAATCAGTGTCCATGACAACATCCTTCTAGTGTTCCTTCCTTCACTGAGGGGCTAGAACACTGGAGTGGTCTTGCAACACTCCCCCACGTTCCTCGTTCCTAGGGTTCCCTGGTGATTTGGCCCCATTTCTCAATTGCATTAGTCAGTCTCTTGCACTATAATACACACCTGAGATAATGTATTCAATGGGAGTTTTTAGGAGATGGTGGATTGGCCTGTAGTATGGTAGTGTATCACAGAGGGACGCGTGGGAAAAGAGCTCCTCTTGACTGGAACGTGAGAAAGAGAGGATGGGAGGGGATCCTGCTTCATGAACATTCCTCTAATGACCACCCAATAAACCCCTTCTACTCAAATTTCCACATCCTCCCAATAGCATCAAGATTTAAGCAAAGGTTTTTTAAAAAACCCATGTGAGCCTTTGATGCGGCCATTGAAAAGCAAACTGTGACCCCACTAGGGCAAGAACAGGGAAGTGAACGTCTGTCAGCTGACGAGCACCACCAGCTTGAGGAGAGCTTGAGGCATGCTGTGGTGGCTGTATCTGTTAGCCGGCTTCACGGGGCATCGAAAGCCCAGCCTGAGAAGTCATTTGCTTGGTGATGCAACAACCGCCAGGCAGGGCGGAATTTGGAGCATCAGAACCAGCAGCCACTTTCTGCGCATGGAGGTTTCAGCATGACGTCATGATCTACCAGGTGCCTCATTCTGGCAAATGTTATGGTTCTGGGTCTAGATGTGGTGGCCATCATTATGGCCCACTTGGTTCATGCTTGCTGAGTTTAAGAAGAGACAACAGTGTGGTGAGATCTTCAGGGCAGTGTTGGGTGGTGTTTTTAAAGGATCAGTATGGAACCTGACCCTTCAGTGTTTCCCAGTGTCTGAAAACCATTTTGCATCCTGCCACAAATCCCTGTCTGCTTAAGCTAACCCTACTGACTTCTGTTCTTTGCAGACAAACCCGATCAATAGACCACACAATCCTTCTCATTGTCTCAGTCCTCACATATATTTCTCTGCCCACAAACCAAAGATACTACTCATGGATGTAGAATAGATTATCCAATTCTCGTTGCCAAACCACAGACTTTGCCTTCTTCACAAACCAAAGTGAGACTCGCCCTCCACAAAGCCATTTAGATGGCTCCAAAAAAAAAAAAAAAAAAAGAAAAGAAAAGAAAAAAAAAGCATCACATTTCTTCTGAAGCTGCAGCCTAGACCTTTAGCAGCAGTTCTGGGCTCTGAGAACATTAATTAGCTTCAGAACTGGATGCAGACATCTCCCCAGGGAAGCTAGGCTTTGACCTCTGCCAGGCAGACAAAGACATAAAAATACAAATTTAAGGCCAGGATGGTGACAGACATGAATATGAATTTTCCTAGTCTTTAAGACAACTTCTTTCATCTTTTTTTCTCCCTCTTTTACACTGTGCCTAAGCACTTGGCAGCAGAATTAGATAGTAGTCTATCACAGCAATGAGAAGAATCACTCAGATATATCCAAATCCATGGGCAAAACGTCTCTTCCCTTTAGGACACCTCCGCCTACAGGGTTCTGAATCCTCTCCAGTGTACAGGTTTCCAAGAGTCCAGAAGAAGAGACAACAGTGTGGTGAGATCTTCAGGACAGTGTTGGGTGGTGTTTTTAAAGGATCAGTATGGAGGCCCTGCAGGTGGCACATAGCACCCCTGTGGCTGAGTGCTGGCACTGTTCTTGGTCTGCTATTGGTATCTTTGAAACATTTATCAGCCATAGACTATGCTTCTGGATATAAAAACACAGAAACAAACTCAAAGAGCACTTTGCAAGTTCTCTCTCTCTCTCTCTCTCTCTCTCTGTAGTTTTTAAAGGGGCAATCAAATGTACAATGCTCATTCAAACAAGTATCATATTAACCCCTGTGTTTCCTTCTATCTGCTGTTTCTTTTCAAGATTCTTATCTAAATAAAACAATTATCATCTTGCCCGGAAGTGGTGCTACTACTACTCTTCAGTGATTGATATCATTTTTCTTAGCAGCACCAACAATTCATAAAATTTCAACAAGATAATTGGCAATTTAAAACACAATCTACATTCAGATTTTGTAAAACTAAAAAAGAAAAAAAAAGCCAGACATCCTAGGTGTTCATATATCAGTTTCAAAACTCAATATTCTTTGAATGATGAAGTCAACTTTTCTAGTAATTTATGTAAGATATCGGTCTTAGTTAACTTTTATTGCTGTGAAGATATATCACAACCATGGGAACTCTTACAAAGGAAATCGTTGGAGCTGGTGTACAGCTTCAGAGGTCTAGTCCATTATCATCACGGTGGGAAGCATTGCAGCATCCAGGCAGACACAGTGTTGAAGGAATACTGAGAGTTCTACATCTTGATCTCAGGGCAGCAGAAGGAGACTATGTGTCACACTGGGTGTAGCTTGAGCATAGGAGACCTCAAAGCCTACCTCCGCAGTGACATAATTCCTCCAACAAGGCCACACCCACTCCAAAAAGGCCACACCTCCTAATGGTGCCACTCCTTATGAACCAAGCATTCAAACACATGAGTCTATGGGGGCCCATATTTATTCAAACCACCACAATGTCCTTAAGTAAAATTTTAAGATTTGAAACAAACACATCATTGGAAGAAATTCCTTAATTGAAAGCTGGGCTTCTCTGCTCCAGACACAGACCTGTCCCTTTAATGCTGCATTCTATTACACAGCTGTGGCTTTCTCATGTGTGACAAAACACCAGGGAAGATAGAGTTGTTGGCTTTAGAGATTTGGGCTCAGTTTCAAAGGTTCAGTCCATAGTCACCGCTTTGGAGCCTGTGGTAGAATGTCTTATCATGGTGTGAGCAGGTGATAATAAAAACTGTTCCTCTTATGGTGGGAAAACAGAGAATGTGGGGAAGGGGTGGGACCCAACATCCCATTCAAGACATACCCAATGACATCACTTCTTTAATCAGGCTCTACCTCCCATTAGCAGCATTGGGTGGAAGCCAGGCTGGAAACACTTTACCCAAACAACAATGATGTCTGCTGTTACTACACACACACACACACACACACACACACACACACACACACACGGAATCAGCTAAACATTTGGGCCATACATTACAGAGGTTTCATTTTGTAACACACTAAGCATTTTGTTACTGGCTCTCTGTCTTATTATCAACACGGAGGCATTGAAGGGCCCCAGAGCATCTTCATTTGAGAATTCTCAAGAAAAGCCCCCTACTAGACACAAAATCTAGCCAAGCCCATAAACTTGGTACATCAAAGGAACCAAGCATCCTGAAGTGTAGTCTCCTAAAAGACATTGTAAAAACAAATGGTGGGTGTCAGAAAGCCAGCAGTTTCCCACTCCGGCTACTATTTCATCTTCAGTTAGCAAAGACAAACCCTGGAAACCCAGTGTTTGGAAGGCATGAATATGCAAAAATCACATGCCACCCAGGCGGTCCTCCTTTGTGCTGACTTAAAGGAAAGGTTGAGATACATTTCTAACATCCTGTTTTGAAAAGGGGGAAAAAAGAGGCTGGGGGACCCAGCTCCAGCAGAGTTCATACTTAGCCTGTATAAAGCCCTGGGTTCCTTCCTCCATTGGAAAGCATAGGGCCATGTACATGCACATCCATGCAAATAAGCTATGGTCCTCAACTGAAAATTAAATGAAATGAAAAGCATAGCATGCATGGGCATTACCTAAGGAGCATATGTACATACAGGAAGGGATTTTGAAATCTCTTCTTGGGATTAAAGACAACAAAAAAGGCAACAAAGCAAAGGCATAAAAGGGTCTAGTCCAGATCTATCGTTGCTAGCACCCTGGTGATTCACTCTCATGTGGCTGCCTTTTAAGAATATCAATAGCTTGCCATGTGTGTTCTTTTGGGATTGATATTTTTCTAATTCCATTCCTTTGCCTAAGAGTTTCATGAATTCATTGTTTTTAATAGCTGAGTAGTACTCCATTGTGTAAATGTACCACATTTTCTGTATCCATTCCTCTCTTGATGGACATCTGGGTTCTTTCCAGCTTCTGGCTATTATAAATAAGGCTGCTATATTCACAGACCACATGAAGCTCAAAAAGAAGGAAGACCAAAGTGTGAATACTTCAGACCCTCTTTGAAGGGGGAAACAAAATGCCCATGGAAGGAGTTATAGAGACAAAGTGTGGAGCAGAGACTGAAGGAAAGGCCATCCAGAGACTATCCCACCTGGGGATCCATCCCATATACAGTCACCAAACCCAGACACTATTGTGGATGCCAACAAGTGGTTGCTGAAAGAAGTCTGATATAGCTGTCTCCTGAAAGGCTGTACCAGTGCCTGACAAATACAGAGGTAGATGCTCTCAGCCAATCATTGGTCTGAGCATAAGGTCCCCAATGGAGGAGCTAGAGAAAGGGCCCAAGGAAAGGGGTTTTCAGGCCCATAGGAGGAACAACAATATGAACCAACCAGTACCCCCAGAGCTCTTGATTGTATAAAAGGCAAAATAAGTGAGCCATGGAGAGTAAGTCAGTAAGCAGCGTTCCTCTACAGTCTTTGCTCTACAGTTCCTGCCTCTCAGTTCCTGCCTCTCAGTTCCTGCCTCTCAGTTCCTGCCTCTCAGTTCCTGCCTTGAGCTTTGGCTTTGGTTTCCTTCAGTGATGGACTGTAATTTGTAAGGCAAAATAATCTCTTCCTCTTCACGTTGGTTTGGCCATGGTGGTTATCACATCAATAGAAAGCAAATTAAGACAGAATCTGGTACCAGGAGTAGGGTATTGATGTGAGTGTGACCTGGCCACATTTTTGGGGGGGGGTGGGGGAGGATCATAGGACTGTTTGGAACTTGGGGCTAGAAAAGCTTTTGAGTGCTTGGAGCTTATGGAATTGGACAATAATGTTGAGAGGTACAGGGATGGAGTTAAGTTTTATAGGCAGGCAATGGCTCTTGGGACTGTGTGATAACGGAATCAATGATCCTTGGTTTCTGGAGATCTGGGATTAAAGAAATAGCTATGATTAACAAGAGATCAGCATCACAAAGGTGAACTGGGACAGTCAATGCTTATCAGGTTCATGGGCCAGGCATCCATGTATCTATTTCTCATTCTGTGGAGTTGCTCTCCTGGAGGCTTGCAATATACATGGTCACCTGTCACCTATGCCACCTGGACTTCCATTAGTGTAGCATTTCCAAGATACAGCCTGTATTGGTGCTTTAAAAATGTATCACTCTTCCCTTCTTGTAACTCAAACATGAATATGAATTAACTTCTTTTTTCAGTTTTTTTTTTATTTCCTGTGACTAAAGGCTTTAGAGGAATAACATATTTTCTAGCTTGAATCATGATTGCATTGATTACTGTCAAGTACAACTTAATGAAAGCCACATCAAAGCTATCAACATCAATAAGATATTAATGTGCTCCTGACACAGGAGAAAATTTGTGTGTGTAATACATATCATTCCATATCCAAACTTGCCTTGGACCCCCCCCCCCAAAGCTGCAGTAATAGGACACCAGGGATGAAGCTATTAACATTGACTGCTCCTTACCACCTCTCCTTTCCTTGAATTTAGAACTTGTCAACCCAAACATAGTGCTTCCTAAAGCAAGCACTTTTCCTTAACAGAGAGGTGCAAGGCTAAGCAGATGGACAGTGCCAGGGTGTATGGCTCTGGTGCTAACTATTCTGGGCCGTTGCATATTCCTGAACCACTGAGAAAGTCTGGGGAGGCTGAACGTGTTACTTTATTTTGTAAAGCACATTAGAGCACATCCTTGAGGCAAGGGTGCACAAGTGAGAGAACAGACTTCTTTGCAATTATTTATGCAACACTTGGATGCAGGAGTTTGGGAGTCCCTGAGTTAGTAGATCTTAGCTTTCTGTCCCTTAGGTCTGCCTGCCGACCCTCCCAATGTCAGTCTGGTATTTGTCAGGGTTCACCTACTGGACAGAATCCACTCTTGGTAGCTGGAGCAGAAAGGAATTTGCTATAGGGTGTTATGAGGCTTCTGGGACATGCTGCAGAAGGTGAGCAAGTGATTGATTGATTCCTAGTTCCTCTAAGATATGCTGAGAGTCCCATGTAGGTGAAGCATGTGTCTCTGCTCTGGTCAGAGAGCCACCTGGCCATTTGGAAAGCTGTTTTACAATGTGACTTCAGCCCATGATGCTGTCACTACCAGCCAGAGGGTATTTCTATTGCTGGCCCTTGTGCAAAGTAGGCACACTATAAATGGATTGACAGATATGGAATGCCCCATATCCTGTCTAACACCCAGATGGAGGGTCACCCAGCAGGTATGAGACCATATTTTCTCAAGGCTTCTGAGAAGGTCCTAAGGCTTACCTGAGTTAGAGGAGCATACTAAGTTAGAAGAAAGAGCCTAGGAGGGTGAATGTTGCCTGTCTTGCTGCTGCTATTTGGGAAAGCTCCTTCTGATAGAGGAAGGAAGGTAATTCTTCAGGGACCCAGCAATAAGGGACTTGGGTTCAGGGTGTGCACCTTTGCCTACTGAAAAGACTTGGTGCCTCTGTGGGCAGAGCTGGGCTCTGGGGAGACAGAATGGAACCTCAGTGTTTGCTAGACAGCTTCCGGGTCACTTCAAATATGTGTTCTCATCCCTTCACATCTCCAAAGGACCTTCTGGGTATCCTCACACTTCCTCAAAGACTGTCAGCACCACTGGGCAGGGCTTTTTTTTTTTACAAGTTTTCCATCATGCAAGTATAAAGAATAGTACCCAAGACACAGGAAGTAAACACTATTTCAACTTTACAGTGGCTCAACATTTCAGCTTGCTGGTGGTATGAAATCAAGGTGCACCCAGAAGCACTCATACTAAAATTTGGTTCTTCTTGGACTAGCTATATGTGGTCCAATCCCTTATGGTGATACTGAACAGCCAGTGGGCAGCAGCTACCACTCAGCCATTCGATCTTCAGGGGAAGCAACTGACACGGTTACTATGGGCAGTCAGGCTTGCACATGTGGAAGGAGGAATTCGGGGATAAAATTTATGAGCTTGTAACAGAAGACTTGTTGACCTATCTATGGTGTCTAATATCTGAGTGACAGGTTGCCGACCCAGCATGGTGTCAGTGCAAAGAGCAGGATACCCAAATTCCTGGACCATATATGCTAAGAAGAACCATAAACATGGAATGGAAGCAGTCCAGGAAATAAGTTATATGTGTTGAAGGCTATAGAGCTAGAGGGATGGGGCTACCCAAGCCCTTTGGAACAAGTCAGAGTTCATCAGGAGCCCAGTATACCTGATGTGGAGCTGCAGGAAGTGTGTTTGCCCAGCTGTATTTCGGGTTAGCTTTGTGTGATTGTTTTATGCCCCAACTCTTTCCTTTTGGAAAAAGAATGCTTATCCTGTGCCCACAAGTATGCAACTTTTTAAAAATTTTTTTATTTTATTTTATAGGAGCTCACGGTTAATAGGCTTGGGAATATTTAAAGTGTTGGAATTGTTAAAGACTACAGAGACTTTTAAAGTTGATCAGAATGTATTTACATTGTAACGTAGTTATGAGTCAATGTGGACAAGAGGTGGAAGGCTGTGGCTCAAAAGTGGTGTATTTTGGTGTCAAGTTAACAAGGGGTGGAGTTTTAGTGGCTAGTATTAACTATCAATTCCACAGGGTCTAGAATCTTCTGGGTATGCAAATAAGGGATTATGCTAATTGATTTAAGAAGGCCCATCCATTGTGGGTGTCACCCCTCCCTAGTCAGAGGATACTGGATATATAAAGTGGAGAAAGTGGAGAAAGTGAACACAAGCACTCAGACATTCATCACCCTGCTTCTGATTTCAGATACAATGTGACCAGCTCCTTCAGGATCTTGCTGCCGTGACTTGCCTGCCATGATGCACTGTAACCTGAACTTTGATGCAGAATAAATCTTGTCCCCTTATGTTGCTTTTATCACAATGGCAAGAAAAACATTAAGAGAATTTCTCAGGATACCTCACAACTCAAAGCACTCCTTCCTTGGCCTCCCGAGTCCTGAGATCACTGGGAATGTGCCCCACCATGTCTGGCTCTGATGGGTGTTTTTTGGACAAGTCCAAGATTAAAGAGATCAGTGTGTACATCACCTTAAAAACACCATTACCATCTAATTCAGACACCAATGTGATAGCCTTGAGGTGCCTCAGGATCCTGTACTTTTTAGCACTGTGGGGGGCTGAATCCGTGTGACTGATTTGGTGTAAGTTCTGGGAGTAGAAATGACTAGTATCTTGTTCAGACGAGGGCATGTTGGTGCTGGTATCTGTTTCTCTTCCTGTTGCGATGGCCAAAAAGAATGTGTGCTCCTGATGCTGTGGCCATAAGAACACAAATCTCAGAATCCAAGTGATGGCATAGAGAAGAAATCCTTGGCAACCAGGGGTAGATACAGTGTGGGCAGGAGTGTACCCAAGCTTGCCCAGGCAGTGGGAGTGCAATTTCTAATTTTGGTGCCCTGGGATAGCCCAGATTATCTTGGTAATAAACTTGATCAACTCTTCTTAGTCTTCTATATCTTCACCACCCATAAATTATGGCAGTGAACTCTTGTTGTCAGGTGAGTGGGGTTGGTGACAGGAAATGGAGAGGAGCAGCGAACTTAGAAATGCAGCAGGCTCTGAGACCTGCTTCCTGCATAGCCACAGTATCATTCACAGACTCTTAACACCACTAATTCAGACTTGGTCACAAAGAATCAGAATTAGAGGTGTCAAGGGTCCCTATGGCTTTAGGCTGGGGTTTTCTAAGCCTTAGGACTGATCAATCCGATTCCAGCTGAAGCAAAGTTCAAGGCTTCAGTAGGTGAACTTAGCTTTTTGCTCCTCATCCCGCCTCAGTTTTTTGCAACATGGCTTGTGTGGACAGTTCTACTCACAAACTGTAGGTTATTAGGTAGAGCCTGCTTAATGCTCTAAGGAAGAAGACACAGCTGGAGCCCCCAGTATTTCTCTCTCCTCTTCTAGAACACAAAAGAAGACTATCTTTTTTTTTTTTTTTTTAAGAAGCTAATAGCTGTGGCAGTTCACTTCTCAGAGGACACCAAGGAGCTGTTGAGAGACAGGATGATTTTTCTTGGCAGTATAAAATTGAAGACTTATGTGGAAACAGGGGTAAGGGTGGTTGTAACCTTAAGTGGAAAATGTCATCCTCCTGAGGCTGACAGCTGAGATAAACAAGCCCCTTCCCATTTGATAGATGTATACATGGATATTAACTGTTATTTTGAATTATGAAGATTTGGGGATTGCTTCCTATTATAGAATATGTTAGCTAAGTTTATTGAAGGTAGGGTAGAGAATCAACTGTAGACCTCTGAACTAGATTTCAGGTGTTGCTGATGGAAAGGCACATGTGGTCTCTTAGCTTCTACTCTCTCATAATGGGGGCAGGAAATTGAACTAGATTTTCTTTCAGCTTCTGATTTAATATTTCACCATTTCCTCCCACCTGTCTGCCCGCTCATCCACCCATCTACCCTCCTCTGTGTGTGTGTGTGTGTGTGTGTGTGTGTGTGTGTGTGTGTGAATAGTTATCTATCAGTCTCTAGTCATCTATCTAGCTCTAGGAACCAAATTGTAATGTTTATATACAGTAGGAGGTGAAGCATTAGAGTCGGATTTTACAAATATGTCCAAGAGAAGACAATAGAGGCTATGGAGATGACTATCAGGAAAATGCTTGCCATGGAAGTACCAAGACCTGAGTTTGGATCCACGGTACCAACGTAAGAGCTGAGAGCAGTGACATATGACTATAAAGCCAACACTAAGTGAGGGCATGACAGCACAAGATATTCCTATAGCTCACTGGCCAGCCAGCATAGTAAAAAAAAAAAAAAAAAAAAAAAAAAAAAAAAAAAAAAAAAAAAAAAAAAAAAAAAAAAAAAAAAAAAAAAAAAAAAAAAAAAAAAAAAAAAGGAGAGATATAAAGGAAGTACCCAACACTGACCCTTTATACACACATACACACCTGCACACATACATCCACACAAGCACACACACACACACACACACACACACACACACACACACAGAGAGAGAGAGAGAGAGAGAGAGAGAGAGAGAGAGAGAGAGAGATTGTCGTACATGCCACATTTTGCCAGAGACTTTTTCCTCAGGTGCCATTATTGCCGAGACAAAGAAATAAACATTTCGACTCTGAAAAACCCATTCTTTCTATGTCAGGCTTTCCTTCATCTGTATTTTATGCACACAGAGAAATAACAAGCTCTTGGATTTGGGTCAGACAGCTGGAAAAGGAATCTAGGCAAGTCTTCCCCAACCAAAGTTGTTTGCTCCCCATTTTACATCAATTTACTGCATCAAAAAGAAACTTCCTCTTGCTGGAAACTCTATTCCCGACAAATGGAGAGAAAGTGGCAGAAACCTGCAGAAAGCATCACGGCCAAGTGACATGGAAACCTTGTGGCGAGAGGTTCCACCCAAAAGGGGGGACACACGAGTGAACGAGATTAAGATTTACGGGAGAAACACTCATCGTGAAAGCAAAGACTGGTGGGAACTCAGGGCTGTAGCTCTGTAAGGAGTCCGTCCAGGAAGGCATAGGTCCATCCGACAGAAAGGACAAAGGGCCACAGGCTACGTCTGGGTGAAGAGGAATCCCTAGGCAGAAGAGAGTTTTGCTGTTGTTATCGGGTAATTGAGCATGTCTCACTTGAGGCGGCCGCTGGGACCACGGAAGGTTATTGGAAAGCTAGCCAGACCCCTGACATGAGAAGTGTCAATAAACTCTCTCAAGTGGCTTCTCTAATTTCTTTGGTTAACAGTGAGCTCTGGCACGTTGAAAGAAAATCCTCAGTAAAATCAGCGCGATCCACAAGTGTTCCTTTTGCCATTATAGGCATTCCGGACTGGTGCGGCCAACTTCTTCTGTCAGTTGTAAGAGAACCCAAACCTTCTGCTTCTCACACCTCAGTGCATTCCTTCCACTCTCAGGGCAGCTGCATGGAGCTCCTGTCAGTGAGTACGGAGCCATGCAAAGGCCAAATGGATTCGTTACACAACTGAATTAGCTTTCATTGAGAACATTTCCAGGAAGCCCTACCTGGACCCTCTCAGTGCTTAGAATGCAGTTCTTGGCAGTTAAGTAACTAACACAGTAAACAGTCTGGAAAGGCGCTTATTGGTTGGGGATGTTGCCCTCTTCAAATAAAAGCAGGGACCTTTCAAGGGATAGGAAAAGGGACAGTAGAAGGCCACCAAGTGCATTTGCCACACTATTTTTAACACCCATGGTTTGGGAGATAGCCCCTTATCACAGCTATTCACGAATGAACTATGGCTCAGCCTAAGTTACCAGTAGATACAATGATACATCATCAGTTCTAAAACACCCCAGATAATAAGAGAGGGACTGTTGTCAAGCAGCTGATTGTTATAAACTGGCCCTTCAGAAGGGTGTTCTCTCAACTTCTAGAATCATGAGCTACCGGTAACTGTCAGTGATGGAATTAAGAGAGGGGGCACATTGATTTTAACCTTATTTTTCCCAGTAATTTGTTTTATTAATGTGTTCTTTGCTTCTCTGGGAATGATAGCCCCAAAGTGCCTGGAACTCTGTGGAATTCACTTCTACATGTTCTTGTGGGCTGCAGTGCCCTACAGAGGAGGGTTCTCAGTGTTCCTCCCAAGGACAGAATCAGAAATAAAATACTGTGAGGTTTTGGGGACTGGACCAGGTTTTCCATTTCTTTGGACTACTGCTGAACTTTCTAAGCAACCTGATCCATCTGGGAAGTTGTGATCCTATGATGGAGAACTCAGAGACAGAATGTTCCCTGCTGCGATCAGATGCTGTCTAAGACCTTGCAGGAGCGCCCATGCCCGCTGCCTTCTCCTTTCATGCTCCCAGCATCCTTGTGCTCCAACTTGGCAGGTCACAATCCATCAGAGAGTTGAAGAGTATGAGGAGTAAAGTTATTAAAAGTTGTCACTAGACTCTACCTTCCATCTGAACACTCTAGCACCACCGATCAAGAACAGCTTCTTAAAAGCAGCCTCACTCTCCAGACTGAGTCTTGTACAGAGGAAGGTGGGATCTGTGCCCGTTTAGCAGGTAACTCGGGCTTTCCTACATGGAAAGGTAAGGAAGGCATCTCTTGGACAAAAAACAGAGGAGTGCTAACCAGGGTTTAAAAGAAGGGGAAACGGTGAGGGCTACATAGCAAAAAATTACACACACACACACACACACACACACACACACACACACATTTATAGATGTTGCTGTAAGCCTGCACCACTTTGCTGACAGCTTGTTCAGACTGGTTTGTCTATTGCTGTGGATGTGGCTGATGGAGATGGTGAGGTGTTTCACAAACAAAAGGAAATGATCCCCAGAACTATAGTCGTGGGCCTTTAACAGGCCTCCCTCCTGCTTTCTCTGGTTTCAGACTTGTTCATATCCCAGAGCCAAAGGCCAAAGGATACATCCTGCTGTCAGGGCTGGTTGGGCCCAGAGGCCGGTTTGTATACAGAAAAGCCAAATGCCTAGGGCTTCTTTTACCTGTGCCTGCTTATTGCGTTCATAAATTAAGATAACAACTGAGATATTTATTTATTTGGTTGCAGATTTCTTGCTCTATCATAGAGGAAAAGAAAAGCCAGTTCTCTAAAATTGAGACCATAGAGTATAATTTACCAAAACAAACAAACAAAATAAAACTTGGTGGTGACTAAGACCTTAATCCTAACCCACTGACATATTGGATGTATTAGACCTCAAAATTGAATTCGTCCCAATGTACAGGTAATTGTGGACTGAGCAAATAAAAAGCATGTATTTGCATGGAGACCCACTACCCCTACTGTCCAGTGAGTCTCCACACTGGCTCCATTCTGAGAACTTACCAGTGTCTCAGGGGTTCCTCCACCTCGGCCCCGGGGTTAAATGTAGCCATTGTCCCACAATTCTCAGTAACATTCCCCAGCACCGTTCTGTCTGAAGAAATACTTCTTTCTGCAATTTCCTGGGCTGCTTGCCTCTGCCTCAGCTCACTGACCACCCCAGAGCCTGGAATCGTGCCTTGGCAACCCAAAGAAATGGCTTGGGACAATTTTGAGGTCTCTGTTATTTTTGTACATGGCACTGTTGGTACTAAGAGGAGAGCCAAATTATTTTATTTCTTCCTTTTATAGGCAAACCTACATCTCTTCCAGACTAGATGCTGTCTCTCATTTCTCTATCTATCTATCTATCTATCTATCTATCTACCTACCTACCTACCTATCTCTTGGAGGAAAGGGTAATGCTGGAGACTGAACCCAGAGCCTCCCATGTGCCTGACAGGTACCTTATATCACTGAGCTGTATTGCCAGCACCCTCCGAAACTGTTCTTTAAAGACGGTCCTTTGTTTGGTAGTCAGCTGTACCTGAGTTTGTCTAGTTTTAGGTGGTGTGTGTGTTAGTTTTCCAGACCACCCTGCCATGCTCCCAATCTTGAAGTTATGGACTCCTTTAGTTTTGGATTTCACCCCTGACCTCACAATTTCTTACACAACAGCATGCCAGTTGACTTGAGGTGTCTTTGACAAGCAGAAACCCCAAATTTCATAAAAGCCAGCAGGAACTCAGCCTCTGGGCCCTTCCTGTGGCTTGCACATTGGGCTCTCTGAAGGGTGGAGAGAGTTGGTTTCCCTTCAAATGAGGCACCTGAAAACGCAGGGTACTACTGTGTCTATGATTTATGTTGTTGAGGGAGGCAAAGGAATTTCAAGAGCCCAATGCTGGCCTATTTTGCAGTTTCCAAAAAGCAGTGGGTCTTTGTGTGATTTCTATGTATATGTAGGCACCGGCCCAGTAGAAGGCTAGAACGGTGGGTCCATGGGGTTACACGAATAGAGGCTTTGCCAGCCTAGTGACACCGACCTGAAATTCCAGCTACTCTCGAAACTGAAGCTAAAGATTTGCAAGTTCCAAGCCAGCCTGTACTACAGAGTGAGATCAAGGCCAGCCTGGGCAACTCAGTGAGACCTTGTTTAAAATGAAAGGTTTAAAAAAAAAAAAGGTCTGAGGCTATTGCTTAGTGGTAGAGTGTTTGCTTCACATGTGGAAGGCCCAGTTCAGTCCTCAATACCGAGGGAAATGGGAGCAGAACCAGACTATTACTGAGGAAAAGTCAGTGCAGAGCACCCATTCTGCAGGGGCTACAGGAGCTGCACAGGCTGCAGGTGGAAACTGACCTTGAGGGAAGACGTCATCCTAACGGTTCCTAGCTGCTCTTAGCTTCCTCATATCGTTTTATTTTGTTTTGTTTTGTTTTAGTGTATAAGTTCTGTTTTAGTGTATAAGGAGGTTCTGATAGTGTCTCACAATGAGCAGTAGAAAGAAGTATCAAAGAAAACAATTTAAATAAGGCAAGGCCAATGGATTATATTTCTAGGAATCTAAGTAAATAGGATAATTGTCTGACAAGCAGGAATAGCTGTTGGCCTTTGACTGTCTAATTTGTTATTTGAAATGGTGACTTTTAAAATTTCAGATGAATTCATTGTATTTGTAAACAACAACAACAAAGCAAACAAACACAACCCATGTCTCTTCTTTCTAGCCCCCAGATTACACAACAGAGTCATTGTTTGTGGTTTAGTATTTTTTTTCCATTTTTTTTTTCTGCTCTTGATGGTGCCCATGTGGCTGTGTGGTCCTGTAAATCCTTTCATGGAGTGGTTACAGCCCTCCAGCCTGTGTGTGTCTTCTCCCTCAGCCTGATATAATGGCCAAGGAAAAGAATGTGCACTGGCCATTAAGCAGTATACACACAGATGGTGAAGAACCGTAGAGCGTGTGACCTCAAATCATCACACTGCCTATTTCAAACTGAATTGACTCGAGAAGCCAAATCTGCAGAAGGGCCACAGGGCCTCCAGACATAGATGATTATGGAAGAAACATCCAAGATGTTTCCAAACACTGGAAAACCACCCCAGAAGCCAAGCTAATAGCTGTGGCCATGCTCACACCTCAGAAAATGTTTAAAGAGGTAGAAATGATTCTGTACAGATCTGAATTCATATTTGTGGTGTGGTGTGTGTGTGTGTGTGTGCGCGCGCGCGCACACACGCGCGCCTGTGTGCGTACATATGCCATGACAAGCACTTGGAGGTCAGAGGACAAGCTGTAGAGCCAGGGCTTACCTTCTACCATGTAGGTTCTGAGGATCAAACTCAGACTGTCAGGCTTGGCAACAAGCTCCTTGACCCACTGAGCCATCTATCTCCTAAGACTTGTTTTCATTTCATTCAATGTCACCTCTGGCTAACTACCATAGTCAATGTATTATATTTATTTTAATTAAATGCATGAATTATATTGTTAATCACATTCATGATGATACGTTTTCATGAGAGGCCACAGAGGTGCCTGGAAACAAAAGTCTCAAGATATTCTAGTGGATTGACCCCAGTAATCCTGAGATGGAATCACTGGTGAACGCTGTTCTTAGGGGCAAATAAGATAGAGTGGGACCAGTTAAGTGGTCATGTGCAAGATAAATGGTATTGATTGGTGCCATTATAACTACAAGAACCCCAGTTATCTTAAACACTTGGATCTACTCTAAAAGTAAGGCCTTTACAAGTGAAAGCCAGGTGCACACCCAAAATTCTAGCATTTGAAAGGTTGAGGCAGGAGGATTGAAAGTTTGAGGTCAGCTTAGGACACATTATGAGACTTTTCCCCAAAGTCCTCATTAAAATATCAGTAAAGAGAACTTGGTAACTCATTATGACTAACATGGACTGTGATGAAATAGATATTTTTCAGGAAGGCAAGGAGGGGGTTACTAATAGGTCATTTACATATTAGTAAAACAAAAGAAAAATAGTTTGGTTGTTGAATAGTTTCTAAAAGCAAGGTTGTGAAAATGTGTTCTTCAGCATGGAACTGTTCACATAAGTGAAAGAAATCAGGCACAAGAAGACAAATACTGCATTTTCCGTTTCATCCATGGATAAAACAAAGTCCATCTGAATGCACAGCAGTATGTACCAGCAGTTGGAGAGGGTAAGAAAGGACAGAGTGGGGAATGCATGACAAATCCCAAAACAGTCACACAGAAGGAATCAGCTCCAGTGTCTAGAACTCTGTGCAATGATCCATTATGTGCTTTATGAGGAACAACAGGACTTTGAACAGAAGTAATGGTAAGACAGAAACATTCATCAGTATATTTCAGTTAGCACACATCGTATACGTGCACTGACATACCACATACACAAATATGTATACTTATGTGTGAATCAAATCAGAAAATGTTCAAGGAGGCAGAAATGCTGACTAGTCTGAGAGGATCATCATGCATTATATTTATGTGTTAAACTATCACATTGTACCTCATAATTCTAGACAAGAGATTTCAAACAAGCACAAGAGCCAACAGATGGTATAATGGAATGCTATATCTACTACACAGCTTCACTGTGGCCATGTTCATGCTCGTATACCTGCCCATGCCTTTCTTCCAGCCTGAGACTTGTATCAAATCTCAGACATCAAATCATTTTATCTATAAATACTTTCATAAACATCTCTTGACGATGAGGATTTTGTGGAATAAGCATGATGCTGTTGTCACACCAATTTCCAGATACTCCAATAGTGAGGCTAGCTCTGGGCAAGCCTGTGCTAAGTTAGAAATGTATTCATCACACCCATGTTGTGTAGATCACAGCTTAGCCACAGAACATTATGGAGTAGTAATCTTGTTCCCACACCATCACAGGATCACTGGGAGCAATGTCTAGTGGCTTCAGCCTAACATGGTAAGACAGGATTGTACCATATCACTAGCCTCAGAAAAGGCACAATTCATAGTTAAAGGTGACTTGCTACTGAATGCATCTTATCTGTGTATCAGTAAGTAGGAGCTGTCTGTACGTTCTTATAGTCATCAAATATCCACTATACTCTGAATATCATGGGTAATCACTGAAATCAAGTAAAGATGAATCAGCATATAAATAATACCCAATCTTGCAATGAGCTGATGTATCTTAAAAAGTTCTTTCTCTTTAATACATTGGAATTTGCTTAGTATAGAACCTGGCTGTATTCTCTGCAGCTTCCCAAAGCCTGGGTCTTGCTAAGTGTTTCCCCGAGAAAAGGTGCAAGAAGTATCTAGCCTCTTGACACTGTAATATGTGCTGTCATCTCCAAATGTGTTGGTTTTCATACATAGCTATCCTGGGACCTCAGCTGATTATGCTGGTAAATTGTCTCTCTTCCTGTATTTCTGTATGTTGGTGTACATTGAGGATTCCTTATTCAAAATGCTTGGGGCCAGAAGTGTCTCTGAGTTTGTATTTTTATTTACATATGCACCGTGAGATGTCTTGGGGGTAGGACCTGGTATAATTGGGAAAAATTAGGAGGTTTCAAAACACCTTAGCCATACCACTTGGAGGTAATTTATAGAATACTGGGCTTTGATAGACGGTGCTAGATGTTCCCTTGGTGGTACCATGTCATTCAAAATGTTTTGGATTTGTGAGGAATTCAAATGCATGGTTTTCATATTAAGGATGCTCAGCTTCTCATGAGGCCAAGAAGTGAGATGAGATTCACCGTCTCTCTCTCTCTCTCTCCCTCTCTCTCTCTAACTCTCTCTTTCCTTTTATTCTTCTTCCTCTTCCTCCTCTTCATCTCCCTCCTCTTCCCCTTTTTTCCTCTTCCTTCTCCTTCTTCTTCTTTTTTTTTTTTCGAGACAGGGTTTCTCTTTGTAGCCCTAAGTGGCCTGGAGTTTACTCTGTAGACTAGGATGGCCTCAAACGTGTAAAGATCAGCCTGCCTCTGTCTCCCAAGTACTAAGATTAAAGGTGTGCACTACTAGCGACCAGCTCACCTCTGTGATTTTTGACAAACTACTTTCCAGGTGTGTGTTTTTCATCATCAGATTGAGTCCCATGTTTGAGAATTTGTAGCCATTAAAAACAAACAAACAAACAAACAAGCAACCACCACCACCACCAACAACAAAACAACCTTAGCTCTGTTAATTTATTAGTACCATTTACTTTGGTTAAAAGAATCCTTTTATAGCCAGAGAAGCAGCTCAGCAATTAGGAAAGGCAACTATTTTTTATATTTTGGACCCCATAGATAGACATCCTTACACATGTGAACACACACACACACACACACACACACACACACACACACACACCACATATACACCTAATGAAAAACAAAATAAATCTTTCAAAAGTTTTCTTAAACTATAAATTCTCCCTACTAAATATGACATGAGAGCATGTTTCAGTCTCAACAGCTAGTTAATGGACACAAACAAAGAAACACATAAGGTATTTATTTCAAAGAAGGGATCAAAACAGATATGCTTTCACAAATAACATTTGATGCTGCTATTTAGGTTTTTAACTGAAGTGTTCCTTACATGCTAATGACTTGCATCTAATAGGAGGAAGTTAGGTCATCTCTGGTGTGTCCTTTGAGGACTTTTTGAGCCCTGGTTTCTTCTCTCCTTGCCTATCACAGGCATGGCATAAACAGGTCTCCTTGGGCAGGTACTCCATCCAGTCTAAACTATGTTGACACAGGTCCAAAATTCTAGCAAATTCTTGAACTACAGGTTCAAGGGAACACAGACTGAAACCTCCAAGACTGTGAACCAAAACAGACCGTTACTCCTTTAATTTGCTTACCTTAAGCATTCTATCACAGTAACAAAAAGCTGCTTGGCGCAACTGGTCTAGACAAAAGTCAATACAACAATGAGAAAGAAATGCAGTAAAAAATATTAAAATGGCAAAGTAGTCATTTGCACCTTCTGCGACCTATTCTCTTCCTAGAAGATTCTCTGGGGAACTGTAGACAATAGAATACTTTGGTAAGGTAGAGGGACTCAAATTTTCTGCAGAAGAAAACCTGTTAGAAATAAAATCAGAGATGGATAAAAACTAAGCGTGTGAGAGCAGTTCTGGATGATCCAGAAAGCTAGAACGAAGGGAACTCCCAGGAAGCTATGACACTAACACTAGCTAAGACTCCTAGCAACAGGAATATGGAACCTGAAATGGTCACCTCCTGTAACCAGGTAAGACTTCCAGTGGAAGAAGGGGGAATACCATCCCACCCACAAAACCTTCTACCCCAAATTTTTCCTACCTGCAAGGTATTCAGGGATAAAGATGGAGCCAAAATGGAGGGAGTGGCCAACCAATGACTGGCCCAACTTGAGACCCATCATGGGAGAGACTCCACCTCTGACACTGTTAATGATACTCTGCTGTGATTGCAGACAGGAGCTTAGCATAACTGTCCTTTGAGAGGCTTCATCCAGCAGCTGTTGAAACAAATGCAGAGACCCACAGCCAAACATTAGGTGGAGCTTGGAGAATCTTGTAGTAGAAAGGAAAAAAAGATTAGAGGAGCCAGAGAGGTCAAGGATATTACAAGAAAAGCTACAGAATCAACTAACCTGAGCCGGTAGGGCCTCACAGAGACAGAACCACCTACCAAAGAGCATGTATATGACAGACTTAATCCCTCTATACATATGTAACTGGTATGTAGCATAGTCTTCAATGTGAGTCCCCTAACACCGGGAGCAGGGGAGCAGGGGTTTTCTTTGAGTCTGTTGCCTGCCTTTGGAGCCTTTTCCTCTAACTGGGCTGCCTTGGCTCAATAGAAGATGCACCCAGTCTTACTTGATATACCAAGGTGAATTGTTATCCACGGGAGGCCTGCCCTTCTATGAAGAAAAAGAGAGGAGTGGATGGAGGTGAAGAGAGGAGGGAGGGGAAACTTCAATAAAAATGTAAAGTAAATAAATAAATTAATGGAAAAGTAAAAATAAAATGTATCTTACATTTTTTAAATGTTTGAGCAAAGTGTCAGTATTAGTATTTCACAAGACCTGAAAATGATATGAAGTTCAAATGTCAGTGCTGGAAAGCAAATTTTATTGGGACATATCTATGTAGAAGCATTTGCAAATGTCCTATGCCTGCTATTGCATCAAAAGAATACAGTAGAGGTTACTTCCCAGTAAATCTTAAACTATAAAACATTTAGTCTTTTACAGAGAATGTTTCCAGATGCTAGCTTAAGATTTTATATATTTGATTGAAATTTAAATAAAGTAGTTTTGCTTTAAAAAAAAAAGAAATGGACAACTGTATAAAAATACACTAAAATTTTATTGAAGGAATCCAAGAGGATTTAACTAAAACCAAATAATGAAAAATAAAAACCAACCAATCGAACAAAAAAATTCCAAAACAAAAAGGCCAAATACTTTGCTATTGTTGATGATTAGTGCTAAAGTTCACGTGGAAAGAAAAAGGAAATAAATATATACAGAAAGCTTTAGAATAAAAGAAATAACAGTGGTGAGTGGAGTTTTTTGGTCAATGTCAAGCACATGTGAGACTGTGTAAATACAGACTGTTGTGTGATTTAAGAGACAATCTAGAAAGTTCTAAGTCATCCAGTTACATAGCAGGAATTGGTAAATCAGATGAAAATGGAATTTCAAATTAGTAGAAAATGTGGTGCCTAGAGAAAATGAGTTAGGTTCTAAGGTATACATTTACATGAAAGTAAAATTTTAATTGATTAAATATTTAAAATTAAAAGCCTTTAAAAGCTATTTTCAGTGTTAAAATTGAGTAAGTGTTATAAAAATAGCACTGGAGTAAAGACCTTTCCCCAAAAAAAATTCAGAAAAAAAAATTGAAAATGAAGCAACTGTATAAAAGAAAAACAAAACCTTTCTGCAAACAAGAAAGGCTCTCAAATACCTACAAACCACAAGCAAAAGACAAGTGGAGAAGGCCTCGAACTCATGCCACACAGAGATCTGGTGGAGAAGGCCTCGAACTCATACCACACAGAGATCTGGTGGAGAAGGCCCTTGAACTCATACTACACAGAGATCTGCTAGTTTCTATAGATAAAAAGTTCTTTAAAATAACAGAAAACTCAGTAGGAAGCTGGGCAAAGAAGGTGAGAAGAAATAGAAGCAGTAAGAATTGGAGGTTCTCAAACATGAGAAAAGGTTTGCAACTTCATATAGAGAGAACAACTCAAACTAAAAATCAGCACAGGAAAGATCCACAGCCTGCCCTGAGAAGGGTAAGCAGTCCTAACTGGTTAGACTGAGAGCAAACCAGTATTGTCCATAGAGAACATCTGGACCTTTCCTACACAATCTAGAAACACACTTGCCTTCCAACCCAACAACCCTGAATTAGAGATATACCCTGGAGATATAATCCCACGATGTTGGAAGGCCCTGATGTTAGGGTTACAATCCACCATGCCTGGCCTTATGATCTTTTCTGGAACCTTGATATAAGCCTTGGCGACCTATAACTGTTATCCTCTGCTGCCTGCAAAACCAACATAATGAGGACAATGGCAGTACTGTGGCTGGTCTGAAATGTAGTCACATGCCTCCCGTGACCTCGAGTGCCAGCCTGGCAGAACCCAGGACATGTATCTATCTAGGCAATCCTGTTCAATCAACGAGTGCTTGATGTAGACATCTCAGGGAAGACACTCTGCTTTCTAATGGATTTGCATTTTTTAGACACTGGGGTGCTTCAGGGAGTCAGATCTTGCTTTGGAGACACATTTTCTTTTGACGTGTTGTAAAGCTTGCAGTTTATCTTGATAAAATAATATCTCATCTCTTTAGTAGTTAACCATCTTGATCTTTCTATGTACTGCCTTTGTCTACCATATCACTGCTTTAAACAGCTCGTACTCTCAACTGTGTGCTTTCCACGTCTTCCCATGGAGCTCTACTCTTCCCTTCCCACCCTCACTATAAACCCAGCTATGTTATCTAACACAATAACCAGTCACAACAATACCCATGCTATTCTGTCAGGAAATTCCTTTGACCAGACAAGCTTGTTCATCACTTTTTAATTCATCCTTGCTCAGAATCTGAGGCCTGTGTAGAATGTAGCTAGTCTTTGCCAGAATATAGCACGGACGTCTTCTATTCCAATCCTTACTAGGTTACTTATTCCTCTCTGACCTCATGAGCTGTCCATATTTCTATTAGTATTCCAGTCTTCTAAACTCACATTTAAATAACCCAGGATGCTAAGGTTCCTGTGGCCTACACATCCAAATTCTTCCACCTTCCTCTTGCAAACCATTTCCAAAGGCCTATGAGTCACATGGCCCACCCAGTTCATCTCAGCAACAGCCCCACTTCTTGATGTTACCTTTCTGTATTGGATCCTTTCCTCTTGAGAGAAATGACTTAAGGAAGAAAAGCTTGATAAGACTAGCTTCTGACTGTGAGGGGTGCACCCTATGGCAGCCTGACAAGCAGATTGCTTGGGCTGGAAGGAAGACCAAATTATAACCTAAGGATCTGTGCCCAGGGAGTTACCTCTATAAGCCAATGCCTCCTATCCACAACCTTTAAAAACAGCCCTGGGGCTAGGTATTCAAACACATGAGCAAATGGGGTCATTTATACACCAATCTCTTATTCTCTCTTTCCCTTCCCCACTCTCTCCTTAGTTCTCACTTTCCTTCTGTCTTTCCCACGTATGCCTCCTAAAAACTATGAAGAATATTGTTGCAGGATATTTGATCACATTGTGAACCCTCTGATTATAGTCTTAACTGGAAAAAGCTGGTTTTAGTTGGGTGGCTCAGCCTTAACACACACATTTAATACCTCTGGAAGGAATACAGACATACCTTTAGTACACACCTTTAATTCCAAATGATGAAGATAAAATTAGTTTGTAAAAAGGAAACAGCCATGTTTGAGAGTGATGTCTAATTGAGTGGTAGACAAAGTGACAAATCAGAGAAAGATTTGACAGAACAGGATATTCCCAACTCTCACCTAGAACAGAGAGAAAAGAGACGCTGCTTAAGAGAGAGCCATGCAGAGAGAGGGAAGAAAGAGACAGTTTTATTGGCAGAGACACTGAGACAGGTTGAAGAGAGAAGAATCTAGATGCAGGTGAAGACAGAATGAGCCAGAGAATGAGAAGGAACCAGAAGATTAGAACAGATTGCCAGAGTTAGTTTGAAGCTAAACATGGCAAAAAGTCAGAGACTGTGAGAGAACCTAGATTCAGTCAGCCAGCTTGAAGAATTTGAGACAGAACACTCCTGAGTTGAATCAGCTAGCCAGAGATCAGAAAGAGTGAAGAGGGGGTGAGCTTATTCAGCAGCAGAGGTTAAAAACATTCAAGGTCTAGATTAGCAGACAGAGGCATTAAGCCTCTGAGATGACAATTGCGTCAGGCTAATAAACATCACTTTTTACAAAGTATGGGGAACATGCAGTAGGAGTATGTAATCCAGATGAATGAAACTACAACAGAACAGCAAATTCATATTTCTATAAATTCAAACTAAGTAGAAAAAATTGTTCTACCTGGATTGAAAAAAATATGATACCTGGATTGAAGGACTGGGCAAAGATATTCACAGAAGTTGGCTACTGCTTGGGTCCAGTAGCTTTATTAGCAAGTTGTCACAAATGGTTGACTCCAAGTGGGCCATCTGGGATGGTGTGAATGTCCTGCTGATCCAGAGGCTGTTTCCAGCCCATGGTAAGAAAGAAACCCCACAGTTTTATTATTTCTGTTCCAACTGCTGTCTCTCTGCTAACTGTCCCAAGAAGAGCCAGTGTTTGCTCTGTAAATCGAAAGCCAGCCATTCACCAGTGCCATTCTCCAGGCACCAGTGCCCTGCTCTGGAGATAATAGGTGAGAACGGCTCCTTTCTTCTGGAATTGGTTTAATGGGAGAAACAGGGGTGGGCAGAAATAAGCAACGTGGGTGATGGTTGTGCAGAGGGACATGCATGGCCCTGAACAGGAAGGAACTTCTAGGAGCTCAGAATGAGACTGTCCTAGGGCCATGCTAATGGTCCACAGGTAGAAATGTCCACCCGGGAGAATACAATAGCATTTTCAGAAAGAGCCTTTTCACGCCTGAATTAGCATATCTGGATCAAGAACTCACAAGAAGGAATTTCCACAGATGCCCAAGCCCGGGGTGACCTGCACTTTTTCTTTTTGTGTGTGGTACTAGGTTTTGAACTCAGAGCCTCATGCATTCTAAACTGAAAACTACCTCAGAGAGCTGGAGGGAGATAAGCACACAGTTTATCCAGGAAAGCCAGTCTGTAGGCTCTCTCACCCTCAGGCATTCTTGGCTTTGAAGCCAGAACTGGGGAGGTAAGATGAAGGCCCAGCCAGAGACTTGGAGTTTAGGAGGAAACAAAAATAAAGCAAAACAAAACCTCCCCAAGGCCCGGCACAAAAACAAAGCCCTCACTGTTCCTCCTGTTTTCTGAATGCAGCTGTGAGAGTGAGACCCGAAAGTGAGCTGAATGCAATTGGAGATGGCTTTAAATAAGGCATGTATGTCATATGTAATAATGTGTGTAATATGTAACATATGTGTAAGAGTGTAATGTTAGAATCCAGCTACTGCTCAGGCCATGCTATACACCCAAGCCTTTCCCCTCCCATAGCTGCTAACAGGTACCCGACTGATACATTGTCTCTGAGTCCCTAGTTAGCGGGCTGCCTAGGTGAAGCATCTCTCACGCTGGGAAGTTAGTTGACATCAAAGTGGGTATTGATGGCTACACTTCCTGTTCTCTGCCCCCACTCCCCTGGGTCCTTTCTGCAAACCAGAAAGCCTGGCTACAGACTGTAGGCTCCTGTAAAATCAAAATAAGTTTCATAGTTTATACTCAAATAGGAAGAATCAGAACATAGTTACAATCAAAATAAAATCCAAGTCAATGCTGAAATGTAAATAACTCAATTTCTAATGCCTAGGACTCATGAACTTCAGAGCTCAAAAGGGCTTGGGCACCTCCACTTCTTCAGCTGTGCTATCCACAGTCCTGTAGCTCGTCTCAAGGACTCAGATCAGCTCTGCTCTACAGCTATTGATGTTCTTGGTGGTCTTCCTGTGGTACTATTACCCCATCAATGGTTTCTCTTAGTCTTTCTTCAGGGGTTCCAGCCCTGTCACACAGTGTCAAGCCTTAGCTGCTCCCCACAACCCTACATGCCTTCAAAACCAGAACCACGTGGGTAATTCTTACACATTATCAAGTTCAGCTGCTAGCATGAGCTGCAGCTGCACCTTCCTCAGGGCCACCGATAGCTTCTTTGCCCCGATCCTGAAAAAAATGCTCCTAGAAAATTTCACCTCAGTGATTTTGATTTCTTCTTAAACACAGCTAAATTCTCATCTCCAGCATCAATTGGTCCAGTAAAGCGTATGTTCAACTTTGTGACTCTGTCTCTTGTTGATCACAGCTGATTCTTTATCTCCATGTGAACAGACACTATAGAGTCTTATTTCAAACACACCACCCAAAGTGCCCAAAGAGTGCCTTTAGGAATCTCTTCTTCCCTTTGAAATTGCATAAGCCATGCTCTCATTATCTTTCCTTTTTTTCAGCATTATCCCCCAAGTTCCCAGAACACTCATGAAGCTCTAAGAACTCAATGGCCTTTCCAACCCTAAAGCTGTAGACCCTTCCATAATCTTCTTCAAAAAGAGCACTGTCAGGTCAGTTACAAAAGTACTCTACAAATCTCTACCAATTTCTGTCTTACTTGGGATTTTACTGCTAGGCTAAACCACCAAAGGCAACTCAGGAAGGAAAGGGTTTATCTCAGCCTACAATTTATCATCCATCTTGGAGAGAAGAAGCTAAAGCGGGAACCCAGGGCAGGAACTTGGAGGCAGGAACTGAAGCAGAGACTCCAGAAAAATGTTACCTGCCCATTGGCTTGCTCCTCACAGCTCGGTCTGTCTGCTTTTGTATACCCAGAGGTGGCAACACCCCCAGTATCCCAGGCCCTCCTACATCAATCATTAATCAAGAGAGTGCTCTACCGTCTTGCCTGCAGGGCAATCTACTTGGGACATTTTCTCAAATGGAGATTCCCTCTCCTCAGGTAACACTAACTTGTGTCAAGTTGATAACTACTGCAGCAGCAGCAACAACAATGACAACAACAACAACAACAACANCTTTCCCCTTCCCTTTCCCCTTCCCCTCCCCCTTCCCCTTCCTTCCTCTCCCCTTTTATTCACTTCTGACCGCACCTAGGTTTTTAGGCTTGCCAGGAAAGTGCTGACCACTGTGTGACCCTTCCAGCTTGCATTTCTCAGCATCCCATCTGAGAAGGCTGGATTTCAGAGGCCAAACACAGGCTCGAATGCCATCCTTATGGTTCACTCTTCCCACTCTGAGCTTATCTGGATGTACATTCCACATGACACCTCAGAGAGGAAAGGCCATGAGGTGTCTGCCTCCTATGAGGCTGCCCCTAGGAAACCCTGGGCCAAAAGGAAAGTTCCATAAATCTACCATTCAAACCTCAGCCTGGAGGACTTCATCCACCTCATAAAACCGCTGCCTAATTAACAGCAGTGCTGATCCAGGCAGGCTGGGGAGGGGGCCTGCTGGGCCTTTCTGTCTATCCGAAAAGAGGACAGTAGATCTGGGAGCCAGAGCCTCACTCTGAGTGATCTGCAGGCAGCGCAGGCTTGAGTCTCTATTCCACTTTGCAGTGACGGGAGCCGGGAGCAGGCCAACCGGTAAAGGCATGGCCTCCTTAAATACACACCCAGGGAACCTGCAGGAACTGGACAGACAGAGCCCTTCCTGTGGGAAACTCAGGGGTGCCCCTGACCAATACTAGCACCATTCTTTTTTTAAATGAGAAAAGGGAATTTTTTTACTGTGTAGCCCAGGCTGACCCAGAATGCACTCTGTAGCCCAGGCTGTCTGAATACAGCCACCCTCCTGACTAAGCCTTCCCAGTGCTGGGATTTCAGTCCATTCATTGTTCCAACCAGGGGTACAAGGCTGTGATCATTTGCAGGACACCCAGGGACCAGAGAGCAGGCCCAGGAGTCAAGTGTCTCCAAACTGTAGAACTTTCTTCTGCTTCTCACACAGGTCCTAAGGTCAGGGCAGTTCTGAAGTTTAAGGCATTCTCTGACACCTCCGAAGTATGTGACTTCTGAAGCTTGGGACACTCACTCTGCCTTGGCAATGCTGAGTGATGACTAGAAGGCAAAGGATAAAGCCCATGCAGCCTTCTGTCTACCCAGGGCAGGCTCCCTACCCATAAGCGCCTGAGATCATAGTCCTGGCAGGACCAGAAGTGCTGTGCAGGTCAAGGGGCCAATGCTCTCTTGGGAAAGTGCCCTGAGACAGGAGGAACAGCGTACACCCTAGGACTTGGGTAGCATGTACTATAGAAGGGCTGAGGCCATAGATATTTACTCTACCTTTGCCAATATATTTCTCTAAAACTGGGAGAGGTAAGAATTAGCTATCTTTGACTCTTTCATGCTAAAATGATATAATGCATAATATAAAATTTTCCACCTTAAGTATTTTCAGAAAAACGCCATTAGAAATTTCACAATATGGTGTCTCCATCACTTCCACCCATCTCCAAAGCAATTCCATCTTCAGAATGGAAGTGATTCCCAGTGCCCTCCGCCCAGTCCCTGGTGCCCACCATTCTGCTTTCTCTGAGTTGGGTGACAGCCATGAAATGGCCTGAAGGCCTGTACTCCATTCCTGCTTAAAGACCTGTCTTCTTTTTTTTTTTTTTTTTTGCCCCTTGTTCCGGACAACTCCGCTTGCTCCGGTTGGCCCCACTCGCTCTGGCCGCCCCCCCTAAAGACCTGTCTTTTCCAGTTCGTGCTCTCTGCTTTGTTCTTGTGGTTGAGATGTGAGCTCTCAGCTTCCTGCTCCTGAGACCATACCTGCTGCCTGCAGCCTGCTGCCATGATTCCCTGCTCTGAGGTACTCTATACCAAGTATATCCTCCCTTCTATAAGTTGCTTTGGTCGTGGTGGTCTTGCTTTGGTTCAGCAACAGAACAGTAACTGTTGGCATTTAGTTTAGGCTCCGCCCCACAGTTACCTGGCAACAGCCAGGTGTGCCTGACTCACTATAAGAGCGGGCTGCTTGCCCCCTTTGCTCTCTCTCTCTCTCTCTCTCTCTCTCTCTCTCTCTCTTTCTCTCTTGCTCTGTCCTCTTGCTCCTGCTCCCCCTCTCGCCCCATTCCCTCCCCTCTCTCTCTGCGCATGGCTGGTTTCTACTCCTCTACACTCTCTCCCCATCCCACCCCATCTCTGCCTTTCTCTGCCTCTACTACCCTCTTAACTCCTCTCCCCATGCCCTGAATAAACTCTACTCTATGCTATACCGTTGTGTGACTGGTCCTTCAAGGGGAAGGGACGCCTCAGCATAGACCCACAGAGGCACCCCCTTCCCTCACATTGGACTGCACCTCCTCCAAATAAATTCCTTCTCTCCTCATCTTTTTATAAAACACATCAGTAACTAATACAGAACTGCAACACGGAGGAGCGCCCTTATAAAAGAGACACACCCACTGTCCCTTCTGCTAGGTGAGGCTACAATGAAAAGGCAGCCATCTTCAAACCAGGAATAGGACTCTCACCACTGTCAGTGGCTTTGCCTTGGACTTCCAGCCTCCAGAAGCCACAAGCTGCACCTTTATGAGACTAGCTTTTACCATTTACAAGCCACCTGGTCTGTTTTATTATGTTAATGCTGCCCTGACCACAGCGACAACCAGTTAACTGCATACAAGCCTGACCAATGGGTCCCTTTGTAACTGGCTCATCTGCTAACTTCGCAAGGATTCCTCTATGCTGTACCCTGGCCACCTTGGTTTTAAACTGCCAGCCCCTCCACTGCCATCCCCACCATCGCTGTGCAGACCATCTGGTGGCTAGCTCGCTGGCAGCAAGGAATGGCTAGGTGCTGTTGTTTCTGGTGCAGCTGCAAAGACCTTTGGCAGGCTATGGCTCTGCGCTAGGTTTCTGGGGCTCTGCCCTTCACTCTTTGCTTTGGGGTTGAGTTACAACCAACTTCAGATTTAGAATGTCAGAGTGGCATTCCTGGGTTTTTCATAAGCCATCATTAGATACCTTATTTTATGTTTACATTAGTTATTTACACACACACACACACACACACAGAGAGAGAGAGAGAGAGAGAGAGAGAGAGAGGTGTGTGTGTGTGTGTGTGTGTGTGTGTGTGTGTGTGTGTAAGGGACTGAGGGTTATTCTCTACCATTTATCTGTATCCCAGCCCTTTACTTTTGTTTGTTTTGCTTTAAAGAGATGATCTTGCTAAGTGGATTAGGCAGGCTTTGAACTTGCTCTGTAGCTGAGGCAGGGCTTAAACTTGTGATTTTGCCTTCTCTGCCCACTGAGCAGTTGGAATTACAGGCCTACAACAAAGCCGAGTTAAGTTTGTATGAGTCATACTCTAAGGTAGCACCAGCAACTTCAGGGAAGCACCTGGACGCCACGAAATAGAGTTCTGTTCCACGCTTGAACCCCAGGTGTATCCTTCAACTGTCGTTCACCTTCCACTTGAGTCCTGCTAAGTTCTTGAGGCTATCTGGGAAACAGCTCTCCAGATCTCTCTTTAAAATATCGCTTATGGGGTCCAGATAGGAATTCGGAATGCTGTTCTCCACAATCACCAAGTGGGCAGATTTAAAAAGGCTTCTTGAGCTGACTTTGGAGAACAAAGTCTTAAATTTCAAGTCATAGACTTAGAAAATGCCTCCTGTGTTCAGGTTAACACCTCCTACCAGAGATAAGCTAGGAGGTGGATGGCAGAAAAAACCACACGGTGACCCTGGCCATCAGTACCAGACAGACAGACCATTCTAGGTGAGCATTGTGGTTGTGGTGACCCTGGCCCTCAGGTGTCCCTGGGGCTTCTAATCATTCTCCAGTTTGAAAGGCCTTGGGAGATGTACAAGCTTTCATTAGAGGACTAGATTCCAGTTCTAGGTCACCAAGTAACTTAATGTCCTTTCAAAATGAAATGAGATTATCAATGAATCCTGGAACAGCAGGAAAGAGCAATGCAGTCCTGGGCAAACTGGGTTGAGTGGTTTCTGCTTCAACACTCATCTACTCCTACAAAGGCCCAAAGCATCCTCAACTAACACACTGGCTGAAACACACGAGTGTCTCTGCAACAAGCATCTTTCCTTCCATGTATGGCTCATGTGTTTTCATATGTTTCTACTGATGCTATTGCTTAATAAAAAGAATACACAAAGCCTTAATTTTTCACACAAGTTGCATGGAAACAAATGCAACTTTGTTAAGTCATGGGTCATAGACGATAGAGATGCTTTCGGCCTAGAGCCTTGAAGCACTGCCTGGAACAGAACCATCTGCCAAACTTTAACCATTTACCTTCCTCCTGGATTCTTGCAGAAGGATCCACCCACCTAGTGGAACTGGCATCGGAAAGGAAGTACAAGGTAGCAGAGGCTGATCCTGAATCCTAATAGATTTGTCCTATGCAGGGGCTGTGGCTTTTAGGGTTTTGGTCTGAAAACATCCTCCTTGGAATTGTGGCAGAGCATTTTGTGTTGTCTTAAAAATCAAGAATCAAAAATGAGCCCTTTCTGCCTCCTTCCTTTTATCTAGCTGGCGGGGGATTTGTGCTGCACAGATGTTCAGTGGGTAGCTTTTATTCTGGTCCTTCTATTGGAGAAGCCAAACTTTATTTGCTCACCCCTGCCTAGCTGATCTTATCCCTGGTCTCCCTCCAACCCCTGCACCTAAAATCCTACTTCTCCTAGCATTCCTTTATTAAAAAAAGGTTTATTTTATATTTTTGTTTTAAAAGGTGTGTGTATATGTGTGTATATGTGTGTCTGTGTCAGTGTGTGTCTATGTGTGTATGTCTGTGTGTGTGTCTGTGTGTGTGTGTGTGTGTGTCTGTGTGTGTCTGTGTATATATGTGGAGGTGTATATGTCTCTGTGTGTGTGTCTATGTGTGTATGTCTCTGTGTGTGTGTGTCTGTGTGCATATCTGTGTGTATATCTGTGTACTAAATAAGTATGGATGCCTGAGAGGCCAGAAGAGGGCATCAATCCCCTGGAGCTGGAGTTACAGACTTTTCTAAAGTGCCCGACATGGGGACTGGGAACTGAGCCTGGGTTCTCTGCAAGAATAACACCATGTCACTGTGCCTGCTCTTGATATTCTCAAGGAAGGACCTTCATCTTGAATGCTGTCTCCTCATTGTCCGTGTGTGTGTGTGTGTGTGTGTGTGTGTGTGTGTGTGTGTGTCCCCACTTAAGAATCTGTTGATCTGTTGAATGTGTTCCTGCTTTGTGGAGCAGAGGCCTCAGCTAGAGAGTGGCACCTCACTTTACTTGGAGAGAATTCTCTCGCAACAGTAACTTTCTGGTAACACAGGCTCTCTTGTGTGCGTGCTGGAGACTGTCAGCTTGCAGCTAGAGCTCAATAAATCCTGTGGCCTTAAGTCGTTCCCTAGGGTACTGCTGCCCACCTCATAAAACTATTACTTAATTAAGTTCGACACAGTACAATTGGCAGCCTTTGCTTCTGGCCAGAGCTCCAGACCTGAGTGTGACCATGTGCTCTGGCTGGTGGGCCCCTTGTACAAAGGCACAAGAGAGTTTCTTGGCCAAGCTAAAGAAGTCTTCTCTAGGGTCATGGAAAAGCTGCAATATCATTGGAGAGATTCTTCTGTGCAGTCAAAACTTGGAGCTCAGGGGCTACTAGAGAGCTTGTTTTCAACCAGTTGTGGTTTAGACATATAATAGAATTAAAATTAAGAAACAAAGAAAAGCTGCCTTTCATAAGGAAAATGACAGTTCAGTAGTCGGTTACAAACACTATATAAAATAGATTGAATAACCCTTATCCAGAGTGCTTTTGATTTGGGCTTTTTTTTTTTTTTTTTGTCTTCAGATTTTAAAATAATTTGCATGCACACAGTGTAATATGCTGGCAACAAGAACCAAGTTTAAACCCAAAATTCATTTATGTTTTATATACATCTTGTAGACATAGCCTGCAGTTAAGTTTATACAATGTTTTAAATAATTTTGTGCATGAAATGAAGTCTTATGATGTGGAATTTTCCACTTGGTCTGTCATTTCAGCATTCAGACTTGGGGATTTTGAAGCATTTCAGAGTTGGAGTTTGGAAACTTAAAATGCTCACTGGACCTGTATGTTCTTGGTTCCCATGAAGTTTTGAGCAGAGCAAACTGTGCCGTTCAGATTCCAGTCTGTTCAGTTACCAACCACAGCTTCTGACTTCTCTAGAGGTATCAATAAATGACAGCCATGAAAGCTGGTGGCTTCAGATGACCTCTCTTAAAGCACAACCAGGGGAGGGTGCTACATGTTTGATAAAACAAGCAAACAAGCAAACCAAAAAAAACCCTAGATAGTTACAGACTATGTGGGGATTCCAGGGGAGCGGGGGAGGGGGGGCTGGAGCTGAGTCAGGGAATCAGTAATAGCAAATTACAGCCATCAAGACCACCTTAGATCATGCACTAGATAATTACTTTTCGACAATTGATCCTCCAGCTTGTTTAAAAGGAAGGCTACATAGTTGAATGTCAACAGGGAAACACTTCTGCTTGTATTCCATAGACTATCCTTCACACCCACAAGGACTACTTAGGACCCTCTAAGTGAGTGTTCTTCTTACTGGAAGTTGAAGGATGTACAGTAGTAAGAACAGACAGTTTGGAGGCAAATATACCAGATAGGAGTCCTGTGCCTGCCAAACCTGCTGGTCAAGAGATGTTAGGATGATTTCCCCTGCAATCCTCATTCCCTCAACTACAAAAGTTACTGCTCCTCCTTGCTTGGCAGGGCTTCGATTAGCTAGCACACAGAACCTTTCCTCAAGCCACTCAACACCCGTGGAACAAAATGTATCTGCCAATGATTTAACATGTTTATATTTTAATTTAACATAATTTTTATTTTAGCTTTATTTTGTATGTGTAGACGTTTTCCCTACATGTAAATCTGTGCAGCACTTGCGTGCCTGGGGCCTGTGGAGGCCAGAAGAAGGCATTAGATCCTCTGGAGTGGGAGTCCCAGATGGTTGTGAGTCACCATGTGGGTGTTGGGAACTGAACCCAGGTCCTCTGGAAGAGCTATTTATTTATTTATTTATTTATTTATTTATTTATTTATTTATTCTCTCTCTCTCTCTCTCTCTCTCTCTCTCTGTGTGTATGTGTATGTGTATGTGTGTGTGTGTGTGTGTGGGGTGTGTGTGTGTGTGTGTGTGTGTGTGTGTGTGTGTTGTGCATGTGCCCTCAGAGGCCAGATGATGGCAGTATGTCCCCTAGAGCTGAAGTTACAGGTAATTTTGACCCGCCCGATGGTGCTGGTAACTAAAATGGGGTCCTTTGCTGGACCTTGTCCCTAGCCCTGTCAATGACTATTTTAAACGGCACGGTGGGTCATTTCTTTATCCTCATCTCCTGGGTGGAGACGGAACCTTTCTTCTCGGTATCTATCTATGTTCAGGAGAAGAAGCATTGCCCCCGAGCAGTGGCTCTGCTAATGTTTCGCTGAGACACACGAACACCCTCAAGCACTCTGGGTTGCAGCCATAGGTGAGATGTGACAATCCATGGCATCCTGGAGCAGGCATCTGGCTGAGGAAGCTCTCCCTGAAGAGTCCTGGTAGTATGACCCTGGTGCCTCCAGATCACCAAGGGCTGAAGAAGTAGCTGTCAGCCCCAGCATTGAACAAAATAAACAAAGATCCTCTGGACATCACAAATAAACTCGCCCCAGTCCTCACATCTGTAGGAGGTGGGTGAGAAGAGACCTTCCCATAGCATGTTTGCTGTCTGGGACAGGGGAGGGGCTCTGCACTTCTATTCTGTCTCACTCCTCTAGCCCCTCACTGCGTCAAGCCAAGAAATTTTAGGCAGGAGAGTCCCACAGCACAGGTACCTACAGAAAGGTAGAATATTTCTTTCTAGAATTCCACTCAGAGAGTTACTCTCAGAAAAGACTTGGTGTGAATGACACAGGAGACCTTGGGTCAAAGACAGAGTGAGGAGCCAAGAAGACCCAGTTATCAGCAAAAGAGCCACATAGTTAGCAGAAATTAGTTTTAAAGAAAAATGCAACATCATGACCACATTTCTTTAAGGCACTGTTTCACTGTAACACCCAAGCTAACCTTGAACTTGTAATCTTCCTGTCTTCTGGAATGTCCACATCTGTCCTCTATAGCCTTCAAAGGCTCTATTAGAAGAGGGTAGAGATAATTAGTGGCAGAATGGGTAGGAGAGAACAATGAAGGCTGGAAAACCTTACACTTGGGTTGAAGGAGAGAGTTCTAATTTCTATGGCATGGTGGGGCAAGGAAAGACAGACCACATCAATTTGTTTCATATTTATAGGGATTAAGCAGTGTGACTATTGAGCCTGCCAACTGAGAGGTATGGCGAAGGCTTGCAATGGATGCATTGAGGGCCTGGACCCCACACTCACACTCGGCCCTCTATCCACGTGTAAAATGACTAGGGGTTGCTTTAGAAACATTTCACTAATGTTTGCATGAGCACATAGCAAAGGCGGAGCTATTATTCAAGAGGATCTATGAAGATGTGGGAACAAGGGCAGGACTTGGTCTTATGTCTGTGTCAGGTTTTGAGCTTCTGCTTGTAGCTCTGAGCTGGCAGAACAAATCACCTCAAATCCTGATCTAGAAGTTCGAGTCTCTCTTCCCCAAAAAGCCTCTCATGAGGCTGTCATCGAACAAGCCACAGGACAACAGGACAAGGATACTGAGAACGACTGTCCTGTTCTCATTTGTTGGTAGAGCAGAATTTCAAATAGAAAGGACAAGCTAGGAGGTCAGACATCATCCCTTTCTGTACCTGTGGGACATCACCCCAGCATGTGGGATGAGCCCACCAGAGGACCCAGGAATGTTCAAGGGGGTTATGCACAGACTCTGACTGAATGCAAGATAAATAAAATTACTCTGAAAATAAAATTACTCTGACCCAGAGGAAACCAAGGACAACTCAAGAAGGACAGGTGCAGAAAGTCACTCTTTGTTGTCTGTCAACACATCAGCCAGGATGCACTTTTTTGTGCAGGACAACCCAGGAGGTGCTTATTATGGCGGAAGATAGGGAGGGCATGACCATGAACCCCCATGTCAACCAGAGAAAATGGAAATGACTGAGAGCTTAAGCTGCTTGGGTCTGGTAGTGTAGGCCTGCAGTCCTAACTATTTTGTAGACAACTTATTTATTGGACAATTTAATGAGACTGATACAAAGCAAAAATGGAGCTGGCAATATAGCTAAGTATCTGTGAAGTTGTAGGTTCAATTCCCTGTGCTGAGAAGAAAGGAAAGGGGGGACAGAGGAATGGAGGGAGGAGGAAGGGAGGACTGAGGAGTGAGCAGGTAAGATCAATCATGTCTTGGCTTGGCTTACTTGGCCCACTTGGCCTCCTCCTTTGGTCCACTTTTATCTTGCTATGCATATCCTGATATGCACGATCCATTCTAGATTCATTTACTTTACTAACAAAGGAATCAATGAGTGTCCAAGCACTGTCTGGACATCACACACACACACACACACACACACACACACACACACACACACACCTTTCTAGGCTCACTGAACTAAATAAACAAACAAGCAAACACTATCCTCATTCTCTGCCCTCACGTTCTGGTCAAGAGAACCAGATATTAAAGAAGAGAAATAAGTGAAATCCGTGTCTGTTATATGCTGATGCATGGTAGCAGGCAAAATAAAGGAGGTGAGGGTGTCTTTGAGCATAGCTCTGGGAGGTGGGGAATGAGCAAGGTAGTACCTTAGAGAAGAGCCTCAAAGGCAGTGGGAACAGGATCTTTAAAGGTTCTGAAGAGGGACCGTGCCTGGAAAGTATGAGAAGAGACAAGAAGAGAACAGAATGCCTGGGAAGACAGAGGGAGAACCCCAGTAAGAGAGGAGGTTAGAGAGGTACCAGGAGCAAACCATAAGGCTTTGTAGACCATCATAAAGTGGTGTTTAGCTTTTGTAGTGTGGATGGTGAGAAGCCATTGTAAGCCTGGGCTGGGCAATGACATGATCTAATTAGCCATCTTATCAGACGGTGGCTGTGTGGACCTTAGATTGAAAGGAATACAGACAGAGCCAGGCAGACTATCTGGACAACTTCTGCAATGGTTTAGGACAGAGGAGACGAAAGCTGCCCCAAGGTGGTAGCAGCATGTGGACCACTTTGAAGGTAGACCAGATGGGATTTACATGGTGATTGGCTGAGTCCAACAGAAGAGACACTGGGCACTCTTCTCAGACACTGAAATGTGTCTTCTGAAGTCTCATCCCACAGAGCAGACCTGAGAGAAACCCCTAAAATAGAAGACTCCTGAGAACCAAGACAGTGCTTAGAAACAAAGCCAGTAACATGTCCTGGGCATTCTGATACTGCTGACCGACTGTGGCTTGCAGAGGCCTAGGTAAGTCAGTCCTGGACAGCAATTACTTGTATCTCTTTGTTCAATCTGAGTGAGAACAGACTGATGAGGGAAGCTGGATATGTTATAGTGTGTGCCCAGCCTTGTTCCCGTACTTGATCTTAGCTAGGAAGCTAAGGAGACATTTTGCCATGTTTCTATGTGGACAAAAGGACTTTCTGTGACTGCTCTGTTCTTTCTGCTCAAGGCTGTCACTAGATATGGAGCTCCCTCATGCACTGCAGGTGTTGGGGCAGTCCACCAGCATGGGCTAATGTTGCCCCCTGCTGTCCTAGCTCTGCCTGGGCCATGTAGTTCTTAGGGTTTCAAGTCTAATCCCTAGAATCCACAGAACCTTAGTGCGTTCTGATTCAGCGAGGCTGGGTGCCCAGGAAGGCACAGTAGTTAGCATCCTATTTTAAAATTTCTGGCTGTCTGGTGGAGCTGCTTTGGACACGTGGTGGACAGTTAACACTCTGGTGGACGGGCAGCAGAACTAAAATTCTTTCAGGCAAGCACAGGTGGATTATTAACCTTCCCAATGTCTCCATGATTAAGAATGTTCCCATTGCTTTTCACAACTCTTCCTTCAATACTTGCCTGTTGGTGGAGGGGTGTTGTAGTGGTCCTGATGAGGGATTTCTCTCGTAAGCCTCAGAGAAGAATTAATTGGATGTTTTTTGGTGGCTGGACAGGATTGGACCACCCTGGCTGCCCTGTGAAACTTGAGGCACCAACACATTCTGCTAAATAGAAAGTGGAGAGTTTGGTGGTAGAAGGGGAGTGAAGAAAACCACTCATCTTCATTAACTGGTCAGTTGAGATCCTCGTCAGATACTATCCGCAGCTCTGCCTGGGACATGCCAATCCATGCATACCACATCCTTCAGCTGAGGGACTGGAAAAGGTCATTGGGAAAAGCAAAGTCCCCGGCAGCAGGGCCTCCACACATTCACAATCCTCAGCCATCTGGTCTCTTTCTCCGCTGTATTGTAGTTGGAACTGTACTTCCTTGGTGGTTTCTTTGGGCAAATTGTCCATTAGGTGGATGAGCCTGTGCTTGCTTAATGACATCATTTTTCTTTGATCAAGGCTATTCTGGATAATACGTTTTCCCATGGAATTCATGTTCTTGTATCTGAGACTTGAGAGAAAGCTATACTGTTGAGAAGCACTTACATTGGGAAATTGGGAAAGGGCTCTCCATGCTTTGGGCGTCCATGAGTCTATCTGCCATAGCTCTTTCTGGGATTGCTAGACCCCTAGTTGTGCCCTGTGATTACCAGGCAGATCTTGAGCTGGGAAAAAATACTTTCAGAATCTGGCCAGAGAAGCTTTGCAGAGCCAAATAGAAAAACATTAAAAAAAATAGTGTTTGCTGATTTTGGCAAACTCTTTCCCTCCTAACACTTGGTACATGTACAAATAATAGAATGAGCTGGGACAGGAGAGCAAGTGTTTCCTGGTGATACAGTAGGACTTCATTGTTTTTGCTATGACAAGAGGCAACCCTGTGTTTGGCTCACCGTGTGTTGTTTTAATAGCATGTTTCCCCTGCATGAATCAGTGGTGCAGAGATGGGTGTTATGTGGTAGCCATGAGTACACCCACATCATCTTCGGGAACTGAGATGGCATATGTAAATGATCAATCAGACAACTTGTGACTGGAGAAAGGAAACGGAGAAGTGGCGCAAATAGACTGCTATAGATACTCAAAAAGCAATCTCTCTCTCTCTCTCTCTCTCTCTCACACACACACACACACACACACACACACACACACACACACACACAAAATCATGTAGGGGAAGCTCTGATACTAACGTCCTATTCCCCAATTGGTTCTTGATTTGTCAGTAAAGAAGGTTGGGGGCCAATTGTTGGGCAGAAGGGACAGGTGGGACTTCAGGGTCCCAGGAGGAAAAGGCAGATGCAGAGAAGGAGAGAGTACTTTCTGCCATGCTTTGGAGGAAGAAAAAGGTAGTAATCATGTGAGGTCTCAGGGAGAGCTTGGGCCTGTGCTGGAGGCCACAGGCAGGTGGCCAAGGATGTCTGGCAGGGCCTAGGTGGGATTAGCCACTAAGCTTAGGGCACATGGAGAGACTGAGATAATAAATTGGTAAAGGCACAATTTTTTCAGGTGAGAGATATCTGTGCCCAGCAATTGTGCCTAGAAGGCATGTTGTAAAGTAACAACCTGTGTGTGTATGTGTGTGTGTGTGTGTGTGTGTGTGTGTGTGTGTGTGTGTGTGTCTTTTATCCTCAGATTCAAGTGTCTTGGATGGGAGCTGGTGGTGCAGAAACCTCCTATAGCTAGTAAAGCCAAAAGAAGATGGGAGGGGGCCAGAGTGAGGGCAGATTCTGGGAAAAGGCAGTAGCATTTAAAATAACATGAAACACATTTACCCCACACACACACACACCACCACCACCACCACAACAACAACAACAACAAATGCACACATGATATAGAGTAAATTTTAAACAAAATTTAAGAAGACCCAATCTTATTTTTAGGAGTCAGTGAAGCTAGTTCACTTACTAGTGGAAGATCAGAAGCTGCAATATTCTCATCACCATGGGCTCAACTGAAGTTCCTGGCTGTGCAAAGGTGCAGAAAAGCGAGAGGGGAATGGCAAACGAAACAGAACTGTTGAAGCACTGAGAAGATTTGCAGTGATTCCGCCACCATGAAGTCATCCTTGCCTATGTTAGCTGCAGAGCTACATACATTCCCCCACAAAAGGAAATCCTTAGGAAATATTTTTGAAAAATACAGATTCTAAGGCCTGCTATGAGAGTTTCAAGTTTTGGTTAATTACCTTCTAGAAGGGTTTTTACCCATTTCTTTCAATTGGGAGCATGAAGAGATGTTTTAAATTAGATGTGTATAAGTGTCTTGCCTGCACTCATGCCTGTGCACCACAAACGTGCCGTATACGAGGTCATTGAATCCCCTGGAACTAGATAGAGTTACAGATGTGAACCACCATGTGGGATCTGAGAACCAAACCCTGGTTCTCTGCAAGGACAGCAAACGCCCCTAACCATTGAGTTATTCCTCCAGCCTATGATTTCCATTTTAAAAGAAATTTTAAACCTGTAGAACAGTTTCGAAAGCAAAACAAAAACACTGGTCCACCTGTTACCCAGCTTGTCCTAATGCTGACAAGTGACAATCTTATCATGAGAATTAAAAGCAGGAAATTAATATCAATAGAAGTGGCTTATGTTGTTCCCAATGTCCTAGTTTCTTTTCTGGTGCTGTGATAAAATTAACTTGGCAAGAGCAGTGTGAGAGGAGAGGGTTCATTTCAGTTCACAGCTCCAGGTTCGAGGTTCCAACTCCTCATCTGGGGAAGTTGCAGTGACAGAAGCTCGGGGGAGCTGGTTACATTGCCTTCACAGGTAAGAAGTAGAGAGTGACAAGGTTGTGCGTGCCTATGCTCAGCTTGTTTTCTCCATTTTATTGTCCAGGGTCCCCTGCCTAGGGAATGGTGCCACCCACAAATAAGAAGGGTTTTCTCACATCATCTAACATCATCAACAAATTTCCCCAAAGGCATGCCCAGAGGTCTGCCTCTCAGATGATTGTAGATTTTGTCAAGCTGACACTGACCATCACAACCTACTCCTTGTCAATTTAACAGCAAACCACATCACTTTTAAGCCATAGTCTTCCATGTCTTGTCCCTGTAGACACATGACCATGTTATAATGTAAATGGATTCAGTCCTATTTTAGAAGTCCCTACAGTCTTTAACAATTCCAACACTTTAAATAGTCCCAAGTCTCTTAACTGTGAGATTCATTTTATAAAAAAACAAAACGAACAAACAAATAAAAACCCACAAAAGACAGAAAACAAGCAAGCAAACAAACAAAAACACACCATATACCTCTAACAAATAATGGCACAGAGCAAACATTTTTGTCCCCAAATGTCCCTGTGACAGCTCTGCGGTCTTCATCCCACATGGAGTCTCTTCTAGGTTAGATCTACACCATTCTCATGGCTCTCTTTTGTGGATATCTTATGAGTCTGGCATCTCAAGATCTTAGGATCTCCACTGGTGCCAAGGCTCCCCTTTCACAGCTCATACAATGGCCTCATGGGGCCTCTTTGCAGGGACTCCGACCCTCCAAGTGCTCGTCCTCAGCAGCAATTCCATGACTCCTCCAACTGTGCACTATTTATGCCTGCAGACCCAGTACCATGAGGCTGACACCATGGTATAAACATGGTGGGAAAGGGGAGCTGGAAGTTCATCTATGGAGAGAAGCTTGGTTGAGAAATCCAGCTGACTGCCTCAGCTTCCCCAGCCATTTATGTTGGGTTTTGTAAACCGTGCATTGGATAACATCACCTTTGTTAGCAGTAGTGTTGGCTAGATATTATAAAATTGACATGACATTTGCTATCTATCTGCTGCTTATAACTGCTACTTGCTATTTATTGTTTTGCTTCTGTGTTCTATACTATGAATAAGCTCAATCATTAAAATCCAGGTATGTATGGCAATTTAGGTCATCCTTTGGACCATACAGACACATATGAAGAAAACTGGTTGTTTTCTTCCATTTAGAGAACCTGACTCCCCACCCCCCACCCCCCAAAAATTCACCATGTATTTGTAAAGTTATCAAGCTTTTTTGTGTAATGGTTTCCAGTAGTGCTAAGTCTTCTACCTCGTCTCAGAAGACATTTGTAGAACCATAAATCCACCATCTTCTAATGTTGTTTAAAAAGTCTCATGATGGGCTGGTGAGATGGCTCAGCGGGTAAGGGCACCCGACTGCTCTTCCGAAGGTGATGAGTTCAAATCCCAGCAACCACATGGTGGCTTACAACCACCCGTAATGAGATCTGACGCCCTCCTCTGGTGCGTCTGAAGTCAGCTACAGCGTACTTATGAATAATAATAATAAATGAATCCTTGGACCTGAGCGAGCGGAGCCAACTGGAGCAAGCGGGGCCAAATGGAGCGAGAGGGGCCGAATGGGGATGGTGGGAACGAGCAGGGCCGACCTGAGCGAGCGGGCCGAACGGTGTGGCCGGAGCGAGTGGGGCTGAGCGAGCGGGGCTGGCTGGAGCGAGCGGGGCTGGCCAGAGCGAGCAGGGTCGGCCAGAGCGAGCGGGGTTGGCGGGAGCAAGCGGGGCCAACTGGAGTGGGGGGGGGGGCAAGACCAGAACGAGCAGGGTTGACTGGAACAAGGAAAAAAAGTCTCATAATGATGCTAGTACATCATAAATGTTTAAATTAATTAAACAGCTCCAGTGTTTCTGTGATTAAAAACAACAGCAACAATAAGTTTAGGATCGAATTGAAAAATTAAGTTGTGGAACATTGAAAAGTGCAGCACCCTTTTTAAAAAGTTGAGAATATTTTTCTTGTGTTTGAGTTATCTCATTTTCTCTCAACATGAGCATCTGCCTACCCCACAGGCTTCCCTCCCTCTTTGCTACATCCACTCCAGTAGTTATAAGCTCCACAGGCCCCCAAACCTGGGTGCTGTCTCGAGGCAAAAAGTTCACGGAAACTTATTCTCCTGGAACCGTGGCATCATGTATAAGGAATGCTCCAATGTCCTTGCTTTAATGGTAAATGGATCTGTGTGCTTTCCCTTAATATTGCTTTATTATAAGTGCTCCTAAGGATTGATTTTTTTTTTTTTTGATATATAGCTAAGTTAGATTCTAGGCAGTCCTTGATCTGACCCTGGGCATGGATAGCTAAGTCACTGCCCTACACAGAAATTTACCATTATCTAGGAAGAAGGAAGTTTGTGATCTAAGGAGGAACCAGAGTAGATACTTAGAACTATATAGCTAGCTGAGTTACACCCATACACAAGAATTTACAATGGCCTAGGGGGAAGGTGGACTATGGCAAGGGCACGAAACCCTTGACCCTGGCTTCTAAGATTAAGACCTTAGGTGGAGCTGTTTTTGATCCCAGTTGTTAACATTGAATTTTATCCCAGTTGGTTCCTGCCAGTCCTTCCCTGTTTGCATTCCTCTGTTTTATGTTAGAATCCAGTAATCTCATTGTCACCTAACTTCTCTATTTTCTTCTGTATAAAAAGTTTGATGCTCGATTTGGCAAATTACATTCAGATCCAGCACACTCTCTCGTGTCTGTGCCTGTGTCTATCAATTCCCGCAGACTCTATGCCCATCTGCCTGAACCCCTGATTCTCATGGATTGAGGGGGGGCCGACTAGGCCCGGTCTGTGGCACCTCTTGTGCTGCTAAATCCAGGAAAATGTAGAGCTCAAGTAAGAGAGAGCACTTGAGAGCAACATGCAGATGTGAGCTGCTGACTTGTTTATTTTAGCACTAGTGACACAGTCACACTTTGTATCCACAGAGAGTTATTTTTATACCACCCTTCTCCCACAGACACCAATTCCAGAGATGTTCAAGTCGATTCTATCCAATGGCCAAGTGTTTGTGTAGACTCTACTGTAGACCATCTCCAGGTGCCCAGTTACACCTACTAGAGTGTAAATGCCACACACATACACACACACACCACACAAACATACAACTCCTACACACACACACACACACACAAGCATAAACACAAACACATCATTCTGTAGTTTAGGGGACGCCGATAAGTGTATTTTAATAATTTCATTTTAATTTAAATAAATTCCATTAACAAGAAGTATGTCTCAGGATAAATGAAGTTACAAAAATACGGAACAAATATTGAAATGTGAAGGACAATTGTATAGGTTAAAAACTCACGTATGCATGTAGCTTTTCAAAAATGTGTTAACTGGACAAAAAAAAAGAATCTTCTTTGGTGAGGGGTGGGAGCTACACTTGTCAGTGGGTACAAGGATGAGTGTGAATGCAGTTAAATCCTGACGTAGGAATGTGGCAGTAGTGTAACCTTTAGGGTCACAACCTCCCCTGCCCTGGATAGCTGGATTTACAGTTCCAGGTGTGAATTCCCTCCTATTGAGTATGTCTTCAATCCCTTAGACAGCTGTTTGTTACCCCCAAGAAATAAATGCCACTATTGCCTCCTTGGGGATATCTTGGTGTACTCTCTGTTATTGTGATTCATGGCTGTCCTAACTGGTGGGGTTATTGACTGGTTTTCTCCCTTGGTGGGTTGTGAAGCACCTTTGGATACTCTGAGAACCAGTCCTCAGGGAGGGAGGAGGCTTTCGGGTCAGTTCCAGTTTTATTCCTCCTAATCCTGTGTCCAAGGTTCATGATGTCTTCAGAAGTAGGGGCTTATGCTTAAGCTCTAGGAGGCAACGAAGGGCAAGGGCAGCAGCAGCCTCTGTGATGTAGGGAGCCCATTTGACTCTCCTGACTGACCACTCAAAGAAAGGTTTCTCATGCCTGCTACTGGAGTTTTTGATAAATCATCTACTGCTCTTGCAGGGAGCGTTTTTCACTTCAAGTGGCATAAACACACACACACACACACACACACACACACACACACATTCACACACACACACACACACCACATACATCCACATACACACACACACCACACAAACATACAACTCACACACACACACAAACACAAATACACCACACACACAATGAGTGTTTCAAGCATACATTAAGAAACATGTTTTTCTATGACTTTTTCAAATATCCTTGGTGCTATTTATCCTTCCCCTCCCTATTTTTCTGAATGGCCTTTCCCCTTTCCTAGTTACACCCCATTTCCCCACTTCCCCCTTCATAGCACCTGCATCATACCATCCCCTTCCCTAGAGCTCCTTCTCATTCCCCACACGGGTCCCCCATTACTTTCCTTGTTTCTTAGGTTACTCCAGATTATAGACTCAAATCTAAAGATTAGGAACTAGGGTCTATAGATAAGAGAAAACACGCAGTGTATGTCTTTCTGGGAAAATGCATAGCTCTAAAGCTAGGTTCCGCATGTGAGAAAACACAAGGAATCTGTCCTTCTGGCAAAGCTTACTTCTCTTCACAAATGGGTTCCAGTAGCAGCCATTTTCTCACAAATACCATGACTTTGTTTTTCTTTATGGTCACATAAAATTCCAACGTGTTTATGCTCCACATTTTCTTTACCCATTTACCTGTTGATGGACATTTAAGCTGGTCCCATTTCCTGGCTCCTGTGAACAGTACAGAGAGAAACTTGAGGGTGCAAGGGTGTCTGTGGCGTGTTGATTTAAGAGTCCTCTGGGTATACACCCGAGAGTGGGATAGCTCTGTCATGTGGTAGTTCTATTTTCAGCTTTTATGGTGGTTTCTTTGATGTATGGTTCACTGAATCCGAGGCTCCAGAAAGCTGCCTGTGCAGTAAATGTACTGTTGAGGGTGGTCTTTGACGGTGAAGATGCTCTTGCTTCTTGCTTCTGAAGAAAGATTGGGGAGACAGAAGATTTTTTTTTAAAGCATGTATTAACTGAAGTAATTTTGAAAGTCAGATCTGTCCATTGCCTATTGTTTCAGCCTAACTATCTTCATACAGAAACATCAGGACCCAAATTGCTCCCATCACTCCAAAGCATGCTGACTCATCACTCCAAAGCATGCTGACTCAGCATACTATGAGTTGCTGGTGGTGACACATACCTCAGGAAGAGCAAAGACTGACAGCCAAGCACTTACCTATTCCGCACAGCTTGATCAGGTTGAGTTTATGTTGCCTCAAATACCATGTTCCAATGAGGCTTTACAGGAAAGACAACAACAAAAAGAAAGTCATACATAACATATTTATCAAACAGAGCTGTGGGTCCATCAGGTAGGTAGGCTAGAGCAAGCCCAGGAAACACCACAGGCCTTGGGTGCTATCTAACATCAGTCTTTGCTTTTCACAAAGGATGTTGTGCCGTACACAGAGGTGGGCAACACACGCGTAGGCTGAGAAAGATGGCCCACAATAGTTTGGCTTTGTGCCTGCATCGTTCTAACTTCTCCACGATTATTGATGTTCCGGTCACTCAGCCTGGTTGCTGCTTCTTCCCAGGAACTTTGGTTAACACTAGCAATGATTTCCTCCCATTCTGTAGGCTGTCTCGTCACTGATTAATTGTTTCCTTGGCTGTAAAGAAGCTTTTTAATTTCATGAGGTCCAATTTGTCAACGGTTGTCCTGGTTTCCTGCGGAACTGAAATCCTATTGAGAAGGTTCTCGCTTATGCCTGTATCTTGATGTGATCACCCTGCTTTTTCCTCTGGTCAGTTTCAGATCTTACATCAAAGCCTTTGATACTTTGTCCTTCTTACAAAGTGCACGCTTGGCATCTTTGTATCATGCTGTAGCGGCATGGCCTCTTATCTGGGTTTTCTGTTCAATCCGACTGACCAAAGTTTCTATTGAACTAGTACCTCGTGGTTTTGCTCTGTAGTGTAACTCCTGTCAAGGGTGATGATCCTCTAGCAGTGTGCTTCTGCTCAGGATTGCTTTGACTGAGTTATGATGTAGTCCACACATTTCTATCTCTTCAGCATGGTTAACTTTTATCCAAGGAATTTTCTGCCACTATAGATATGATCATATGATTCGGTTCATGAAACCATTTATGCTATACATTATATTTACTGATTTTCATTTGGCAAATGATCCCTGAATCTCTAGAATGAAGTCACCCTGATCATGTGAAGTGTGTGTGTGTGTGTTGTGTGTGTTGGATATTAGGATAATGCTGGCTCTATAAAAAGAGTTTAGTAGCATCCTCTTTATTTTATGAAATAGTTTGGGGAACACTGGTACTCATTATGTTTGAAAGTTCTGGGAGATTCAGCAGTGAGTTTATTTTGCCGCCCATTTTTTAGCTGGAAGATTTGTTTTGATTTGTAATTGCTGCTTCAGTCTCCTTGCTTGCTATTGATCTGTATAAATTGTTTATCTCATCTTGACTTTATTTAGGATAATTATGAGTCTAGAAATTTATCCATGTACTTTATACTTCCCAATCTTGCTGGAATGTTTATTTTAGTATTTTTCTTAATTACTTTTTGAATCACTGTGTCTGTTACAACACCTCCCTTTTCAACTCTATTTTCTGTTAATAGGGGCCTGCTTTCACTTTCTTTTTTTTTTTTTCTGCTTTCACTTTCTTTTGGTCAGGTAGCTAAGGATTCATCAATCCTGTTTGTCTTCCCAAAGATCAACTCTTCATTTAATTGATTATTTTTTTCATTTTCATTTCATTATTTCTTTTGTATACTGCTTGTGGGTTTGGCTAATTCTCATACTTCCAAACCCTTAAATGCACCATTAAGTTACTTATTTGAGGTTTTTATGATTTATTTATTTATTTATCTATCTATCTATCTATCTATTCATTCATTCATTTATTTATTTATTTATTTATTTATTTATTTATTTATTTATTTTACATAGGCACTTGTAGCAATGGTTTTCCCTGGAAAAGACACTCATAATTTGTTGAGGGAATGGAAACCAGCACAGTCACTAGAAAGTGAATAATTGTGTAAATGTTTGTGAGTGCACTATGTGTTTATTGTGTATGTGTACATGTGTGTGTGGTTGTGTGTATGCATGCATTCTTGAATGTGTGTGTTTGTGTGTACATGTATGTGCACATGTATGTTTATGTTTACATTTGTGTGTGCATGTGTTTGTATATGTACATTTGTGTATTTGTGTGTCTCTGTATATGTGCTTTCATGCATTTGTGTATGTGTTCTTGTGTATGTATGTTTTTGTGCATTTGTGTGTTGTGCATGTGTGTACATGTTTGTGTATGTTTCTATGCATGTGTGTCTCCACCCATCTGTGTATACATGTGTGTTGTGTGTGCATCTGTATTTGCATGTATGAGCATCCATGTTCATGTGTGTTTCTATGTTTGCTTATGAGTGTTTTTTGTATGTGTGCTTTCATGTGTGTGTGTATAAATGCATGTATGCATTATGTTTGTGTGTGTGCACATGTATGATGAAACTAGAAAGACAACAATGATAGAGGACAAAGAGCTCTTAGGGGATAGGAGGGTTGTGGAATAATACTTACGATGGGAAGTGAAAAGCAAGGTCTGTTTGTGAGGAAAATAAGGACTAACAAGAATGGGGGAAGGGATGAAAGAGGAGAGCTGAGGAAGGGGGTTAAACTAGAAGAAAGATTGTGACATAGCTTGAGAATGCCATAATGTAAGTCATTACTTTGTGTGATAACATTAAATTTTAAAAATGAAACAAATAAATGACAAAACACCCCACATTTTTTAAAAACATGAAAATAGGCCAGGAAGTGGTGGTGCATATCTGTCATCCCAGCACGTGGGCAGCAGGGGGAGGCAGATCTCTGAGTTCCAAGGTCATCCTGGTGTACAATAATTATGAGCCTAGAAATCTGTCCATTTATTTCATATTTCCCAATCTATCAACAGCCACACCAGGCCACCATTTACAATGGCGATCTGCATGCAAGATGTGCCAGTGCAATCGTGCCACCAGGCTTGTGGGAGTAACCAACCAACATCTGATTAAATGTAAGACCCATGAGATGGAACCCATCGGTTACACCGCTCAAGTGGCCAAGAGCCTGAGACTGGGGGAGCCTACACAAAAACCAGATACTACTGTTCTACTAAATGAATGTAGCAACAAAATTTCTCCTAATGACATTGTGCAATGCTCATAGATTAGTGTCTTGCTCAACCACCATCAGAGAAGCTTCCTCTTGCAGTAGATGGGATCAAGCACAGAGACCCACAACTAGACAATGTGCAGAGAGCAAGAGGCCTTGGAACACTCAGTCCTAAATGGGTTGCCTCCATCAGTTCCCTCTCTTTATGGCAGAGAGAGAGAGATAGAGATAGAGATGATAGAGATAGAGATGATAGAGATAGAGATGATAGAGATAGATAGATAGATAGATAGATAGATAGATAGATAGATAGATAGATAGATAGATAGAATATAAAAGCAGTTGTTGAAACATTTGGATGATATGTTGGCTCTGCAGTTAAGAGCACTTATTGCTCTTATAAAGGATCTGGGCTCAGTTTCCAGCCTCACAACCATTCATAACTCCAATTCTCAGAAATCTGACATCATCTCCTGACCTCCAAGGATAGCAAGCATTCATGTGGTGCACAGACATACATGCAGGCAAAAACACTCTTCCACTTAAAATAAATAAATCTTTAAAAATTAAAAAAATCAGACCATGGCTTCCTTAGATGGGTTTCAGGAGAGGTAGCCAGACCGCTGCTCTAGCGTGCTGGGAGATGCCTGCAATTTGACTTCTAGGCCCTTTCTATCTTTGAGCATCCACTATGAGGCAGTTCCAAATTTTAGCTTTTCTTCAGATCAACTTTGAGATTAAAGATCTTCTCAGGGGAGCTACAGAGCATGCCTGTAATTCCTTCCAGAACATTCTGGGCTATGTGTTTACACATCTCCTGGGAAGAGGGCAAATTAACTCTAATTATGGTTTCTCTACCTTCTGGTAGTAAGTGTCAGACTCCCATGCACCTTGGCTTTTCACCTGGAAAATTGATTTTTTTTTTTTTAGGTTAAATCTTTACCATGTGATAAAGCAAATACATCAGGGTTGGGGGTAGCCACATAGCAACTGCCATCCATGGGGCTTAGAAAAAATTCCTTAATTACAAGGTACAAATCGACTCCGCAGGCCTCACTGTACACCATCCAGTCAGAGCTTATCTGGGACCCTGATTTTCAGTCCCTTTCCCACAATGGATGTCAAGAAATATAGTTTAGGATTTGGGGTATGGCTCAGTGGTAGATCACTGTTTACTGTTCTTAAGGTTATAGGTTCCATCTCAGCCTTGAAAGAAGGAAATACTTTATTGGAATTTAGTACGAATCCTATCTGTTACCAGAGTAAGCATCTCACTGAATAGCAGTTTACTTCAGCTCTAATGTCCTGTGGATCTAATCACAGTTTCCACCCTAATTTTTTTTTATCTCATTAGAAAAAGCTAACCCAAGCATATAGTCTTAGCTATGTTTCTACTGCTATGAGGAGACACCATGACTAAGGTAGCATATAAGAGAACGCATTTAATTAGGGGCTTGCTTACAGTTTCAGTGGGTGAGTTCATGACCTTCATAGTAGGGAGTATGGTCACAGGCAGGCATGGCCCTGGAGCAGTAAAAAAGTTTACATCTGGTCCACAAGCTGGAGGCAGAGAGAGAGAGAGAGAGAGACTCCTGGTGTGGATTTTTGAAACCTCAAAACCTGTCCCTAGTGACACACCTCTGACAATGTCATATCTTCTAATCCTTCCCAAAGCAGTTGCACCAACTACAGACCAAAAATTCAAATATGTTAGTCTATGTATGGGGGCCATTCTCATTCAAACCACCACACCAACTAAATTAACTTTGTGATATACAGGTACAGTAAGATCCTCAGTTTGAAATCCTGAAATCAACTCTAAAATTTAGGCATGGTTTAGCACCATTGTAGAGATGGGAAAATCAAGACTTTGAAAAATTGTCAAGTTGCTCATCATTACTTAGAGAAATGAGATTCAAGAAGCTGAGACATTTATACATTCATATATACATATATATGCTCATGTGCATGCATTCATTCATTCACTTATTATCGTGCCATTACTATGTGCCAGGTGCTGCTATCCTATGGATACAGAAGTTTATGCCAGACCCAGCCTCTTCTCAGGGATTTCCCAGTCTGAGAGATGAGAACCAATTCAAGATCATGTTTTTTCCTCAGCATTCCCTGGGCACTGAGTTTTGGAAACTTGAACTTCATTCGTAGAACATGGAGGAGAAATATTTAGCATATTAGCATCCTGTTAGATGTGCCTGAAGTTTCATAAAACAAAGCAAATCTTTTATGTCTTGAATGTGTCCCCCAGGGTCCACGTACTGGAAGTCTTAGCTCCCACGTGATGATATTGGGAGGTGTGAGTTACATAACACCTTCCACCATTGTGTGATATAGTAAGGAGCCCTTTGCTAGACTTGGCCAGCCATTGGTCTTTGAATTGATAGTCTTCAGGACTGAAAAAGTAAACCTCTGCCTTATAAATTAAATAGTCTCAGGTATTCTGTTACAGCAATTCCCATTAGACTAAAACAATATTCATATGGCGCTACCTCACTCAAGACCCCAGTGTCCTTCTCGACGTTCTAGGGCATAGCATAGTCAAGAAGAGATGACCACTCTGTTGACCAGGACACTGTCTCAGAGGTCAATGCCCATCTGGTAACTCCTTCTATGAACAGGAAGGAGCCAGAGGCCTCTGATCATGATGCAATGTAAAACGTGACCACTGGGGGCAGCAGCACATTGTCTGCTGTGGAGACCATCCATGAACAGCCATGCTGGAAGGTTCTGGTTCTTCTGGGAACCTATAACCTCAGGAAGCATAAATGACCATAACATTGGGCTTGGTCAGCACGCTATATCCAATGCACACAACATCCTAAGGAAGGGGTAATGAGCCCAAATTTAATGAAAGTAGTGACTACAGACAGGCATCCACATCCATGGATTCCGCTTCTTTGAATTCAACCAGTGATAGGTGGAAAATATTGTTTTTTAAGAAAAGGTATATCTGTAATGAACATGAACAGACTTCTCTGGTTTCTAAACAACCCAATATAACAACTATTTACTTGGATTTTGCATTGTACTGTGTCGTGTGGTATCTAGATGACTGAAAGTATATAAGAAGGGACACATGTAGGTTGTAGAGATTTGAGGACCCGTGAGGAAACCACAAGGCAACTACATTGCTCAGAATCCCATAGCTAGCCAATGGCAGGGGTAAGATCTGAGCTGAGATCTCAGGACATGGGCCCCGCTAGTGTGTAGGAGCCGAGGCTGATCCCAAGAAATGAGAAGCACTTGAGGAAGGTGATTGCTTCGTTCAGAGACCCCAGGAAGGGTGGGGCTTTCCAGGTCCTGAGCAGACTTTATGCCTATGACTTGACTCTGCTGCCCCTGGCCTTTGCTTCCAGTTTGGAGCTGGCAATCATGAAGCCTATTTGGGACAGCTTGAGTAGGCAATTTTAGATCTGTCCGTGCCAGTCTGCACACAGGCTCTACTTGCTTGCACAAACCAGTTACTCCTCACTCCATCTTGGCCCTTGGCCCAAGCAGTTTTTCTATTCTTTCCCCGCAAGGCCTGACTTTCACAAAAATACACTGGAGAGGACCCTCAGCCCTGCAGCCCACAGGAAGGACTTCCTGTTTTCCTGAAAAAATTGCCTCAGATATAGTTTTCATACCAGCCTCCTGGGGAAAAGGCAGGGGTAGCCAGGGAGTTCACTTATCTGTTTTACCAGTGCTGTGCCTCTGGGCTGATGGGGTGGTCTAGAGACATGGGGGTGGGGAAGAGATGGGCTTGATTCTCAACTGTGCTCCTTACCTGGCTCAAGCTGGCCACTATTCCATTGACTTGCAGTGTCACTAAAATTTGGGACCATGTGGACAGAGTCCCCTATAAAATGTACATTCTAAAGCTCGGTGATGTATAAGCGCCCCTTTATTTCTACATCAAAGTGTACATGAAAGGAACACTTTATCCTTGGGGAGAGCACAAAAATAGAAGCAAGGGCCCTTTCCCATGTCCCACGGATAGTTGGCTTTGCCAGCGTCGTGCTAAGAAATGGTTATTGCAGATTCGAGTCTGCACTTCTTGGCCCTTTATCAAACTAAGAAGATTAATTTGGGAATTTGAACCCATTATGCCCAGCAAGCACCACTGGTTTAGGTCTTAGACAAAGGTCTCTCAAGTTTCCCAGAGGAGGACCAATGGTATGCAAATGGAGCACCCCCCATCCTTAATGCAATGTATTTATTCAGCCGGGGACTTGGGGAATATAGGACTGAAGCTGAAAAACAAGATGATGAAGCATATCACATGTCAATCTGGTTACTAAAAGAAGGCTGGAGCCCCAGCCGCTTCTGGACGCCACACAGCTTTCTCAAGAGCCCTGGGTAATCCGAAGGCTCTCTGCCCACAAAGCCAGGAGATAAGATCAGCCTTAGATCTGACTGCAAAAGCAAGAGAGGATTTTGACTTGATAAGATTTGAAGAGGCTCCGCCATTGTCTGTCCATGAGGATTCTCAGATAGACAGACCTGGAAAGTCCTCAATACTCAAAGAGGGATGCATGCATTTAGGAGCCTAATACTGTGTGAGATGTTGGTGTGGATCTGGGTAGATCTGGATTTACATGAACACACAGACTTTCAGGGTCCTCGATCCATGTTATGGGCTTAGTTATGTCCCCTGACCCCAGATACTGTGGATATGCCAACCTTAATAACTCAGAATGTGGCTGGAATGGGGAAGCCATTGCCCTTAAAGAGGTAATTAAGGTTATCTGTTACTGATGGATGGATCCTGATCCAATCTGACTGATGGCCTTTGAAAAAGAGACATGGAACACACACAACATACACACCACACACACACACATATACACACATACTAAATAAACCACTTACCACATACACACCACATACAACACAGACACTGTATACCCCCCACACACAAATCACAGACATCACACCACTCATACACCACACACACATACCACACACACAAACCAGAGATACCATACCACACATACACCACATATACACACACATGCACACACACATACCACCCCCACACATACCAGACATATACCACACATACACACACTCAGATCATGTAAGGACATAAAGAGAATATGCTGACTCAGGATCAGGGGAAGCCAGTCCTGCCCAAGCCTTGATCCTGGATCCCAACCTTCAGAACCATATTCATTCAACAGCAACTCCCTATTCCTTCTTCCCCTAGTACCTGGCAACTCGACATTTTATACCCCATTTCTAGTAATTTGGGGCACTTTAAGTGCCTAAATGTCAGTTGTGTGAGTCAATGGATTTTGATGTTTGGTAGCCCTAACAACTAATACACTCTGAAATGAAACCATTACCCCACTGACCAGTTATAGTAATGAACTGGGGTGTTCTAAGGTTATCTTGGAAACCAGATGGCTCCATCAGTAAAGTGCCTGATAGGCAAGCATGGAGATCTGAGTATGATTCCTCAGGATCCATGCAAGAGTCAGGTACAGCAGCAGCATGCATCTGTAAACTAGCACTGGGACATGAGGCAAAGACGGACAGATCTCCAGGGCCCAACAGCCAGCTATTCTAGCTAATTAATCATGAGCTCCCAGTTCAGCGAGAGATCCCACTTTAAAAAAATAATGTAGAGAGTGATAGAGGAAGACACTTTATATGGAACTCTGGCATCCTCATACATGGGCACACATGCACATCTGCTTACACACGTGCACACACACCAATTGTCATATACACTACTATGTACACATACGTGCACAAAGAGCCTACACTTAGCATAGGAGTCTCAAATTTTGACCCCAAGCACTAAAAATAAACAAATACATTAATTAATTAACTAATTAAAATGCATGAATGTAAGAAGTATTTCTTCTTCTTACTTGCCTGTCTCCCAGTTAGCCACAAACCAGGGCTGCGGATGAGAAGGGGCATGAGATAATGGCCTGGGCAGAAAGTACACAGTCAGCACTGGCCACTGGGAACCAGGCCTTACCAAGTCTCAACCTGATCACACAAACTCAAATAGGACAGAAAAGTTGTTTTGTTTTGTTTTTTAAAAATCAAATCAAATCTATTTCTCAGGCCTCATGCTTAGAATGGGGAAAAAACTCATCTCACTCAGCGGGGGAACTATGACCAGGTCTCTCTCTCTCTCTCTCTCTCTCTCTCTCTCTCTCTCTCTCTCTCTCTCTCTCACTTTAAAGTTGTGTGAAATCACTGTAAGTCTTCAGTTCAATTGTATTTAATATATGCACAACGGTGTACAAGCATGATCTGCCTCTGTCTTCCTCATTCTTCCTATCTTGTAAAACTAAGAATTTGTACCAGACACTAACTCCCAAGTCCGTCTTACTCACCCGTGCAAACGCTTGTCTCGATGCATTGTGGGTACTTCATGTATCTCACATGTGTCCTTTGATGACCTACTCATTTCACTTAGTGTAATGCCCCAATGTTCATTCATGTTTGTGATCCTTAACTTTTTGTTTGTGTAATAAATACCTGCAAGAGATGACTTCAGGGAGGGATGTTTTGTTGGCTTAAAGTTTCAAAGGTTTAAGGCTATGGCTGGCTTTGTTTCTCCTAGGCTGTGGAGAGGCAGACCTTTGTGGCAGATAGAGCTGGAGGAACAAAGTCAGCTACCTCATGGTGGCCAGGATGCAGACAGAGAGAGACAGGGAGGGCCCAGACAAGGTGCATCTTCCCACAACATATCTCCAGTGACCTTTCTTCAAGCAATGACATCATCTTATCATCATCATCATGGCATTAATCTGCTGATTAGGTCAGAATTCACAAAATGCAGTTACTTCTCAATGACTGGACCTATCAGCTAGTGACCAATCCTTCAACACATAAGCCTTTGGAGGTGAGCATTTCATATTCACACCCTAACAATGCTGTAGAATACATAAAAATTTTCTTACTTTTGAGGGATAAATAATATTCTATTTTTATATGCCTCATTTTGTTTTGTCCATTAATCCATAGATAGATACAAGTTGCAACTACCATTTGGCTGTTACAAACATTTCTGCTAAGTACAAACATCTATTTAACCTCCTGCTTTTTTACTCCTTGTATATAACAAGCCCAGAAATTTAACTGCTGCAATATATTGTATTGTATATTTAACTTTTTAAGGAATCTCCATGTAGTTTTCCATAATGACTAAAACATTGTATTTCCCTACCAGCAATACACGCAGGCTCCACTATTTCTCTATATTTTGTCAAAATTTATTATATCCTGCTTTTGTTTTTGTAAAAGGCTCATTGCATCTTAATCAATGTGCCGCGGGTTTTGCAGAAATGACAGTATTGTGCAGAGAGTAGTTGCATTAAGGAGAATCTTCTACTGGGTACCCAAAGTCCTTCTAAATGAACATCAATTCTGGGTTACAAAACCATGTTGGTTACAACCAAGGACATCTCTCTAAGGGTGCAGACCATGAGCTCTGAGGCCCGGTCTCATCAGGAGTATCATACCAAACATGAGTCTGTGTCCCCCATCAAAAAGCATGGCTCCAGGCGGTACCTCACAGTCTTTGATACCTTCTCAGTCCTGGGGATCCTGTATCCTCTCTGGGTACTCTCTGGGTACAGTACATCACTGTAATAACGTGACCTTTGAATGGACCCAGTGGGTAAGACCAAGAGAGGTGTCTTGAGGTAACCTGTGCATCTCTAAGACATGGGCTCCCTGTGGGTTTGGTGGTATGCTTACAGTGCATATCTGATTTTAAAACTTCTGGTGAGCCAAGTAGGAATTCTAATGTCAGATGCAGCAGTTTCATAAACAAGCAAGCAAAACAGCATTTCCCTGTTGACAGTGAAGCACCTCACACTTACAATTGTGCTCCCTCTCTCTCCCTTGCTTTTATCTTTATTTTTAAAAAAGATTTATTTATTATTAAATCTAAGTACACTGTAGCTGTCTTCAGATATACCAGAAGACACTTCGGACCTCATTATGGATGGTTGTGAGCCACCATGTGGTTGCTGGGATTTGAACTCAGGACCTTGGGAAGAGCAGTCAGTGCTCTTAACTGCTGAGCTATCTCTCTAGCCCCTATTTTTATCTTTCTTGTTACACTCATTTTTTACTTATCTCTGGAGTGTTCCTTCATCTGGTCAATGAATAGTCCGGGTGTTCCCTACTTTGGGGATTATATAATACTGTCACTTCAGCAAAACCCCACTCACCTCAAGCTCCCAGCTTGGTCCTGGAAATCAGACTGGAGCAATGAGGGAATGAAGAAAAGACAGACACACAGACAGAAAAGTTGGCATCAGGTGGGCTGTGCTCACTCCAAGGGTGCAGCACCAACTGTACCATAAGCAGAAACCTCAGGACATTTCTTAAGTACAGAACAGAAGGGAGGGTTAGCTAATCTCTGAAGGAGGTCTCTGTAGGAAAGCAGTCTCAGGTTACAGTCATCTGGGAGGAAGAAGCTGCAGTGCTAATTTTTGCATACACTGCCCATTTATGTTTGGCCCAGAGGCAGGCTTTGCCATCCCTCTGAGCCTTATCTCTAGGGAAGGCTTTGCTGCTCTCATGGGTCTGAGTCATCAGTGTCTTTGACACAGCTATGCCCATGCCAACAATACACATCTATTCAGGATTCTGCCCACTCCTTACACATTTAGTCAGACCTTCCTCAGCTATCAGCACATCCTCTTGCTTTTCAAGAATGCTATCCTAGCATGAGTAGTCCACCAAGGGATTACTTCATTCATGGTAAGTGTGAGTCCTTGTGATCTACTCGTTTCTGGATATTCCCTCACAGACAAATGCAGAAGGTGTGTTAATACTCTTCTACAGGTCTCTCAATCCAATCAGAGATTATTACATTAGGGCATATTTTTGTTGGAACAAATTCTATAGGTCTGGGCAAAATGTATAATGACATATGTCTACATTTATAGTGTCACACCAAAGCATTTTCCCCATGACCCGCCTACTCATCTGTCCTTCCCCTTGAATCTCTGTCAACCACTGAGCCTTTAACACCAGCATAGTTTCATCTGTTGCAGAAAATCATAGTGTTGGAACCATTAACTCTTCTATTTTCATTTTTAAGTGGTTTATTCCACTATCACATTCTTTTCTTGTCCTTTGATGCTTGTTTCATTTTAAGAAGAGCTCCTTGTCATTCATCATTGAGTTGGTCCAGACTCTATGGACAAGGGAGAAAGTCTTGATTAAATAAATCAGTCCCCTAGGAAAGGAAGAGTCAGGCTTTAAGAAAAAGGAGTTGGTTCTGGTAAAACAAGGATGCAAACAAGAGAATGGGAGGTAGCCTGCTGGGAATGGGGTTGGTGAGGTCCAAGGTCTTTATCTGGGACTTGGGCCTGGAAATCTCAAGACTCTCCTTTCCCAGAACGATGATCTTGTGCATTCCTGAATACCCATCATCCTCCTGAGGGATTATTTCATTTGGTTGGACACTGGATGAGCTTGCAGTAAGTGCAAAGGGTAGATATGTGTAAAATATGCTGAATACCACTTGAAGCACAGCTGTTCTTAAAAAATAGAAATTAAACACAAAGATGGGGGAAATGAATCATGGATGATAAAACTGATAAATATCCAATGCCATCTAATAGCGAAATGTTCCTGAGGATGGTCGAGGATCCTCAGACCACAAATTAAGAGAACAGTAAGAGGAAAAAAAACCACTAATTTTTTTCCACCTCCCTGTAAGCTAGTAAGTCAGGATAAAATGTCAATCAACTTCAAGAATAGGATATACAGCAACCGAGATGGTTCTTAACTCTGTGGAGTTTAACAATGATTTTGTAGAGAAAAGATTTATGTCTTACTTTATATTTTATCCAATTTCCTCCAAGTGCATCTTACTTAAATAATAGATGCTCTGTTTTTATTTCTACAAATACAATATCTCCCTGTGACTGTAATCACCACTATCACCGTCTTCATCATCATCACTGCCACCAACCATCATCATTGCTGAGATCTATATTGGGTGAAAACTCTTTTTGTATACTTTCTTTAAAGTGTGTGTGTGTGTGTGTGTGTGTGTGTGTGTGTGTGTGTGTGTTGGAGTATGTACATATGAATACAAGATCTTGTAGTGGCTAGAGGTATTGGATCTCCCTAGCGCTCGAGTTAGACAATTGTGAGCCACCTAATGTGGGTACTGAGAACTGAACTTGTGTCTTGTGTGCTTTTAAATGCCGAGGCATCTCTCCAACCCCATTATGCACATTTAATATGATCTGTCTAACTTAGATTATAACACACACACACACATGAACACTTCTTTATGTTTAACAGAGATATTTCTAAAATATAATGTCCCAATTGTAAGGGTATAATTTAATAATATCTTTAAAAAATTCACAGTTATGTAACTCTCCCTGCCACCCAGCTTTGAGAAGTTGCCAGTGCCTATTTGCACCTTGCTTCTCACTCCTATGCCATCCCTAAGCAGTTGGTTATCTTCCTGACTCCATAGACTTGCACTCTGGGCACTTCACATGTACAGTGTGTGCTAGTGATCTTTCTGTCTTGGGATAACTGACAAAGGAAAGATTTATTTTGGGTCATAGCTTTAGATGTTCCAGCCTATGATCAGTGGGCTCCATTGCCTTGGCCAAGGTGGCACATTATGGTAGGAATGATTTTGCTCATCACATCATGGATGGGAAGAGGAAGTCCATAGTGTCATTCCCACAGTGACTGAAGACCTTCCAGTAGGTCCAACCTTATAAATGCATCACCACCTCCCAGAAGAACTATTGTTCATGTTACCTTGTAAGTGTTGCGGTTTTCTCTTAACCCCTCTAGCTCCCGAATAATTGAGGCAGGACTATTGTATTTACTTAACAGCTTTAAGGCACAACAACTGAGCACAGTATTCATCTATTTTAATCCTCTAAGCTAATTCTGTCTACCTCCCAGACAAAAGCTCTAAGATTCTTGCATTTTATGGTTCCCTCTGCTCCAGCTGTTTTCTTATCCTTTCTCCTGGACCCTCTCTCTTCTCTGTCCCTCTACTCCCCAGGCTGTAAGTAAGTCCAGCTCTATTCTCTCCCCTGCTCAGTCATTGACTGATCAGCTTTTATTGACAAATCAGAGAATAAATGAGGAGCAATGTTTACACAACACTGAGGCGGGAGATACTGAGGAGAAGCATTACAATGCCATGTCTGGATTGCAACAGACTTGGGGACAGAGAAATAATACAAAGATAATCCTTACCTGGTGCACAATAATATTACACCCACATGCTATACTGTGGATCAAAGCTTAAACATGCGCCTTTGAAGAACTTCTAATATTCGAACTATACCATAAAGTCATATAGTATGTGACTGTTTCTTTTAACTCAGCACTGTGTATCCATAACTCAACTATTTGTTACCTTTTTCTTTTTTAAAAAAGGGTGGAGGATCTATCTATCTATCTATCTATCTATCTATCTATCTATCTATCTATTGTACATGTGTAACTATAGAGGCCAGAAGATGGTGTTGCAACCCCTTGGAACTAGAGTTATAGGTGTGGTTGCTGGAAACTGGACCCAGGTCCTCTGCAATAGCAGCAAATGCTCTTAACCCTTGAGCTATCTTTCCAGCCCTGTGTATTTGTTACCTTTATGTCACTGTGCTAAAATACCTGAGGGAAGTAATGAGGGGAGGAAACCTTTATTTAGGTGCACAGTTTCAGAGGATCTCAGTCAATCACGGCTGTGAGGATATGGCAGAGTTTATGGCAGTAACAGTACATGGTAGAGACACTCCACATCACAGTAGTTCTGGAAAGTTCTGGATCCAAGGCCCAGGCTATAACCTCTGATGGTCCATCTCTAGTGGCCTACTTCCATCGGGGTCAACCTCTTAACTGTTTTGCAGTTTCCCAAAACAGCACCACCTACTGGGGGACAAGTATTTAAAACTGGAGCCTGTGGGGACAGTTTAGATTCATCCTGAGCAATGGTGTGTTGTGGCTCAGGGCCAGTGATCCCAACTGTGCATTAGAAAGAGATCCCGCTGTTGGAGCTTGCAGGATTCTTCATGGGTTCATCAGACAGATCTCCCATAAAGCATCTACTAGTGTATTTTACTAGTTTTAACTTGGGTCTTTTCTTTTATTATAGGCCTTTTTCTACATATGTTGACAGAAATGTTTTATTAGAAATATTTTTCCAGTATTTCCCATAATCTACGGCTTATTATCCTATTTTCTTTATGTGTCTTTTAAAGAGCAAAAAGTTGTCAATTTTGATAAAGTCCAACATTTTTGTTATTGAACATTTTTGACATAGTTCAAATTGGCCTGGAACTCACTATGTAGCCCACACACGTTGGCACTAAACTTACGATAATCCTCTTGTCTCTTATTGCTAGGAGCACAGGCCTAAATTAGCATATAAGCTTTGCTTGAATGTTTGATATCATATTGAAAGAAGAGTGGCCTAGCTCATGGAAAAAAAGATTTTCTTGAAATTATAGAATTTCATGGTTTTTTGTTTCAGAGAAGCACTTCAAGATGTACCCATACTCAAAAAGCTTCTGAAAAGGACTTTAATAACCCAGAAATAGCCTCAAGGATTGACAAGTTGGATTACGTGAGATTAAAAACCAACAATTGGTCCTTTGCAAAAGAAGCTATCAGCAATGTGATAGACAGCCCAGAGAGTGGGAAAATCACTGCCAGTTGTGTTTCAGTGAGATGCTAGTATCTAGAACAAACTTCCAAAAACAAGGACCATCCCTAACTGCTACTAACCATAGGTACTGTCTTTTCGATATAATTCTTCCCCTACTCAGAGTTTCTAAAAATTAGATAATTTTGAATCAAAGGCAGAATACAGCTGGAGAAAAAAAAAACTAGTCACATTAATTTATGCAAATTTTCCTTCAGGATACTCAGTCTACAGGGCTGAGTGCACTCAGTAGCTGAGGGAGAACTCTCACTGGGATAAAGTGTCAGGGATTATAGTTTGGAGTGCCACGGTGTCTGAAGGTCTGTGTGGGGAGGGTCTCTCTTGAGGCAATTACACAGGAATTAATTGTCTATTTGAATTAAGCATATAATCTACTCTAGATACACTTAATTATTTGCAGTATCTACTATACAATCAAAGCAGGAAAATACAACCCAGAGTCAAGGGTATCAATGATACCTGAAGATTATCAGAAAATAGCAAATTAAATTTTAAGGGATTTGCTGGAAAATTCATAAGTGGGTGAAAAGGCCAAGTATCTTAGGAAAGATAGGGAAATTCCAAAATAATAGGTAAATTAATTTCCTAGAATTTCACATTAATATCTTAGAAACCTAAATAATTCAGAATAAATGATATTGGCCTTAATTGCAAATAATCTTTATAGATATTAACCATACTAGTGAACTGTGACCTGGATGTGAGGCTGGATATTATATCTCATGAAGAAGGATTATATCTTTGGCTTGTGAATCTACTGGCTGGAAAGTCCTAACAGTAGGACATTGGTGTCACAGCCTTCCTGGTGTGTCATAGCATGATGGAGAAGCAGAAAAGGAAAGAGGCTGAGGTTGTAAGATGAGCTTATTTAGAACAACTTCTCAAGGGAGCCAAATTAGTTACAGGACTTGGAATCCACTCCTGAGAGTCAGCATTAATCCACCCAGGAGATCAGAGCCCATGACTAAATCCCACCCCACTGGGCCCCACCACCTCACAGTGCCACCCTAGGGACCAAGCCTCCAGCACATGCGCCACTGGGGTGGTAGTGGGACTTTATTCAGACTGCAGCTAGAGGGGGTGACTTCTGTGTTGAGTTGGCATCTAGATAGAATTGCCCGATAAAGAATTGCATTGTGCTTCAAGGTGGAAGGAAATGTAGCAGGACATCTTTAGGAGTCTCCTCCACAATGAAAAGCACTTTGTCCCAAATCTTCACTGTGGGCCTAGAACATTATCTGCATGCAACTGTTACGTATGAATGAATGAGATGGGCTTCCTGTATAGCCACAGACTGTATTCTCCTAAAGGGAGAGTATTTTTTGGAGACAGGATCTTGAAGCCTATGATGGCTTCAAACTTGCTATCCCCCTGCCTGTCGTAGCCTCCCAAGTGTGGACATTGTAAGTGTGCACCACCATCTCTGCCCCTAATGGAAGGATTTTTCATTTTATTTTGACAGGTATGGCTCCAAGACAACAGTCATTGTCTAAAGTCCTGAGGACGAAGGAGTAGGTGGTCTAGGAGATTGGACTTACCATGCACAGATCCCAGAAAATTGCCTTCACAAAAATTTCCAACATTAATTTTTCTCCTTGTCCCCCTCCTCTTCCTCCTCCTCCTCTTTCTCCTCCTCTTCTTCCTCCTCCTCCTTCTCCTCTTCTTCTTCATCCTCCTCCTTTTCCTTCTCCTCCTCCTCCTCTTCCTCCTCCTCTTCCTCTTTTTTTCTCTCCCCAAATTTTCTCAAAGTGGAGAAGGAAAAGTAATTGTAGCCATAGTTTGTTTTAAGTATTCCCTATGTAGACCTTAATGTGTTTGCATTCTGAATTGCCTTTTTTTTTTTAATCTTTTTGAGAATGAACACAAACTTCAGCACAGAATGAAGTTCATTTAAATTGTTTCAAGCTGGTCATTGAATTTCTAAGCTGTGCCCAGTCTCCAGGTATTTTCTCTTTGAATCCAAGAGCCTGAAATGTAAATTTTAAAACAAATTGGAAAACTCTTGCCAGTAAGTTTAGTTGGGATCAGAGATCTGCGTTGTATCCACACACGTTACAGCTATGTGGAGGGAAAAGCTGAGAGAAAAGATTAAAGAGATCAAATTATGGAAGTAACTGATTTGGAAAAGACTCAAATGGAAGATTGAAGGCCCTAGTGGCTGTGCCGAGGATTAAGAACCATAAGTGATTTTGGCTCTTTAACTTGCCTTGAAAACCACACAAAATCGTTTTTCCATTTTCCTTAGGCTTGGAATCTCTATGTTCAGAATAACTTCAAACAGATGTGTCTGATTTCAAATATTCTCCCAAAAGACCACATAGGCTCTTCTGTAGGGCAAAGGGACATATAACCCAGAACACAAAACTCTCTGTGACAGTGCCATTTATCTAACTTCACTCTAGGTTGGGCGGCAATCAAAGCCAAACCAAGTTGGCAACCGGTGTCCTAAGAATGTATGCTGGCTTAACATGCAAAATAAAATGTGGTGATCCAAAGAGGTCATCGAACTCCAAGGAAGAGAGGGAGTGGCTGGGAAGGGGCGGGCGGGGGGAAGAGCCTGATGGGAAATCTCCGGGCTCTGTCTGTATAACCTGATATTTAACTCTGCAGCGGTCTTTTGGGAAGCCCCCTTTTCCTGAGACAGGGTCTTACTATGGAACTCCTGTTGTGGGCCAAGCTGGCCTCAAAATCACAGAGATCTGCTTGCTGAATGCTCAGATTAAGGGTGTGTGCCATGACACACAGCCCTACTGGGAACCTTTGAAAGGAGAGGTGAGTATGTCATTGTGACTCATTCTAATGTCAGCTACTACTAACAATGCTACCACAAAAGTTTATATTATCAATATCTCTATCATCGCCAGCACATTTCCTTGGTCTTTACCACCACAATCACCACCACCACAGCTATAGTCATCATCACCATCACAACCATCACCTGCCTCCACCAATGCCATCACCAGCACCATCACTACTTCCATTACCAGTACCACCACCACCATCACCAATGCCACTACCACCGTCAAGAGTTAGGCGTGGTGGCGCAGGCCTTTAATCCCAGAACTTGGGAGGCAGAGGCAGGCAGATTTCTGAGTTCGAGGCCAGCATGGTCTACAGAGTGAGTTCCAGGACAGCCAGGGTTACACAGAGAGACCCTGTCTCGAAAAACCAAAAAAAAAAAAAAAAAAAAAAGAGGCAAAAATCTGAATCTAAATGTTTGAACAAAGTGTTAGCTGCTCTTAGCCACCTTGTGTTTATATTGAACAACCTTCTTAAGAAGATTTAAACCCCCCAATTTAACAGCATTAGTAATGAAATCCTTCCAAACAAGACTTTCTCCTGTTGTGGATTATACATCTGAGTCAGGTCCTAGTTGTGGTTCAGCCAAACCCTGCCCTGATGAGCATTATGTTTCCAGTTACTTTCTGCTGAGGCGTTCTGCACTACTATAGAGCTGTGCCCTTTGTCTTCAGGTTGCCTGATGTACCATTCTCGGTGATGAACGGAAATGGCTCTGTGCTTTCTCTGCTGGCCCGAGGCTTTCTTCTTTCACTTTTGAATACTTTCAGAAGTCAAAGACATGGATTTTGTTGTTGTTGTTGTTGTTAAATTTTTAGCAAGCATGATTAATTCCCAGTAGAGAACACATTTAATGACAAGGAGATTTCACATCTGACTTACCTTTATTTCAGGTTGTGAAAATGGCCACCTGGTGCTGCTTTCAGAGATCCCTGTACCTTCTCAGATATGTTTCTTTTTCCCACTTTGCTATTTTGATAACCAGGATAATAGGACCCAGGTCCTCATGAATGGTGTGTAAATGGACTAACAGTGAAATACACTCCTAGCTCTAACCTCTTTCCTGGTATAGGTATTCTGGTAGGCATTTTTTTGTCAGATTGTTTTTTGGGACGGAGTCTGTTTATATAGACCTAGCCCATCTTGAAACTTGATTTGTAGACCAGGCTGGTTACAAACTCAGAGATCCATCCACCTGCCCATGTGTTTCCAAAAATTATAGAATTAAAGGTGTATTCCACCGAGTCCCACCATGGCAGGCAATTATTAAGATTTGTAAATTTATTTAATGTTCTTAATAAACACGAGCTGAGTAAGAAACGTGTCCGGCAGCTGGCTGACACATACAAGGTGCTAAAGAACTATGAGGGTAACTTTTCTAACACCCTAGCTAAGATAGCTGGCTTCACATGGTCTATGGCTATGTTCTATGGCTAGTATTATAGACAGAGTTCCCAGTCATTTCTACGTGACTCTCTGAAGCTCTGCTTTCAGCAGTGTTCTCTGTGGTGGCGCGTCACACATATCCTACTGTTCCATTCCTAGTCCCCTTTGAGAGGAGGGAGTGGGGATGAAAACATTCCACAGATGGAAACAAAACTGAATTAAACAAGACACTGTACCTGGTATCTTGAATTAGTGCAAGATAGCACTAGTCTCTACAGGTGCCATCTCTGGAGAAAATAGATAACTGGAAATTCCATGAGCAGCAATGTCCTCCCTCATTATCTACACACACACACACACACACACACACACACACACACACACACTATACACCCCCACATACATGCAACCTTATATCCCCATTTCCACATTTCCTTTCCATGGTGCCTGCTTTCTCTCCTCACCCTCTGAGTCCTTCTTATTTCTGTTGGTGGGGAGGCTAAACACCACCTACTTCTAGGAGGGACACTTAGGATCAGGCCTGAGTGGACAGTGATGATCCTTAGCTCCATGGGAGTTGGTGGGCTCAAAAGTGATATAAGCACCCCTCTGAAATCCCCAAGATGTCTTTGTCCTAGTTTGCTTCTCTGTTCCTATGACAAAGACAAACACTTTGACCAAAAGGATCTTGGGGAGGGTAAAGGTTTATTGGCTTACACTCCCTGGTCACAGTCCGTCACTGGAGGAAGTGAGGACAGGAACTCAAGGCAGAAACCTGGAGGCAGGAACCATGAAGGGAAGCTATTTGCTGGCTCACTCCCTCACTTAGGCTTAGGTAGATTTCTTATATAGCCTAGGACAATCTACCCCCAAAACAGCACCTCCCCACATTGGGTGAGGGTAGGGGGAAGGGTATCCTGAGACTGGAATGTATTTCCACAGAGTGAGCCCTTTTTGTCTTATTGACAGTATCTTTTGCCCTACAGAAGCTTTGAAATTTTATGAGGTCCCATTTGTCGATTCTTGATCTTTACAACATAAGCCATTGCTGTTCTGTTCAGGAATTTTCCCCCTGTGCCCATATACTCAGCTATTAAAAACAGTGAATTTATGAAATTCTTGAGCAAATGGATGTATCTGGAGGATATCATCCTGTGAGGTAACCCAATCACAAAAGAAGTCACTAGATATGTACTCACTGATAAGTGGATATTTGCCCAGAAACTTAGAATATCCAAGATACAAAACACATGAAAATCAAGAAGGAAGACCAGCGTGTGGATACTTCATTCTGCCTTAGAATAGGGAACAAAATACCCATTGAAGAAGCTACAGAGACAAAGTTTGGAGCTAAGATGAAAGGATGGACCATCCAGAGACTACCCCACCTGGGGATCCATCCCATAATCAGCCACCAAAAGCAGACACTATTGCATATGCTAGCAAAATTTTGCTGACAGGACCCTGATATAGCTGTCTTATGAGAGGCTATGCCAGTGCCTGGCAAATACAGAAGTGGATGCTCACAGTCATCTATTGGATGAAACACAGGACCCCTAATGGAGGAGTTAGAGAAAGTACCCAAGGAGCTGAAGGGGTCTGCAACCCTATAGGTGGAACAACAATATGAACTAACCAGTACTCCCAGAGTACAGGGGACCGCCAGGGCCAAGAAGTGGGAGTGAGTGAGTAGAGGAGCAGGGCGGGGGGGGGGGGTATAGGGGACTTTCGGGATAGCATTTGAAATGTAAATGAAGAAAATTTCTAATAAAAAATTGGAAAAAAAAAAAAGCAATCAATAAAATGCCCCACATACATGCTCAGAGGCCAATCTGGTGAAGGCAACTCCTCCATAAAGTTTCCTCTTTGCAGATGTGCTACGGTGGCAACCATAATTACCACCACAAGTCTATTCATTATCAATCTGATACATAAACATATCACTGCTAAACCATAACCTGTAAAGATGAGGTAGCTGTAGTTAAGGAGAATTACATTGGATCCTTAAGCCTATTCCATTGATCTACATATCTGTTTTTGTGCTGGTACCGTGATGTTTTCATTACTATAGCTCTTTGGTATAATTTGAAATTAAGGATGGTGATGCCTACAGCTGTGCTATTTTTGTTCAGGATTACTTTGACTATCTGTGGTTTTTGTTTTTGTTTTTGTTTATTTTGTTCCTCCATATAAAATTTGAGATAGATTTTTCTGTGTCTGGGAAGAAAGATTTTGTTATTTTGATTGAGATTGCATTAAATCTGTGGGTTGTTTTAGGTAGCATAACCATTTTATAATATTAATCTTGTTAATCCATGAGCATAGGAGATATTTCCATCTTTCTGTGTCTTTTTCAATTATTTTTTCAAATTTTTCTTCTTTCATTTCAAAGGTCTCCTGTTTCCTTGGCTATATTTATTCTTGAATATTTTTTAAAATTTGCTTTTGTGATTTCTCTTTCAGTATGTTGAAAGTATATAAGAAAGCTACTTTTTTTTTTAGTTTTTAGTTTTAAAGTATTTATCTGCTCTAAGTGTGTGTGTGTGTATGTGTGTGTGTGTGTATCTTTTGGATTGTCCATGTATAGAATCATGTCATCTTCTTTCCCAATGTGTGTCCTTTTTATTTCCATTTCTTGTCTTATTGCTCTAGCTAAGATTTCAAGTACTGTACAAAATATGAGGACATTGTGGACACTCTGATTTTATTTCTTGTTTTAATGGGAACACTTGGAGTTTTTCTCCGTTCACCATGATGCTGGCCATATGCAGTATGTAGCCTTTTTTATGTTCAGGTATGTTCCCTCAATTCCTAGCCTCTCTAAAACGTATATCATGAAAAAATATCAGATTTAGTCAAAGCCTTTTCTGTATCTAATGAGATGATCATACGGTGTCTTCTTTACGTCTATATGATGAGTAACGTATTGATTTGTATATGTTGAGTCATCCTTTAATCTCTGGAGTGAAGCCAACTTAGTCATGATGAATGAGCTTTATAATATGATTTTGAACGGTTTGTTAGTGTTTTATTGAGAAGTTTTGCATCTATATTCAGTGGAAGATCATTCTGTAATTTTCTTTTTTATTGTTGTTCTATCTTTGTCTGATTTTGGTATCAGGGCAATACTGATGCCTTAAAAAGATGTTGAAGGCAATTTTTTCCCTTTTCTACTTAATAAAGTAATTCCTAAGGTGCAGTGATAGAGTTAATAAACAGAGGTTCTCTCTCTCTCTCTTTCTCTCTCTCTCTCTCTTAATCCCTCCTTCCTTTTCTCCCCCTCCCCCTCTTCCCCACTCTGTTTTCCTTTTCCCTTTCCTCTTCTGTCTGGTTTGTTTTGTTTTTGTCTCCAGAATTGTTGCCTCAGCCCGGACTGAAATGCAGATGAAATCCCCCTGGGCCTGAGAAGAGAAAGGGGAGCATACAGAGGAGGCACTGTAAACCCAAGCAGCAGGAAGCATCTGAAGAGGAAAACTCTCTGAAGAGAGTTTTTACCCAAATAAGTGCTAATAATTGGAAAGATAGAATCTAGAAAGCAGAGCTTTCAGATAATTAGCAGTTACATTTGTCCATCAATAACCCAGAGTCTATAACTTAGTAAGGACAATTCATTAGATATTCAAGGTATAAAATAACCATCTTAAAATACTGTCTTATACTTTTCAGAATAAAAATGCTCACTGTCATGCACATATATGCATGTATATGATGTTTATGACATGCACCTATATCTCTGGGCATTTATACAGAATTTTATTGAGGCTGCTATTTATATAAAGTTATATGTGTGTGTGTGTATTTGTTAAAGATTTTTATGTTAAATCTATATTGCATAAGATTGCTTTTTCATGATATAATTACAAAGATGCCAACTTCTCTAAACAGTGACATTAATATTTGGATAAGATTTTTCTATTACTCTTCATCTAACAGACAAAATTTATTAAATCTTAGCAGTAAGAGTAGGGTATTCTACATTTAAGGGGTAGTTAAATTACTGAGATATAATTGTGTAGGTGTGTTTTATTATTAACTTGATACAAACTAGAATCACTTGGGAAGAAGAAACTACAGTTGAGAAAATGCCCCCACCAGACTGAACTATGGGAAGGGTCCAGCCCACTGTAGGCAGTGTTGTGTTTTATTTTAAAAAGAAAAAGAAAAAGAAAAAGAAAAAGAAAAAGAAAAAGAAAAAGAAAAAAAAAGTCAGGGATATGTTTGGTAGAGACACACAGTATGGTAAGAGAGGAGGAGGGGATGCCTCTGTGGGCCCATGCTGAGGCATCCCTTCCCCATGAAGTACCAGCAATAGGATGGTGGTATAGTACAGAAAAGAGTTTATTTAGGGCATAGGGAGGGGAGTTGAGGGGGTAGTAGAGACAGAGGGAGGAGAGGAAGAGAGAGAGAGAGAGAGAGAGAGAGAGAGAGAGAGAGAAGGCTGGAGAAGGGTGAGGGGGTGGGGAGAGAAAGGACAAAGAGGGAAGAGAGCAAGAGAGGAAGGAGAGAAGAGCAAGAGAGTGAGGAGGGGCACGCAGTCCCTTTTATAGTGAGTCAGGCACACGTGGCTGTTGCCAGGTAACTTTGTGTAAGGGCCTAGAAGAAATGCTAATAGGCAGTGCTGTCCCTGGGCAAGTGGTCCTAAATTATATAAGAAATTAGGCTGAGCAATCCATGAGAGCCCAATAACAAACCTCCCTCCAGGCCTCTACCTCCAGCTTCCTGCCTTTATCTTCTGCCCTGACTCCGCTGGATGATGGACTTACAAGCTATCAGCTGAAATAAACCCTTTCCTTCCTAAGTTGGTTTTGGTCATGGCTTTGATCACAGCAATAGAAAAAGATTTTTAGACAGAAATCTTGTCAGTTGCTCAGAAATTTATAAGTGGCTTTCTACTAGACAATTTTAAAATGTAATTTTAGAAGACAGAGAGAAAAAAAAATTAAAGATTGGACCTATACAAGGGGACAGTTCTTATGTAGGCTTTGCTTCTTAAGGGAACATGGACTACATACATAGAGTGTCAGAACTGAGGTGAGCTGGTTTTACTATTGAGATGATACAGTTGGTGATCAGAATGACTCATGCACTAGACATCAGGTCCTCCCTGGTGGAGGATATAACATGCTTTGTTGTAAATAATGCTAGAAGATTAAGGAATTTGAGATGTTCCTTGTGTACTGGCTGGTTTTGTATGTCAACTTGACACACTCTAAAGTCATCTGAGAAAAAGGAGCTTCAGGTAAGAAAATGCCTCCATAGGATCCAGCTGTAAGGTATTTTCTCAATTAATCATCTAAGAGGGTGAAGCCCATTGTGGGTGGTGCTATCTCTGGGCTGGTGGCCCCAGGTTCTATAGGAAAGCAGGTTGAGAAGCCATGGGAAGCAAGCCAGTAAGCAGCACCCTCCATGCCTCTGCTTCAGCTTCTGCCTCCAGGTTCCTGTTTGAGTTCCTGTCCTGACAACCTCCACTGAGGGACTATGATCTGGAAGTGTAAGCTGGACATTTGTGTGTTTCACATAGACATATGCAGAGGCATCTTGATGCTTGTCTCCTAAGTGTAGAGTCACAGTATTCACTTCCCTGTGCCTCACCCCTCCCACTCACACACTCAGAAACCCAGCAGGTCAGTTGCCAAGGCAACCGTCATTCATCTCTAGTAGCTGTGTAAAACTCCACAGTGTGGACGTATCACAATTTATCTGCCAAAAGGCGTTTACTTCACAATGCTCTACAATTTTCTGTAAGAAGTCAATTATTGGAAATTTCATAAAACATGCAAGTGTATACAAGTAAGGCATCAACTTTATTAGCTAGACAAACATTTTTCTTATTTCAGGCCTTAACATTTCATTATTTATTTTGTGAGATGTCACTTCCTGGTGCTGGTTGGACAAGATCTCTGGACTTGAACTCACAGACATCTTTCTACTTCTTATGATACCCCTAGTGTAATACTCAGAAACATGGTTGTCAAGTACATCAATCCCACCTGAGATCCCAGCCTAGCAAGCACCCACTCCACTAACAATGATACCATTGTTAAACTTCATCTGTGTATTTAACTGGCACTTCCCAATTGTGACTGTCCCCTTTGTCCTAAGAAGGCACCAACAAATTAGAGGGCCAGCCCCATGTACACTTGCCCCAGTCACCCTTGCAGTGTGTACATCTGCCCGGATGGCCCCTCTTGGAGTGTGCACTGCCTTAATAGCCCTCCCCTGAATGTTGTCTGGCTATGGACATGATGGTTTCACTCCTGTAATTGGGGCATGATTGGGGAACTTTGGGATAGTTAGAAAGAGATTATCCTGGTTACTGCCTTCTCTGCGTATCATATTCTCCCTTGCATTCTGTACACCTTTGCCCCTAGGTATTAAACTCTTCACCGCCATGTGTAGCCTCTCTGTAAGTAGAATGGAACGAAGACTTAGGAGGAAAAGTTTGCCTGTCTAAATAGAATGAAGAAGCAGATCCCATTTCAGCAGACATGGAAGATGGACTGAGGAGAGATGGACTGAAACCAGGAGGAGAGGTGTTAACCGCTACAGGAATAAAATCAGGTAGGGAAAAAACAAAAACAAAAACAAAAACAAAAACCTCTGCAAAGTGATCTGACAGCTTCCTAATGATGAGTCCCGGACGCCCCTTAAGAGCAGACAGGGAAGCCCTGGACATGGAGGTGGCCCAGACCAGGGGCTCCTGAAGGGCTCTCCACCAGCACTTTCCTATTTCAGGAGCATGCCAGAAACAGACCAGGCAAGGAGCAGAACTTCCATCGTGAGTGTCTCTGCCTGTACTTTGATGGTAATGCAATAACAGGCAGAACAGGGTCATACTGTCCACGTGGCCTTTGTCTAAGTTCCTGAAAGGTCCCTTCCCCTTCCTCGGTGGCCGTATGAACATGCAAACTTTCCCTGTACTCAAAGAATCACTATTTCGAATGCTTGTTGGAACCCCATAATTTTGCTAGCATTCAAAAATGCAAGTCTTAGGGAATCCAAGGAAAAGGGGAGAAATCTCAGAGCATGGCCACCAGTAAACATTGAAAGCAGACACGGAGGAAGGACAATACAGTACAGGAAAAGATGTGGATAGCTGTGGTTCCGAGTTCCATCTAGTGAACTCCACTTGAGCAGATGAATGGGAGGGTGCTAGGCTACATCCCATCCTCTCTGCCATCAGGGTGCAAGGTGGGATGGTGGAATGAAACCTAAGATGGGGCCTCAGCCCAGGTGAGGCAAAGAAGGCAGGGGTTTTGTTGCGGGAGTTTTGGCTGTCCTGTTCTGTGCTCCTGTCTGGTCGCACACGGTATCCCCCAGGCATTATCTTGGATCCACGAATAGAAAACACACACACACACACACACACACACACACACACACACACACACCAGTTATTCTTTTGGGGAGGGGTTGTTTTTTTTCGAGACAGGGTTTCTCTGTGTAGCCCTGGCTGTCCTGGAACTCACTTTGTAGTCCAGGCTGGCCTCGAACTCAGAAATTCACCTGCCTCTGCCTCCCAAGTGCTGGGATTAAAGGCGTGCGCCACCACGCCTGGCACACCAGTTATTCTTAAAATATCTTGCCGGGCGTGGTGGCACACGCCTTTAATCCCAGCACTCGGGAGGCAGAGGCAGGCGAACTTCTGAGTTCGAGGCCAGCCTGGACTACAAAGTGAGTTCCAGGACAGCCAGGGCTATACAGAGAAACCCTGTCTCGAAAAACCAAAAAAAAAAAAAAAACTTTGCTAACTCAATGACTGGGCACTCCTAATTCTTCCCCTGTTATCCCAGGCCCAGTTAGGGGAAGTGGCCAGAGGCTGGCCCATCTAGATATCTTATTGGTGTGGAGAACTCTGTGCTACTGGAGTTGTGATCACTATCCTCACGTGGGGTTTGTGGTCACATGTTCCGGGACAGGTTGGGAGTAAATGAAACTCCTACTGTTCTCAGATTCACAGATTGGGTTTCCGAATCCGCTCAACCTTCTCAGTTTTTGTCTGGTGACACAGTTCCACTTGCTGGAAGTGTGTAGTCCCAAACAGGGTAGTATTGATAACATCCAAGTGATTGTAGAAGGGCAGCTCTTTCCTCAAAGACAACGTCGGGTAGTTTATTATGAGCAGTATAAGTGAGCAGGGCTTGGAATGCCCACAATATGAAAAATGTTTGCCTAGCTAATGAAGTTGATGTCTTACTTGTATACATTTGCATGTATTATGAAATTTCCAATAATTCTTACAGAAAATTGTAGAGTATTGTGAAGTAAATGCCTTTTGGCAGATAAATTGTTTCTGTGTGTGTGAGTGGGAGGGGTGAGGCACAGGGAAGTGAGTACTATGACTCTACACTTAGGAGACAAGCAGCAAGATGCCTCTGCATATGTCTGTGTGAGACAGTGTGTAGACCCAGCTCCTTAGACAGACATAGATGGAGTTCTACACACATGTGCCAGGTTGTCTTAGTCATGGTTTCTATTCCTGGACAAAACATCATGACCAAGAAGCAGTTGGGGAGGAAAGGGTTTATTCAGCTTACACTTCCATACTGCTGTTCATCACCAAGGGAAGTCAGGACTGGAACTCAAGCAGGTCAGGGAACAGGAGCTGATGCAGAAGCCATGGAGGGATGTTCTTTACTGGCTTGCTTCCCCTGGCTTGCTCAGCCTGCTCTCTTATAGAACCCAAGACTGCCAGCCCAGAGATGGTCCCACCCACAAGGGGCCTTTCCCCCTTGATCACTAATTGAGAAAATACCCCACAGCTGGATCTCATGGAGGCACTTCCCCAACTAAAACTCCTTTCTCTGTGATAACTCCAGCTGTGTCAAGTTGACACAAAACTAGGCAGTACACAGGTCTTCACTTGCAGTAGGGGAAAAAAGGAGGTGTCACAGAGAACAATCAGGCAGTGGGATAAACAGAAAGGCAGCACACTAAAACTCAATATTTATACGAGAACTCCAGTTATGTAAAAAGACCATCAATTTCCATCCATCCATATATCTGCCATAGAAATTAAAGAGGCCTTGAGCTCTGCAAGTTGGCAGGATATACAACAAACCAGATACAGTCAAAAAGGCTTACTATAGATAAATACATTCAAAATGAATCCAAATATAGTTCCTTAAAAAAAAAAAAAACAATCAAAAAAAACTATCTCTGTGTATAACTCGAGAAGAAACCTACAGATCAGAGAGAATCCTGTGCTGATGTCATCCTTTTTGACTGATACCATGGTCTTGCTGGGACCATTTTGTTACAGTTTCCATGTGATTTGTAAACAAGTTGTTAGGATTTTCCATTTCCACTCACCCTGGTGACTTTGGTAGGACTTGTGCCCTGTTTCTTGGCTGTTACAATGGGAGCTTGTACATCTCAAGCTCAAGCTGAGGTTCAGAATGGGATAGATAGCTAGAATACTATAGGCACCTGAAAGGTCCCACTTACAGCAGTGAGTTTAGCTATACCGCTTTGAGCTCCTGGCAGGTCGTGTGCTTCCAGCCACCCGACCAGGAACTCTAGATCCAAGAATGAAAGACAGACATACGTAAGCATGTTTTTGAAATGCCTTATCTAGCTCAAAGGCTGTGCAATTTTAATCTTCCACCCAGCTATCATAGATTTCCCTCTGGTACACCTGACTAAACACATTCTAAATCTATGATTCTTCTTCGCTGTCCTGTTCCTTCTGGGCGCCCCCCCCCCAGTCTTTGCTGCCTGAGACGCTTCTGGGCAGTCCTTGTGGAGGCCACATTCCTTCTCACCTACATTTCAAATGATTTTTCTTCTGCAGCCCAAATCTGATCCATCTCCCTCCAAAACACGGTGATTCCCATCTCTCCTCCTCTCTCCCATGTCCTAGCCAGTGCAAATCTAAGGGTCCTGCCCCATCTCCCTTTCTCTAGCCATTGGCTACTGGCATCCTTATTGATCGGTCAAAAACCAATTGGGGACAAGGACCTTCAGCGTTGGACACACAGATTTCCGATTAAATCAAAGCATTAGAACCAATCCTCAACACCCACTTCCTGTTGGGCTGGAGCTTTTTGTGAGGTTAGTGTGAGGATTGTGGCAGGCATTAACCAGGGCATAGGTAAAAACAACTCCAGTTTGCATTAAGCACAGAATGAAAAAGTCTAGACATTTGTATATGGACTTCCTCCTAGTTTGCTTTCTACTGGTGTGATAAAAACACTGTGACCTCGGGTTACCTTAGGGAGAAAAGGATTTATTTGGATTAGAGTATAGACTATCATCAAGGGAAACTAGGGCAGGAACTCAAGGCAGGAACCTGGAGACAGGAATAGAAGCAGAGACCATGAAGGGATGCTGCTTCCGGATTGCTCAGGTGACTTTCTTACACAGCTCTGGCTCACCTGCCTAAGGACTGCACCACTTGCACTGGGCTGGGCCCTCCTACATCAGTTATCAATTAAGACAATGCCACATAGGCCAATCTGATGGAGGCAATTCTTCAGTTGAGATTCTCCTCTTCCCAGGTGAGCCTAGGTTGTGACAAGCTGTCAAAAAACTCACTAGCATTACATAGTCTATCATGTGACACCAACAGAAAAGTTCATGAGAATTGACTTGAGATTGTAATGATGGAAGTCTTGTGCAGTCTTAAATTCTCTCTGCTGGACAATCTGCTTGCAAGAGGTGGGCTTCGGAGAAAGAGCTTCTGCTCTGGCTGATGGGCAGCTGTCATAGTGGAGGGAGAGTAGCTGGCTGAAGTCTCTGTCGGCCATGTGTGCCTTCCAGCTTCCTTTGCATCTAAGTGGGGCTACATGGTTAGTGCTGGCCACAGTGACTACTACTTCTTGATAGAATGTGACTTAGAGTGTGTTGTGTTGTGGGTTGTGTACCCCTCAATTAATATGTTATAGTTAGTGCCCCAATATCTTAGCAGCTACTGTGTGTGAAGCTACAGCCTTTGGAAGTTCAGGTTCAGTGAAGTTAAATAAGGTCATTATGGACTGACCTAGTATAATTCAACAAGGTTCCGTATATGAAGATTATATTAGGATACCACTACAGAGTGAGTAAGAGAGGGAAGGATGGAGGAAGGGAGAAAGAGAGGAGAGAGAGGAGAGAGGGAAGAGAGAGAGAGAGAGAGAGAGAGAGAGAGAGAGAGAGAGAGAATATATATAAACAGACAGAAGATGACTGTCTAGAACCTATAATGGGAAGACGCTGAAGGAACTAGCAATGGCTATATCTTGATGTGAGCTTCAAGCCTCTGGCTTGCAAGGAACCATCTGTTATTTAGATCAATCTACATTGTTTGTTAGAGCAGCCAGCACAGACACGTGCACTGGACATGCTCCCTCAGTTCTCTTCCTCTCTTTGCTGGGTGTGAGGTAGGTGCTTAAGAGAAACTTGGAAGCATAGTGAAGATGATGAATCTTCTATTAGCTCGAATCTCAAAATCACCCTTTGGGTGGAAGCCTGCTGCTGATAGCAATCAGGAAAAATCCATTTGGGGTTTTAAGAAAAAGTCATAAACCCATAAAATGTGAGGCAGTCCAGACTTTAAGATGGGTCAATCAGCTAAAATTGATCCCCTCTAGATAGAGACACCCTCAAGCCAGACTCGACAGGTGGCCGCACCTGAGGGAGGAGCGTCAGTGTGGTGTGGATGGGTGTCCGTCACATCACTGCAGGATGACGAGGAGAAAGAAGCTGGGTGAAATGAGATAGTGCATTGATTGTGGGGTGTTCTTCTGGAAATGGGGGAGGGGGGCTGCTTAAACCTCCTGATGGCACAAGAAAGATACACCCTGGGACTGAAACTTTGAGTGAATGATTCTCATTTAGAAAAAAAAAAATGATTGGGTTCCCATGCTGATAAACAACAGCTGTGGCAGAAAATACACACACAAAAAAGTTGATGTTTATATTGGCTCCCCCCCCCCAACCAGGACTTTTTATGCGAAGTGTACTGTGTGTAAGGTTTTCTGAGTAAGTTACTTAATAACTCACCAAAGCCCCTGAGTAATTAAGAAGTGGGTGGTCTATCTTGATGGGTAAACAACATAATTTATCTGTGGTCATTTTAGTTCCTGCTTTGGGATGAGTTCCAAATTCACAAACTCATTCAGACTGAAAACTGAGCTTGGTTATAAATGAATGAAAACTCTTCTCGAATCCAAACCTGGGACAACCACCCCCCCAAAGTGGTGTAGCATCAGCCAGCATTCAAGCTGGGATGAGAGCCCAGGTCTGGGGCCACTATGGGTGCCAAGTGTTCCTCCAACACCTCAAGAATGTCCTGTTGCACAGGGGTAAGCTTAAGCCCCACATAGTATCATACTCTATTATACGCCATTCTTGTGCCCTCTTTTTCTTCTAAGTTTAAGGGTAGTAATATGCAGTATCCATTGAATGTGGTTACATGTGGCATGCCATTCATTCTGGCCAGTGAAATATGAATAGAAACACTGGAGACCATTTCTGGGTAGGAGCATTCAGGAGGCAGTGCTGGTACATCTTCCCTACTGGTGGGGATAAAGCACCCAAAACAGTGTGCTGTTGATCTACATGAAGCACCCGTAATATACCAAGCTATCCAAGGAGGGAGTAGTCTGAGGGGTGTCTAATGTGGTAGTACCCCTACAAGTGCTCAGTTTCGTTCAGTCTGCCATTGAGAGCTGGAGGTTCTTTTGTTACCTTTCACCATGTAGCCCAGCCTATGAATGTCTCTGGGTAAACAGAACTGCCATTCACCCCTTAGCATCTCTCTCATCCTCAGAATCTCAAAGCATCTTTAGCTGGGCGCATAGGTGTGTACAGGGAAAGCGATGTTTCCTTAGTGCCCCTTACAGTTTGGAAATGGCTATGTGACTGGGTTCAGTTGTGGCGGCCTCCTGTGCCATACATCAGTATGGTTCCTTTCCCTTTTCTTTTTCTTAATATGAGGAAAAACAAGTTGACCCAAAGAAACTGGATATGTCTTTACTGTATCCTGCCTTAGATGGAGGAAAAGTGTTCCTTCCAGGGTTAGATTATGGAAGGCTGTGTCTCCCATCTGTTTGCTTGCTTCTTTTCTGGAAAGCCTACTTGCTAGTCTGCAAGCCTTTCTACGTTTATGTAGACTAAAGACAGCCTCTATCCCGCAGTCAGGAGGAGCTGGGGCTCTCTGTTCTGGGCCCTGCATTAACCTCATCCTGTCTTTTCCCAGGAAAAGCTTCATATGAGAATGATTCGCCCTGACAGTGTCTCCGAAAGTTCCTAAAGGACTTGGAGCCAGTGGGACTCAGTTCTGCCAGGTCTAGATTCCTGAGCTTTAGAAGGTGTGAAATAATGTATGTCTGTTCATCCCCAATGGCTGTAATGTCACATGGGCTCACATCGGAGACCATGTGAGCATCTCACATCGGAAACCCACGTGAACAAGGACAGCAAAGCTGTAAGGGAGAGGGAGCCTGAACCTTGACCATTTCATAGAGCTGACTATTCATATAAATAAAATACAAGGGACACATGCATTTTCTTCTCGCTTAAGCTATGCGACCTCGGGTTTCTTCATAAGAAAGCCAAACCTCCCTCCACTGTGGCTGAAGCAGTTACACAAATTCTGCTGTAATTCTTACCTGAATTATTTCTGGAAGCCTCCAGGAGGCAAAAAGTTGCTGGATCAACCTTCTTCAAAGAAACTGAGGCACTGACAATCTTTGGATGCTAATAGAGAGTCTGGTAGGTTAGAGCCACTTTCTGCTTCTAAAACTGAAGGTATCGGAAGTCAGTGTCTTGAAAGTGAGCCGCAGACTGTGCAAGGGACTGTTGGGCGGTGGAACCTGGGAAGGGGCCTGTTACTTTCAATACAAATATTTGCCCCAATTCTTTTGCAAATCAGGCTAAGCATCTCCTTTCAAAGGTATCCACCTGGGGCTGTGTTTATATTTTCTGAAATCTCAGAAGGTGTTCATCATGTCAGAAATGATGGATGGGTCCTAATTCACAGTAGCAATGTGGTCCCTTCTGCTAGCGGCGAGCTCTCCCTTGGTGAAAAATGAGCTGAAAGGGACTCCATTCATTTCCAAGAGTTATGGGCTGCATCCAGAGGTGGCGCCATAACTGTACTGGGGCCTTCTGCTGTTCTAATCCTCAAATTTAACGCTGTAAGAGCCGATAGCTTTAACAAGCAGATATACAAACCATCACCGACGACACAGTCTCTAGCCCTCCTAGCTCCTGGCTTCACCAAGTCCTGCCACTTGTGACTTAGTGAGGACTCTTGTGAGTGTATGAACATGGAGAGGATGCGAGCCATCCAACACAAATGCAGACTTTAATAAGAGGTATGCTTTGTCTGTTCTTCTGCTAGAATGGTTCTAGGACCATAAAGGATCGTTAACCCTAAATTATTCTAATTAATTTAGTAGCACTTCAGATCAATGTCCCACTGGTATTCTGGGAGAACTTAACAAAAATTGTGTTAATGTTGAACTAGAAAAATAAATATTTGAAAATAACTGAGCACCATTTTGAAAAAGAAGGGAAGACTTGTCTTACACAAATGAAATATGCTCTTATGATACTAAAACAGCTATAGCAATAAAAAACAGTGTGGTCCTGGCCCAGGGACAGACAAGTGGATTCACAGGCTGGAGCAGAGAATCCAGAAATAGAGTCTCACAGATCTCACTGTGCACAGAAAAATACTCTCTCTACTCTAAAAAGGAAAGGGGAAAAAATAACTAATGAGTTTTGGTGTAGATACCAAAGATCTAACAAGCTGCGGATAAACACATGAAAGGATCATCAATACTGCAAGCCACTAGGGAAATGCAAATGATGGCCAAAGTGAAACACCGTGGCTGTTTGAATAACTTAAGAAAAACTCAGAACCATGCAGCAACAGAAAACCAAGCGCCAAGGTAAACTCTAGTGACCGGAGCGCTCTGCCTCTTCCAGAAGCAGCCTCCTCCTATGCAGGTGAGACCTCATCTGCCATATGATATAAACCAGTGATGTCCCCCCCTCTCCAGGTGCACGCCCAAGAGAGAGGAAAACGCATGCTCTTATAGTAACTTCTGTAGGCAGAAGTTCACAGCAACTCTGTTAATAGTGAGAGAAAATGCTTCACATGCCCTTCAGCTGGTGTATGAAGGGAGAAAACATGCTACATTAGAATCTAACTGAACCGTGACAGGCAACGGGCTGGAGAAGCCCAACTGCGGCATAGTCCTATATCCTATTAATGCCCAGTGATAGAGGCCACTGTAGGTTAGACAGAGAATGTCTCCAGAGGCCCATATACTAATGACTTGGTCCCCAGAGAGTCACTTTGGGAAGTGGTACCACCCAGCGAGGACAGTCAGTCTCTCTCCCCATCCCTCCATCTCCTTCTCCCTCTCTTTCTTTCTTGCCCACGCAGTGGTTGTGAGAACCTCCAAAGATTGTGCTCTTGAGGGAACTATGGGACCCTGGGTCTGTTTTCTTTATGTAACCACACAAACTAAAATACTGTAAGGAGATATGAGCGAATAAGTTCATAATCTTGGCTGAAGAAGGTCAAAACCCCCTAATTCCCTCCATTTGAGGATGTACAAAAGAAACGTGACTTTATAAGTAAGCACGTTGAAAACTAAATGGATGAAAAATACCTGTAACTCACGCAGCAGTTAGTAAAGAACTAACGAGTAAAAAAGAAAAAAAAAACAGAAATGGAAATGTTGAAAATATGTTGAAGAGGCAAATAACAAATTACCCAGCAGATGCTCATTAAAGACAGGGAAGGAAATCACAGTTGGCTTTGTTGGTGCATCAGACTGACAAAGGTCAACGGGGCATCAAATCCACTGGCTTCTCAGCCTAGGAAATGGGAGCTGGCGAGAAATCAGTGGGGTGAAAAGTTGCACAGCCCCTGTGTACTGCACGGTGGTACCCCATGTCCCCCGAGGAAACACCAGCACAAGCTAAGAAGCATACTCCCCAGAGGGTGCTTGTGAGCTGTTTGTACTGTCAGAACTTCTTTGGGGACCTATGAAATGACAATGTTGTCTGCGACCTCCAGGTGGATAAATGGAGAATTATCTCTCCAGAAGCATGCATCCTGATTATGTTCCTCTAAAACGGGTCGCCTTCAGTCGAACAGAGGTATATGGAACAGTGGCTCAATCTCTATGAGGTGTAGATTCCCCTCACTTCTTTGTGCTTTTCCTGCTACTCATGGATCCTGCGAACAATGAGCTCAACCCTGCTGACGGAGGATAGCCCACCTCTGAGCAGAGGGAAAGGGTCGGATGCTGTAAGTCCATACTTCATTGAAAAGCAAGACTGCTCACAAACCAGTCTGGTGGCAGACAAGCACCAGGTGTGCAGTCACAGGCAGAATGGGTGCTAGAGAAAAGTAGCTCTATGGCCAGCTGCAGAAACGAGGATTATAATTGACATGACTATTTCTGTCATATTTTCTTAAGAATGTGTATGTACAGATACTTGTGGTTGCGTTCCCTGATTTCTTAATCATGTAATGTAACAGCGATTAGTGGAATATCAGTGGTTATCTAATTTAAATTTTGAGATACAAAAGAATGTCTCTCAAGGGATGTTGCCACCTATTCTAAAATTTATATGAAGGATAGCTATATAGGCATAATGATGGGCTGATTATTGTTTTCATTTGGAAATTAAGCATGGCGTAAAGAAATACATTTGTGTGCCAAGCTGACAAGGGACGGAGGTGGGATAGATATTCTTGGTTGTCAACTTGACTACATATGGAATTAACTAAAACCCAAGCGATAGGTATGCCTGTGAGGATTTTTTTTTTCTCGTAATAAAATGATTTAAAGTGGGAAGATCCACTTTTAATCTGGGGCACGCCTTCTGCTGGAAGCCTCTATGAAGGGTTTGGCAGACAGAAGCTTGCTCTCTTTGCCTGCTTGCCCTCCCTCTTGCTGGCAAGTCCATTCCTTCACTGCCGTTAGAGTCTGCGTCTTTGGAATTCCAATGTATACTGAAGAACAGCTGAGACATCCAGCCTTGTGGACGGAACATCTGCTAGATATTTGGACCTTCTGTTAGTAGAGAGCCATTGCTGGACTAGTTGGACCACAGCCTGTAAGCCGTTCTAATAAATACCCTTTTTATGTGTGTGTGTGTGTGTGTGTGTGTATGTATGTATGTATGTATATATGAATGTATGCATAAAGGTATACACATGTATATTTATGTATATATTAGTCAGGGTTCTCTAGAGGAACAGAACTGATCATATATATATATATATATATATATATATATATATATATATATGTGTGTGTGTGTGTGTGTGTGTGTGTGTGTGTGTGTGTGTGTGCATGTGTGTGTAAAATAGATAGCTAGATATTGATTTTATATACTCAGCTCTGTTCCTCTGGAGAATCGTGACTGATACACTGCCCTAGGAAAAGGTACCCCACCACCCTGAAGAATGTAAGGCTCAGAGAGTGAGGGAAGGCTCCAACATGTAAACGGCAGAGCTAGAACCTGCCCTCTGCTGAAGCTCAGACACATCTGTAACTCTGTAAACAGCTGTATCTCAGAATGTTGGTACTCTAAGACCTGTTGCTGCCAACAGCCTTGGAAAGACCCCTGACATGCTCTACCTGAGGCCTGTCCTACAGCAAACCCTGTGGGGTAGGGACATCCAAGTGTGAGAGGCATATGTTATAGACACAAGCTGAGCTCCAGCATACAGAGGCCCCTGTGGGGACGGCAAGGACTTGCTACCAACAGGAAGGAACATTAGCTCCTCATCCGAACCAAGACTGCAGTTCTCCTGACAACTTGGAAATTATTCAACTTGCTTTAACTCAAAGTTACTCTGTGGCTTCCTTTCTCTAATTAACATAAATGAACCTGTGTTAATGAATTAAGTCTGTGAAGCAAAGTCTGAGGCAGGCAGGGTGACATAATTAGTGTAACGTGAAAGCATGAGATTTTCACTAGTGTAACGAGGGATTTTCAGAGGAGGGCAGTAGGCCATCCAAGGGTGCTCAGGTCCCTGTGCCACAGTGGGAGCGGGGCGCCTATGAAACCAGCTATGCTCAGAATGTGTGTGATCTGTAGAACATGGCTAAGTCCAAACCTGCCCAAACTACAAGATGGGCCGGCTTGTTCGTGCCTAAAGCATCATGAAAATTTTAAGCTTTTTTTCCTCCTGAAAGAATAAAAGCTTAAGTAATGAGAAACTACCCAATGGCTTGGGTCACTAGCAAACCACAGATGACCATACATCCACAGTGACCAAAGACTGGCACCACCAGGGTGAACCCATAGGCTGACTTGGGATTTCAGAAATGGACATTCTAGGGGGAAGAGCTGGAGAGGGAGCAGCTTAAAGATCTTGGCGACAGGTTCGGATCTTGAACCCAAAGTCACTGCAATAAATAAGTTTACCCCCAAAGCTTCCTCACACTTTCGGTAACACTCTTCTTAGCCTCAGGCAGTTTTCCCTGACTGTTTTTATTTTTATTTTTATTTTCTAAGATGTATAAAACCAGAGCCAGTCCCGAGAATCCCTTATATGGACCAGATACAAGTCCTTAACCGGTGCTCTTGGAAAAGCAGATAGTTTTAATTTTGATAAACTCTGAATGATGAATCTAGATCTCTTCTGCTTCGGGATTCTGTGTCCCCCAAGACCTTTAGCTAGTAAAAATAGACTTGGGACTCAAACCTACACCTTGGCTCCACATACCACATGTTTTCCTTCACCCAACTGTGCCCACGGACTTGCCAGCTGTTGATGGAGCGCCCCCGCCGATGGAGCCCACCCCACCCCACCCCACCCCCGCGCCATGTGCCAGACTCTGAAGCTGCAGCAGTAAGCAAAACCAAGCAAATGTGTCACCGTCCTGGAAACAGAGTGGCTCCGGACTGAGGGAGGGAGCCTGTATCATGCCGGAAATATGATCAATGAGGTGATGTAATAAAAGTAAAGGTGGAACGGGGTTTCGGCAGGTGGAGTGCGCAGGGACAGTGGTTCTGTGGCCTGAGGTAACAAGAGAGTCCATAGCAGCTTGAGGGGATAGGGTCTGGGACTTATTGCTAGAGGAAAAGCTGCATTGGCTCCCACAGGTAAAACAATGACCTGGATCTCCCTAGCGGGAGGGAAGTCCCCGGAGGCTCTGTGCGGGGATGTGATACGTTTCAGGGGCCAGGCCGAGAACAGACTGGACACCCAAAGGGAGCTCTGTGAGCAATTCAGGAGAAGCAGCAGCTTGGACAGTCATCACCACAGAACGGCAAAACAAAGCGGGAGCCCTATCCATCTTAAAGATACACCTGAAAGAATTTTCTGGTGGGTTAGACTGGGGGAGGGGGCAAAGAAGGAAGGAGAAAAGAGAAAATATCAAGGAACGAAGCATCTTGGCTGTGCTATCAGGAAAGCTGTTTATGGGGTATCAAGCTTCTTTCTTGGGACTGTGGGATTTAGGTTTGGGGTGCTTGCATATGTGTGAGTGTGGAGGGGCTGTCTATTAGAACAGAGACGTTCACATGGTAGCTTTGAGAGCTACAAGTCAGGGAATCATTAGTGTGCCCCTGCATTTTAAGGCAGTAGCCCGATAAGACCCCAGCTCCATGCTGGGATGGAACCTGACCCTGGTGCTGCCCAGGTCTTGTTAACTGGAAAGGCAAAACAACAGAGGAGCCTGGAGATATGAGGACCAAGAGGGGTGTGAGGGAGCTGGAGAGGAGGGGAGCTGAAGACAGGGAGGCTAGGGTTCCAGAAAGTAGGGGCTGGTGAGTTGCTTCAGTCAAGACAAGAACCAAGATGTGCCGCGCCCCCATACAAGGATGGAGCCAGCCCCGTGGTGCTTGGGTAGGAAGAGTGAATCCTAGAGAGAACTGAGCACTGAGGCCTAACAACCCTCCTGAACATCTGCTGCAGAGGTGAGATAGGCGGGAGCTGACCCGGAAGCTGGGGTAGGAAGACAGCTGTGGCGTCTTGTTCCTTCTCCCCTCCCCATCTTTCTCCCCCCTCTTCCTAGCCTTTTTACCCCCACTTTTGTTTTAGATGAAACAACCCCACAAAAATGATACTCAGACCCTATCCGGATATTCAAGCGCTAGAAAAGATGTTCCAGTCTTGAGGGAAATCAAGACAACATGAGACTCTGGTTTTGCCCCAAATATTTATTCTGCAAATATAAGGCTGCCTGTACGGATTCTCTGAAAAGAAAGGCCATCTTTGAGGCGGGGAGTTAACAAGCTCCCTGCAGTCTAGAAGAACTTTGTGTCATATGAACTTTGTCCATCAGGTGGCGATGTTGTGCCACAAAAGGAAAAAACATTTCCAACTATTCGGGCTCTGTAAAACTCAGGAACAACTTTCTAAAAAAGATTGTTCTGCCCATCCCAACCCACCACCAACTTCCCACAGAACGAGGAGGTATGTTCACAGATTCCTAAGCTCAAACTTTTAGCAGCTCCAGGATTCCTTTCACTGTCTGTGAGCCCTTGGATCTAGTTTGCCCAGTGTACTACCACCATTTTCTTTTCAATGTCATATCTGTGACTCTGGTTCCTCTTTCCAACCCAGTCTATTAGCCTCCTAGAAAACAATTCAGTCCCTGCAAGAAAACAAGTAATAGCAGACTCCCCTGGGCTCACAGTGCCCCAGCTGAGTGGGAAAGGACCGTCCTTCAGTGCAGACCTCCAGTAGGTATGACGTCTGCCATCTTAGCCCATCGAGTGCACAGCTCTGTGGCATTAGCACATCATGGTGCCATTCCCATCACCCATCTCTGGCGCTGTTTCATTTCCCCAAGTCTACTCATTGAACGCTGACTCCCCTGCCCCTCCTCATCCAGCCATGGCCCATCCCCCTACTTCTGTCAGTATGTGTTTCACCTTGCTAGGTACCTCAGGTAAGTGGAACACAGAGCATTATCCGTTGTGTCTCTCCAGTTTACCAAACCTCAAGGTTTACCATGTGGCACCTTTTTAAGGCTTTCTTCCATTAGTAGCACCAAGTGATAATTTCACCACTCTCTTGCACGTACCCACACCTATATGTTAACAATCATCCAGAAATGAGCCTTTGCTTTCATTCTACCCCTTAGCTGGATATGCGGGCACATCTTTGCATTTCTGCCTTCAATCATCCCGTGTAAGTACCCAAAGCTGAACTGCTGTGTTTAGCCTTTTGAGGGGCCACCATGCTTGCCGTGGTGACTGCAGGCGTTTACAGTCCCAGCAGTGTCCCTATGGTGCACAGTGGCTGAGGAAGTCTGAAGCAGGTAACTGCAAGGCACTTTTTTGATGGCTTTTCTGGGCAAAGTGGGGTGTGAGCAAGCCAGTTTCAGGTCATTGGGTATAGAGAAGGATGTCGGGGGGGGGGGCTCACACATGAGTCCCCACAGCCAGAGCTGGAATAGGGCTTAAAAGTGGGGCCAGGCAACTGCAACCCATGTATATTTTCCTGGGCCAAAGCTAACGTACAGAACTTTACCTGAAACATCCATGTCTTTTCTTAGGAGCCAACTTGAGTCAGAGGAGGTCACTAAGACAGTTTACATCTTTCTGAAGTCCACAGAGAGTTTCCTTTTCCCTGTTGTAAGAGTTCTATGAACTTTAGGCATTTCTCAATGAAATAAAATTTTTTTGTACTATGGTCAGCAGACAAGCTGTTCATCATAAGGTTCATTTGGGTGACCAAGAGCATTGCATGGATATTTACTTGTCTGTGTGGCTTGAGCTACTGACCCACACACCTGCCCAAGGCACTGTCACCCATTCTCAGATGATTCTGTCTGCTGGAACCCAGTTCTTTATGTGTGCACACCTAGCGTCAGTATGGAGTGATAGGACTCAAGTTAAAGCACTCGTTCTCCCCAGATGTCCCTCAACTGAGGAATGGATGCAGAAAATGTGGCACTTTACACAACGGAATACTACTCAGCTATTAAAAACAATAAATATATGAAATTCTTAGGCAAATGGATGGATCTGGAGGGTATCATCCTGAGTGAGGTAAGCCAATCACAAAAGAACTCACATGATATGTACTCACTGCTAAGTGGATATTAGCCCAGAAACTTAGAATACCCAAGATACAATTTGCAAAACACATGAAACTCAAGAAGAAGGAAAACCAAAGTGTGGATACTTCGTCCCTCCTTAGAATGGGGAGCAAAATACCCATGGAAGGAGTTACAGAGACAAAGGTTGGAGCTGAGACAAAAGGTTGGACCATCCAGAGACTGCCCCACCCAAGGATCCATCCCATAATCAGCCACCAAACCCAGACACTATTGCATATGCCAGCAAGATTTTGCTGAAAGGACCCGGATATAGCTGTCTCTTGTGAGGCTATGCCAGTGCCTGGCAAATACAGAAGTGGATACTCATAGTCATCTATAGGACAGAACACAGGGCCCCCAATGGAGGAGCTAGAGAAAGTACCCAAGGAGATGAAGGGGTCTGCAACCCTATAGGTGGAACAACAATACGAACTAACCAGTACCCCCAGAGCTCATGTCTCTAGCTGCATATGTAGCAGAAGATGGCCTAGTCAGCCATCACTGGGAAGAGAGGCCCCTTGGTCTTGCAAAAACTTTATATGCCTCAGTACAGGGGAATGCCAGGGCTAAAAAGTGGGAGTGGGTGGGTAGGGGATCAGGGTGGGGGGAGGGTATAGGGAAGTTCCGGGATAACATTTCAAATGTAAATGAAGATAATATCTAATAAAAATGAAAAAATAAAATAGAAAAAAGAAAACACTCGTTCTCAACCTCTGGGTCATGATGCTTTGGGGGGGGGGCACATACCAGATATCCTACATATCAGAAATTTATAGTACAATTCATATCAGTAGCAAAATTACAGATAAGTAGCAACAAAATGATATTATGGTTGAGGGGGTCACCACATGAGGACTGTACTAAAGAGCCGTAGCATTTGGAAAGGTGAGAACCACTGGTTTAAAGGAAAAAATATGTGCTGGAATAAGCTCTTTGTTTCGTCCGTAAAAGTGCTAAGCCCTGGGTTTTAAACACCCCAGCTTAAAGTCTGTCATTTTAAAGAAAGTCTTATTCGTGCAAAACTTATACAAAATGTTCTGGTGAACTTCACACCAGTGTACACAGGTTAAGAAAAAACAAAAATGGAACACACATGAAGACCTGTTAAGTGATCAATCATATCAGACAGGCTCTTCCAGAAAGCTCCCCAAGTGCAGAGAGTGACCCAGAGTTGAGACAGCTGTTGGGGGGGCATGTCAAAGAATTCAATCTGTCTTCCGCTGTGGAGCAGAACCAATGCCCTGGCCCAAGAGAAGAAAGGCACAACCCTTCGAAGGAAAACTTGTCCTAAGGATGGTGTTTATAATTAAAACTCTGCACGATGTCCTGGAGGCTTCCATACAGTGCAGTCAGGACATTAATATGTTCATTAGTTTGTACAGATGACTTAAAAAGCATGTATTGTGGACCCAGTTCAGTGAGGGTGGGCAGCACTTCCAAGATCACACAGCTCTTAGGTGGCAGCACTAGGGCCCAAAATTAGTAGCTAGACTCTAAGTGAAATAAAGGACTAACTTATTTACATTCTATTTTATTAATATTTGTATGAATGCATATATGTCTGTGCACTACTCGGTGCCTGGTACCCATGGAGGACAGAAGAGGGCATCAGACTCCATGGAACTGGTGCTATAGACAATTGTAAGCCACAACGTGGGTGCTGGAAATTGAACCCAGTTCCTCTGGAAGAGCAGCTAGTGATATAGGACAGGCACTGTGGTGGAGTGGTGTACAGCTGTGATCCTAGCTCTTGGGAGGCAGAGCAAGAGGGGTTTTGTGAATATGAGGTCAGTCCATCTACATGAGATCCCTGTCTCAAACCATCCCACCACTATCCCCAAAAAGAAAAAAAATGGGGAATTTTAACCTCTATTCTGTAGTGCTTCCAAATGAAAATTAATTTAAAATTCTAAACTAATTTCCCTATTCTAATTTGACCATCCTCATTCAAGCTGACGCTTGCTAAATAACAATGTCATCACTAGAGGGCAGCGAAGATACCTGGCCTGTTTCTCCTTCGGCTGGCTGAAAGAAAGAGCCAAAGTTTTCTGTAAATCTGAAGAGGCTTCAGAAATCCGCACCCAAGTTTACCTATACAGTGGGAACTCACCGGATAATACAACTATCCACAGAGCTCTGTGGTTAAACTGCAAGTCACAACAACCCCCACAAAACAGCTAAACGCAAGCTGCCAAAACCTCTCGAGTAGTCATTTTAAAAACAACAGCCCTCTGGATGTCTGGCCAAAGGGAAGATCTTTGATTGGCTAAAGCCTGAGCAATGGCTGGGGCAGCATTCACTGTGGGAAGGCATAGGGCAACCAGTAGATGCTAAGCAGAGAGAGTAGCAGACTGGGCTGGGGGGTCACATAGGCAGAACATACTTGCAATGAATGAAGATTCCTTAGCCGTCATTCCACTCCTTCCAAATGTCAGCCTCATGCTGTAGACTGACCCTGGCCATGGTGTCCTGCAGCCTTGCTTCATTTGTAAGTTGTATGAGCAGAATCATGACAGTTTCAAAGTCTGGGTCCTGAATGCCTTGAACTGCCATCTCTCACTCTGACTTTGTAGAGTCACTTGTGCCAAATGACTCTAGGACTGGAAGAAAAAGCCCCCCCCCGGGCTGGCCCAGTCTTCTGCCAATTTACTTAGACTCCCTGGCACATTCCTGGAAGCTTCCAGAACTGTGAACAAGTATGCCTTCACATCCTGTGTCAGCCGGCCCTACATGCCCAGAATCAGTGAACCTCAAACCCCCAAAGTTAGCCAGCATCTTATTAAAAATATTCCAAAACTAAACATGCAGAGATGTTTATCTTGTTATCTCTAAAGCCGATGGTGAAAGAATTTCCTTGGCAGTAGGTAGTGTAAGCCACCTAGAGGTGCTCTAAGTTCCCCGACACTAGGGACAGCCTAAAGGTGAGCACTGCCATCATCTGCCAGCAGGTACCATGCCTTACTCTGGACAAGACAGCTTCTTCTTTTTCTTTTGTTTTCTGTGTCTCTCCCCACAACTTGTTGTTTTTGTTGTTGTTGTTGCTGCTGCTGCTGCTGTTGTTGCTTAGGACAGGATCTCTAGCTTAGGCTGGCTTCAAACTCCATAGCCTAAAATGACCTTAAACCTTAAAATAAAAAATGATTCCTCTGCCTCTACCTCTTGAGTGCTGGGGTGACGGGCCTGAACTGCCATACCTGGTTTATTAGGTGCCAAGGATTGAAGCCAGGGCCTTGAGCAGGCTGGGAAGGCCTTCTACCAACTGAGTCGCATCGCCCTCCCCAAGCTGTCCTCTCTTGAATTCCAGTTTTGTCTGTGGCTGAAATGATGGCTATTTTGGGACATTTCAGGGGTGGTGTGTGCAGGTTAAAGGGCAACCTTCCTTCCGAGTACTTTTCTAGAGTGTGTTCGTTTTGAGATGCTATAGCACTGTACTTGATGTGAGGAGAGTAGAACTTCGTTGGGTTCACCGATACAGAAGCTGCAGAAGTCCAGGGGCTGCATCTGGCTCATAATACAGCAGAAGACATCACGGCAAGCAGAGAGGGAAGGAAAGAGAGTCAGGATGTGAGGCAGAAGTTGGGTTGGGTGGGGGCCATTAGTTAATTTATGAGCTCAGAACTCTCATAGCCTAACCATTTCTTTTTTTATTATTATTTTATTTATTATATGTAAGTACACTGTAGCTGTCTTCAGACACTCCAGAAGAGGGCGCCAGATCTCGTCACGGATGGTTTTGAGCCACCATGTGGGTGCTGGGACCTGAACTCATCACCTTCGGAAGAACAGTTGGGTGCTCTTACCCGCTGAGCCATCTCACCAGCCCAACCTAACCATTTCTTAAAGGCCCCCACCTCTCAACGCAGTACTGATGAGATTGTCTAAGCACTTGATCGGGGAGGAAGAAGGAGAAAGGGACGTTCAAACCATAGCACCCAGCATTCAGTAAGTGTTCAATAAATGCTACCAGTTGAAAGCATATGTTACCTGTTGTTTACATCATATACTGCAGCATTGACAGTGTATTATGGAGATGTGTGTACCCAAAAACTACACCCTCGGGGCATCAAAAGCCCTGTAGCCAGCAATTTTCTCTGGTTGACTCAAAGGATCCAATCAAAAAAATCAACACCCTAGAGTAGGGCTTGGCCAGCCCACAGTTGTAAACATAATTTTGCTGGAACACAACCAGGCCATTTATTTATACATTGTCTAAGACTACTTTTGGCGATGTGTAGCTATTTACCATCCACTGCTACAAAGGAAAGGTTGGCCAATCCTTGCAGGACAAGGCCTCCAGACACCCTCATCTAAAACTGCGTGCGAGGGATTGTTATTTAGCAGTAGAGAATGTTGAAAACTGAGTCCCTCTCCACAGGAAGACCAACAGAGTCAACTAACCTGGACCCTTGCGGGCTTCCAGAAACTGAACCACCAACCAAAGAGCAGGCATGGCTGGACCTAGACACCACCCTTCCCCTGCACACATGTAAGCAGATGTGCAGCTTGGTCTTTATGCAGGTCCCTCAACAACTGGAATGGTGGCTATGCCTGAATATGCTGCCTACCTGTGGATTACGTTACCCTAATTGGGCCACCTTGTCAGGCCTCAGTGAGAGAGGATGTGCCTAGTCCTGCAGTGACTTGGTGTGTGTGTGTGTGTGAGTGTGTGTGTGTGTGGGGGGTTATACCCAGTGTGTGTGTGGCAGGGGGGGAGTCCTACTTCTCAGAGGAGAAGGGGAATGGGGAAAAGTTATGAAGAAGAGACTGGGAAGAGAGAGGGGCTGATATTGGGACGTAAAGTGAATAAATTAATTAACGAAAAAAGAAAAGAAAATAGTGTCCCTGGTTTACATGAGGGATGCCCTAGGTATGTGTCAGGGTGTAGGGGTCTTTCAAGAGCAGGAAAGGCCTTTGAGATCACTGTGGGCTAGATAGCCTCTGTGTTTTCTGGTTGGCCCTGCATCCTTATAGAGGCTTCTGTTTCCTGTGCCTCCTTCCAGAGCTGACATGCCTCTACCTGGTCTCTCCTCAGCCTCTTAGCATGCCTACAAAGAGGTGGGGGGCACTCATCACACTGAAGCAAAGGCAGAAAGAATTGATTAAAAATGTTTATGTGGGGGACTAACTTTGGTAGTTTGACCCCAGCGCCTATCTTACTATTTGGCCCTTCAGCACTGGGTGGGAACTTTCAAGTGTCCGACGCCTTCCTGCAGTCTGGCCCAGCAGAGGCCACATATACACAAGTCACTGAGAGCTCTTCACACCCCTGACGACAGGGGACAGTACCCAGGCTGCAGAGCTCTGGTGCAGGGACACGCCCTGGGAAGACCAGCCCAGGTCCAGCATACCCAAGAAAGGACTCACCTGTGAATTTCTCAACGCGGAGAGTGGGCTTTTCTATAGGACCGGAGTTGGTTATCAGGAGGCGAGGACCAAGACAAAGATTCTAAAACACAAGTCCCTTCAGATGCCCAGACTCCGATCCCCTCCAATGCTGGATGCCCAAGGTTGTGCAGAGCGCCAACCAAGCCCGCAGCATGTCCTTGTGGTTGAGTTGACCTGATTTTGTCTGTGATGCTTAGGATCTGGGGAATATTCGCCAAACAGGCATATACCACTGAGAGATACCCCAGCGGTCCTTTTCCTTTACAATGTAGTTCTCTACCTGTTGCTATCTGTCCCTGTGTGGGACGGGACCAGGACGGAAACCAAATTCTATCAGAGATCTGCTCTTCAGCATAGACACATTCACCCCTTCTCGGAGCCTTTGGTATTTCCCATGTAAAAAGCAGCCAGAGGCGTCTCCTAAAGAATAGGTGCTTGGAAAGGCTTGGCCCTTGATGTGATTCTAGAAGAGTGACCTTCAGTTTTATGGGGAAACCTGGAGTCTGTATGTGTGGCTAGCAGAGGCACCAGCTGGACTCTATAAGAGGATTCCCGACCCAGGCCTCCTAATGGGGAACCAGGCCTCTTGGAGTTACCTCTGCAGCCGCGGAATCTGCCTCGGCCCCTCCGCTGCTCTTGTGGTCTCCTTGAGGAGGGTGGGAGGCATTTCACGGTGGTGACTGTCTCATCATGGTGCCCCCTTGTCCTCATTGCTGGGAAGCCTGCCGCTGATTAGGCCTCCTGCGGGTGGTCCCACCCCCCAGGGCTCCTTCTCTGCTCTTTGGCAGCGGGTGACACCAGCAAGCCTTGGTTTTTCCAAGCAGGAAAAGCCACACTGAGCAGAAATTGGAGAGTGGCTTTTCTTCACGGTACACTCAACATCTAGGGCCTCTTTGGTTACCCCTGGAGGCTGCGGTCCACTGACCTGGCTACCTCTCTGGGAGGGAGGCAGGAATCCAAAGGCGCGCCCACGCACCCTGTGGGGTATGGCTCCCCGACCCTCACCAACTCCGAGCCAGGAAAGTGGCTATACAGCTTGTTCTATGCACCACGATGAAAAGTCCCTATTCCACGAGCGTTCGACGAACAGCAAGGTAAGGCACAGGTGGACTGAGCTTCGCAGACCTGGACTCCTTGGTGTAGACTGAGCAGCCACTTGGTGTGGAAATACTTCTATGACCCTGGGCTTATAGTCTTACTTGATTTTTCTAAACCTTGCTTCCTTTTTCTATGAAAACCTACCTGGTAGTAACTGGGGAGTTTAAGGGGGTGGGCTGGAATCTCCACTGAATTGTCTAGCAGTACAAGCATTTGCTGACTGTTACTGTCTAACAGGTTAGGTTATTGACATATCTGTGGCAGGAGCCAAACTGAATGTGGGATAGGTGGATGCTACTTTCTCCAGTGCGCGTTTGGCAAGGATCCCAGTGAATCTGGAGCAGCCTTAAATCTCCCCATCAAATGAGACTTTTAATCACACAGCACTTTATCCTGGTTGAGATTCTAACAGAGGGTTGAGACATTATAATTTCCTTTCTCCCCTCCCTTCCCCTCTCCTTCCCTCCCCTCCTCTCGTCCCTACCACTGCCACTCTTCCACCCCCACCTTCTCCCTTGCTTCTCTCCCTCCCCACTTGCTGTCTTTCTTTCTACACTGTTGGGAACTGTATGGAATCCAGGCCTTTACCTGAGAAAAGGCAAACACCCCAAGACTGAGCTAGCCTATAGTCCCATCCCTATCCTTACCAAAGAGACTTCTCTGAAAGAAGAGATCTCTGCTCTGTAGAGTTTGGCAGCCAGGAGGACATAACAAAGTGTCTAGGCTCACTCTTCGCTTTTGATGGAGAATCAGAACGGGAACGTGACTAGGCTCACTCTTCGCTTTTGATGGAGAATCAGAACGGGAACGTGACTAGGCACCGGTGCTCAGCAGCCAACCACAGTTTGGCTAAATGCACTGAACATTTGCCATGTGGTAGGAAGAGAGCACTTCTCACTGAAGTATCCCCATGGGCTTTCTGGTCCCCATCTTGATGCTGCTTCTAGCCAACCTCACGGAGGTACAAGTACACAGAAACTTCAGAAAGTGGTGAGGACCCAACCCCTTCCCCCAACCCCCTCCCCCAGCAGGTAACTGGACTTTCCCTTCCATGGTCTGGGCTGCTGGTGACGGTTGTGGGGGTATGAACCAGGCCCTGGATTTGTCATCTGTGTGTCTCCTGGCAGTCCTGCCAGGTTGGGTTGTGACTGGCAAATAAACCCTGGGCACAAAAGCTATCTGTTTCTGAAAGGTCCCACTCACCTGCACAACTCTTTCCCCTGTTCATAAAGAGAACACGGGGAAGTTACAGAAAGCTTTGGGAGAAGTACCGGGGAGACATCAGCTTGATAAGGGGGCCATCCTAAAAACTGGAGGTAGGGGATGTGATCTCCCAGGTCCCCTTCAGGACTAATGATTGGTTATAAATTACCAGTCTTCCATAGGGCTCACTAGGGCCAGCACCATGAGTGGCTGTCATTCTCCCCACTCATCCTCAGTCTGTTCTTAATGGGAAAAGTGTCTGTCCCTGATAGCCTCTGGGTTGGGTCTCCTAAACCTCCCTCAGTGTGGAAACAGGTGACTATTTTCAGGGGTACAACTTTTGATAACTATGTCTCGGTAATTCATGCTGCTGCTGCTGCACGTTGGCCTGTCAGAGGTCTCCTTGAGGAACCAGCTGTCTCCCACAGGCAGGCACCTCACAGTTCCAACAGTTGTGTATCTCGACTCCCCCTGACCCTGACCCCCGTGCATGCCAAGGCACAGGCTACTTGGGACCTTCACTGCACTCCTTTCTGCTTCTCAGTCCCATGGATCTTTAGATACCCGCGTTAGTGCCACCGTTTCCCCTTGTATCCATACATCCAGTGAGTGCTAGGCTCATCCCTATATTCCAGGGTTCTGTGACATACATGCCAAAAGTAGAAAGCAGATACACTAAGCGGATACACTAACTGGGCATGTGGCCAGGGTATGATCTCAGCACTTAGTAGGCAATACACAGTAGGGTCATGAGTTCAAAGCCAGCCTGGGCTTCACAGTGAGACTCTATGGGGAAAGAAAAAGGAACAGATAGCCCATGAGTGAGCTTGGTTTATGAGCACTGAAGTGTGGAACCCCATGTTACAGGAGGTATACCCTAGTGAAGCCGGGAGGTTCTTTGCAGAATGACGGTGGGCAGCGGTAGCTACCCGAAAAGGGAAATTCCAAGTCCTATAGTATGCGCATTGAGAAGAGCATTTTGCTATTCTTAATATTCACGAATCTTTCCAAGATGTTCCTTCCATTTGTGTTGACACCAGAAGTCCTGGCCCCATGGCAGCTTAGTGAAGTCATTGCTTGCCCGAGAATCTTCTAATCTTCAGATTCTCTCATTAAAGGTTTAAATAATATGCATGCATCTCTTCTCGGTGAAGTGTACACTGAGAAGTTTTGATTCGCTGACATCATTTCTTCAGTGACATTCACCTTTTGTTGTTCTCTTAGGAAGTTCAGAGACGGGACCAGTAATCAGTAGTGTTAAGGACACTCGGTTCACTGTGTTCAGTTTATTCAAAGTGTAAAGCATTCAGACCTGAAGCAGTGTCTCCCGTGCATTTTGGTCTGAGGCTAAACTACATAGGCCAGTTCTCAAAGAGGTAGCCTGATGTTTGCACTTAACTGGCAGATGCGTTTCATGTAGCCAGTGCAAAGCTTCTGAAGCAATATGCAGAAATCAGGAGATTCTACATGAAGTCTGGGTTCCCGGGGAATCCGGCTACTTGCATATGCCCAGCTGCTGGGACTGCGGCTTTTATCAGCTGAGCCTGGTAGACTTGTGGGCTCAGTGTACCTCTGTGTCTGTTGTTCTCTCTCCTGGAAGTGTGGCATTGTGGTTAACCTCTTTTCTGCTTGGTTTTTGTTTTTGTTCTTTTCAAATTGTCATTGAGGTTTCAAGACTTTTGCTTAACGGTGAAAAACAGCTATGGAGAAACTTAACCTATTGGTATAAGGGATTAATGTGCCTACATGTTTGATAGTTAAATTGTACATCCGTAATTGAAGATTTTAGAAGGGGATAGTCCCTGGAAGAGAAATATAATGATAGTAGGTTCACGGGCTGGAGGCCTTCTGGACTATTCCTTTGTTAGGACTTGAATTATTCTGTGTTTGGCTTGTGGTTTCTGGTATTGCCAGATGCAGGAATGCCCCAGAGCAGTGGAACTCGGAACAGCCACGTCAAAAACATCTCCTTTTTCATCTGGAGGAGGATGAGCTGTCCCCGGGCTGGGACTACTCTTGAGTTCCCCACGGGCTTGCAGCTAGAGCTGCCTCCATCCAGGATGGTATGGAATGACGATGAACTAGCTGCCACTGAGAAAGGATGTTAACATCCCATCATAAACCTAGGGGACTCTGGGAACATCACTTCATCAGGGGCCGCAAACAACCGCTGCCAGTGGAGGTTCAGTGTTTCCAATGTCATTGTGCTCAGGGCACAGGAAGTGCCCTGTACGTGTATCCCGTCTTTTCTCTGCTGAACCATGAGGAGTCTTGCTTTGCATTTATGAGACAGTTCAGGTTGTGGTGACCCAACTTGTAGTGACACAAGGGATGTTTTAAGGAGAGGTTATTGATTGAGTATCTATCCTCCATTCTCAGGGGAAGAGTATCCAGTGGTGCAGATGGTACTGAATATTGCATATAATTTTTACTATGTGCACATTTAAGATAAGGTACATAAAAATAAAAATACATACTTATAAAAGTAAGTGTAACAATTAGGTACACTAAAAAGTTAAAAAAAGCAATGACCACTAATAAACTGAAACCATTGGGAAAATGTGTTGTGATAATGTTGCCAGTGCCACGACACCTTCATTTTTGCTGTTACTTAAGATGAAGTTGCTTACATAGAGTCCCTGTTGAGCTACCGCAGTCCATGTGGTAGCTGAGATGTTAAGTGACTACCAGGTGGTTACTGTCCACACAGTGCGGAAATGATGAACAAAGGGGCCATTCAAATTCCAGACAGTGGGGAAGAGGGCTCTGGGAGATTTTCTCCTGCTATTCAGAAATGCTGTACCATTTAAAACATGAATTATTTATTTCTGGAATTTTCCATCTAGTATTTTCTGATTGTGGTTGACTGTGGGTAACTGAAACCATGGAAAGCAAAGACCTGGACGGAGGAGCCAGGGCACATGTATTTAGGCAGTATGATCACCAACAACAGTACACCTTTCCCCAAGAGGAACAGGTGGCTTCACCTGAAGGACATGATGTGGCTCCAGAAACCATGGTTCCCTTAAAGATATTTGACACTTTTTGTTTGTTTGTTTGTTTGTTTGTTTTGAGGCAGGGTTTTTACTATGTCTTTGTAAGGAAAGTCCTAGCCTAGCACACTTCCAGGTTTTGAAAACTCACCAATCCCCGAGCTCGACATCCCTCCAATTCCTGGACTTGCCCCAAATTCAGGACTTAAAATATCACCAGTCCCCACCCTTGAAGTCTCCACCCTGGCAAACTCCACCCCAAGACACCTTATATAAAGCCTGCCTCTTTTTCTTTGCTGCCACCGTCTTGTGTCTTTCCCAGCAAGTCTCTTGTCTGAGGTTTGCTGTACAGTGTGACTTTGTGGTATTCCTTGTCTCCTGACTGCCAGGACACCTTTCCCTTGACAGCTGCAACACTTGCATTGGGGAAAACTTTCCCCTTAAAGCTATAATAGTTATAGTCTTAGCTAGTCTGGAACTCACTCTGTAGACCAGGCTGGCCTCGAACTCAGAAATCCGTCTGCCTCTGCCTCCCAAGTGCTGGGATTAAAGGCATGTGTCACATTATTACACCTCTTAAAAGCAGTTATAAGGTTTGCTTGTTTTATCTGAATAGACTAGAAAGGTCAGCTTTTATCAGAAGGTACTTGGGGACAAGTGGCCCTTTGTTGTGGAAAGCAGCCTGATGTACTGGGGACCTCCCTGGACTTTAATATCCTTTGTTATGATGTTACAACCAAAATCTTCTCAACACTGACAAATACTATGTACCTACAATATTGTTCCTGACTGGGAACTATTTGGTTTTCTGAGGGGGTGGTGTGTGTGTGTGTGTGTGTGTATGTGTGTAGACAACCATGTGTTTTGTTTTGTTTTTTAAGGGTCTCTCACTACCCTGGAACTTAACAAGTAGGCTATACTTGGGCCTGGGTACCCACCACATCCCAGGGATCCATCTCTGTCTCCCCCAAGGCTGGGATTTCAAGTACACACTGCCATGCCTGTTTGATTTGTTTTTTAAACACAGGATCTGGGGATAGAACTCAGTCATTGAGGTTATAAGACAAGAATACTTTACTTACTAAGCCATCTCCTGAGCCCTTTCTGAGATTTTTTGGCTTTACTTAGAATAGATCATTAGATTTCAAACAGAATTTAGAAACCAGGAAAACCTTGTTCCTCGCTGGATCTCTGAAGGCAATAGATACACTTTGGAAATCTAAACCGTGGATATGTAAGCTCTGACCTTTTGTATCTCTTTGATTGTCTATGGCTAGGTAAGCCTCTTCATTTTTCTCAGCCTCTACTCTCTCTTTCTACGCAAATGCCTCTCTGCTGAAGGTTAAGGGAAACCTGTGGACAGGCTGTTGTGCTAGTGGGCCTGGGCTCTTCTTGCTGTTCCCTTCCCCCAGCCCAGTCAGCTCCTGCGCATGAAGGGTCTGTGGTAAGGCAAACATGGGTCAGATTGTGTTAGCACATTTCTGTCTCCACTTCCAGGCAGCCAACTGGCCCAGGGCCTTGGATGCTGGGCACTCAGACAAGGAGGCCTGAACTCCTTGTTCTTTCAACCTTCAGAAGGGCAAAGCCAGAGATGTACCCTTGTCCAGCTGAATAGGACCTGGATGGTGCCACCATGATTCAGGGCTCAACTGCTGGTCTCATACATGGAGTTTGATGTCTGACCCTACCAGGGTTGCCATTTTATACAGAAACTCCATGGTTTCTGCATGTGCACATAAATAAAGTGTATTTTTTCCCTGATTCTTGTAAGAAAACCCAAAGCCACAGAACTGTGTTTGAAGCTCTAAACCATGGCTTGAGGTTTCCCTTCAGTGCACACTCCCCTTCCACCACAGGGCACAGAGGCCTCACAAGACACTGCTCTGCTTTGGTTGGTCTGGGGAGTGCAAAGGCTTTCAGAGGAGGAATGAGGCAGGCTGCATGAGTCTATGTACTGACTTCCTCCACTCTGAAAAGCCAGCCAAGCTTTCAGAGAGGGGGTAAGATCCCTGGTGGCATCCAACTTTCTTTTATTCCTGTTCCTATGTCCCTTAGTGTTATTACGTAGCAATCTTGTCTAAAAACTTCTACCCTGGAGCAAAGCTCCTTAGGACACAGGATTTTTTGTTTGTTTGTTTGTTTGTTTTCGAGACAGTGTTTCTTGGGAAGGCTAAAGGTTCATTCCTGCCAGGAAGCTCATTGAACTCAGAAAGTAAACAACTCAAAGCTGTAGGAAGTCCCTGAAACTGAGCAGAGCTGCTAGGCCCCTACCTGCTCAAGCATATATAAGCTGTAAGGACACCAAAGAGACACACCTAGACTATCTAAGCTACCTAGAAGAGGTTCAACCCAGGAGGAGCTGTCTGGAAGAAGAGGAGATACCCCCCAACCCCTGGCTCTGCTGTAGGCTGTGCACTGTGTTCTGGGTTTCCAGTTTTCATGAGCCGTGACCCATGCCTGAGTAGGCTCTGTTGTCACAGCTGTCTTGGAGTGGTTTTTGCTCCTGTAAGCAACTCCTTGCCTTGCTTCTGTAAGTAATTCTGATAAAATTCATCAGTTCACCAAGTCAGTCGGATTTTGATGTATCCATTGCTTTGGTCATTTGTGGCTTCCTTTTCTGTGCTGAGTAGATATTGTGTACATCTCTCTAGGAATAGTGTCACAACGCACGTATAGGTCACAAGTGCTATCCCTTCCTACCCAGAAAGAGAGTGACTTATGTTCAAGCAACATCACACCTTTACTCAACAAGGTCCTCAAGGTCTTACCAGCAGCTGCAGGAGAATCAAGAAAGTCAACTGGAAAGCTGGAGGGAGGTAGACTTTATTTTAGCTCATTTTTGAAATTATAACATAGAAAAAAGGTAAGTTTATTTATTTGTAGATGATTTCACACTTAACAGTGCTTGGGCCTTCTTCTCTGATCTCCACCGCAGGTGTGCTGCTTAGCTAAGATATGCGGTGATTTGGTGGGCTAAAAATGCATCTTCAACCTTTGTAACCTGTGATGATTCTGCAAGGCAGCAACCCAGCTGTGAGCCTAGGAGCATATGTAAATGTTGGTCAACACACACAGACTATCTCCAAAAGAAATGCCACACATGCACACACAGCGAGAGACACAGAGGATCATTTTGTAAGGGAAAGGATGGTGGGAGGAGGTAGGCTTACTTAATTTCACAAGTATTTGTGTGTGAGAGACATTATATACCTAAAGTGTGCATGTGTCCATTGAAAGTTCAAAGGGGCTCAGTTGATAAGGTACTTGGCTTTGCAAGCATGAAGACCTGGGTTCAGATCCTTAACGCCTACATAAAAAGTCTAAGCAGCCATCTTTGAGTCATTTCTGCTCTTGTAGTAACCCCTGTGACCCCAGTGCTGGGGAGCCACAAGTCCTGGCACATGCCAGCCTGCCAGCCTACCAGAATTGCAATTATTGAATCCAGGTTCAATAAGATGCCCAGTCTCAAAAAATAAGGTGGAGAGCAGTCTAGGAGGACATTGATGTTGACATCTGGCCTCCACACTTGGGTACAAGTTCACATGGGTACATGCACGTTACCCCACTTCGATCTCCCACCACCAACAAAATGACGAATTTAAAAATATGAAGATCGACACTGAAGCTTTGTAAGATAAAGGGAAAGAAAGGGAGGTTGAGGTGACTGGAGAGAATCATTTCACAGCCAAAAGGAAGGCGGGCACCAGGAGAGACAAAGGAAATAAGACTTGAGATGTATAAACACATTGTGCTTCTAGTTCCTGGAGCTGGACTGGAGGGCACTCAGTTCAGAATGCCTTGGATCACGGCTATGAGTGGCATGTGATAATGACTTACCTGATTTGAACTCCCATCAGTCAGAAGGCAGCTGGTACCTGAGTTATGCTCTCAGTGAGCCAGAGAATGACTGGATGAAGCCTCTTCCATGTGAGCTTCACTCACACATAGCAGTGAGCAGCCAATCACTGTCCTGTGTGATGTCCCCTTGTGGTGGCCTCAGATTCCTGTCCATGTCCCCCACAGGATGGCAGCTCTGTGCCAAGCCATCCCTCTCAGATATCTGTTCCCCATCCACTGGATGAGGGAAGCGTGTGTTGGATAGTTGAGTGGATGGATTGCATGTCTTGGGGTTGTGATACTCTTTCTCTCCGAGACATTAACCTCAGACGTTTCCTAGACATCAGTCTCACCCAGTAGGGAGCCTGAGGCGTGATGATCGCTTGAGCTGGGAGTTTAAGGCCAGCCTGGCTATCATAGTAAGACTCATCTTAAAAACAGAGCAATTTAAAAGTTTTTTTTTAAAAGTGGTTTTGCAGTAGAGTTTAGGGTTGCGTTATCTAGCAAGAATCTCAATACAGAGACTCTAAATTGCCAAAGATATGCAAATGCATATTCTTGGATATTGATCACAGCCCATATTGTTGGATGGTTAGCCACAGCCCTTGTCAACTAGGCACAGACAAATGTAAATTGTTGAGGCTTCTCTCCCCTGGAAAGATCCGAGAAGGTTAGGGTTTTTGACCTGTCAAAGACAGAGTTCTGAAAAGACGAAGGGGTCACACATGGCCTTTGTCTGGCTTACACCTGATGTAGGATGCTCTGATGGAGCGCGATGTGGTTACACAATGGAAACCCTGACCACCAGCCCTTACCCCAGTCAAAGCAAAGCTGCCTTGCTATCAGCAAATGAGCATCTCAGACTGCTTTGCCCTGCGCCTGCTGTCAGTGCAGCTGTGCTCCGGGGTGGGCCTCGCTGTAAATCTCCATCAACCAACACCAAACTCGAGGACCCAGAAGGAAAGCTTCTGGCTGTGTGTGTGTGTGTGTGTGTGTGTGTGTGTGTGTGTGTGTGTCTGCAGCTGCTCCTTGTTGCAGGGTTGCAACAACCTCGAAGCAAGCCTGAGGCGAAGGTGTGCAGCTTGTGGGTATTTCAGTACTGGGGAAGCTGAAGCAGCCATTTACCGCTTCATATATTACAAAGCAGAAGAGATTATGTCTTAATTATACGCTCTTCATCCTCAAAGGCCGTGTTCCTCTGCGGTGGCCACTAGCACTTAAAGAAATCTATGGAAAACATGTGTCTGGCCTCGGAAGTTAATAACGTGCTGGTGATTTTTCCAGGGACAGGGGAGGCTTCTGGTAATCTCAGACGATTGCTGACAAACCAAGGCTGAGTAGAGTGGCAGGCTTGTTTGTAGGTGAGGTGGGCGAAGGGACGCCTGGGCTCCCTGAGAGCTTTTCTCAATGCTGAGGGTGGGAATACGATAGGGAGCAGGACTGGATCCCAGGGAAGTGTCCGCAGTAGAGCAAGGGTCCCCATGGGGCTGTGGCTGCTCTGTTAGTCTGTCTCCCACAGGCCCAGACTTCTCGGGACAAGGAAATGTGGCAGACATTCACAGGGCTCCAAATGAAGCAAGACCTCCCACCTCCACCCTGTGGGCTGCTCCCTGCCGGCAGCAGCAATAGTGCAGGCCTGCCATGAAGTAAGTCAGAGGGGACAGGAAAGGAAAGTGAACTGCCCAGCTCCTCAGCACTTCAGGGGATAATTTTCAAAACTGCAAAGTCAAGGACACAGGGTGGTCTTCAAGTCACCCTTCCACAAGGGCCCTGACCTCTGGTTCCTGTTTTCTTAAGGATGCAAAGTAACAGCTCTGGTTGGCTGTGAGGATTTCATCCTTATCTGTTCTCTTTCCTGTGAGGTACTTGATTCTGGTTCTTAATGACGGTTTCCCAAAGAGTGTCTTTGTACCCCAGCTCACCCTAAAAACTTGCTAAGTTCAGTCAGGTTTAATGTTTTCTTCGGGGGTCTGATGGCCACAAATAGAAAGCTGGAGTCAAACTATCTGTGCTCTCCCCCTTCTCCTCCCCTCTCCCCATCCCCAAAGTGACCCCGTGTTTATTCCAGGAGACTTGAGCCTGTGCAGAAATTTTGAAGAAGGCTCCTCTAATGCCAGCGTGGAATTTGGGGGAAGAAAAAAAAAAAAAAAAGGAAAGTTGTAACTGTGCCCTTGCTGTTCGCGTAATTGTTAATAGAATTGTGGTTTCTTTCTTTCTTATGTGACCTTGTTTTCCAAATTAAAACCCCTCAGTGACTCAACCTCTGCTCTGATTTAAGAAACGAAGAAGCTGGGGAACAAGAGGGTTGTGGGAGTTAATCATCAGATCCAGGAGTCTCAGGGATGCAGGAGTGTGGCCATGCTCTGGGGCTGGATGCAGGTCGAAGGTCAATGCTCAGCTTCTGCCCCTGTCCCCCCACACCAAGGAATCTATTTCCACGGGGATCCCCTAGGTCAAGTCAGATCTTCTGCTTGCCCCAGGTTGTCCTGGCCTGTGCCATGACTTTGTAAAGTTGGCCTCTGCTCACTGAGAGCTTCCAGCCTACTAGCCTCTACCTCTACTGTAGGAACGACGTCTAGAGCCTTGTCTTAGTTACGGTTCCTATGGCTGTGATGGAACGCTATGATCAAAGGCAACTTGGAGGGGTGGGTGTTTGGCTTACATAGCCAGAGTCATAATCCACCAAAGGAAGCCAAGACAAGAATGCAAACTGCGAGGTAAGAGCTGATGGCAGAGCTGTGGAGAGGTGCTGCTTACTGGCTTGCTTCCCACAGCTTGCTCAGCCTGCTTTCTTATAGAGCCCAGGACCACTTACCCAGGGAGGTACTGCACACAATGGACTGGGCCCTTCCACATCAACCACTAATTAAGAAAACCGTCTACAGGCTTGTCTATAGACACTCTCATGGGAGACATTTTCCCATTGTGCTTCCTGTCTCTCAGAAGACTATAGTTTGTATCAAGTTGATAATAAAACTAGCCATCCCAAGCCTGGACATGCTTTGCTACCACGCAGGTGGGGAGCTGATGGCACAACTTGAGGGGACTTGGAGAAGCTAACTTTCTCAGGAGAAAGCATAGGAATCATGAAAGCAAGCACACTGTTGGCTGTGGTCCATTCTATTCCTATGGGCTAAGGCTAGCATTGTTCACTGTGATACAGACTATAATGGGCCTATGCCACTAACACCCTGACACAAACCCAGCGCATCCCAGAACTGTCAGGGCGATTATGGGCATTCATGTCTTTCTAATGTAGCGTCCTGTAAGCATCATGTTATCGTGCACTGTATGAAGATTCAAATACTGATTTCTATCTCCTAGATCTGGTTGCTGTCCTTATTCAGAGAATCTCCTGTCTCAATCTTGTATGAACACCAGCTCCCCAGTTGTTCCCTGAAGTGTCAATGAAGAGAGCCTAGTAGCCAATGACTGAGCAGGGGAGAGAATAAGGTGGGACTTCCTGCCAGCCCAGGTGAGAGAGGGTAGAAGTAAGGGGTTTAGCCATGAGAAGAGAGTCCAGAAGACACCATTAGAAAAACATCTGGAGCAGAGAAAGCCATAAAATGCAACTGTTTTGACTGGGAGTTGGATTGGAGTAAAATAGAGTGAAATACTGTTCAGTTGTTGTGCCTTTAAAACATGTTAAATAAATATAATGGTCCAGTCTCAATTATTGAGAGTTAGCTGGGGAAGGGGAAAACTACAAACTGTTATTAAAAAGACCACTAACAGCTTCCACACTCTGCACACGGTGACTGCCATTCAGCTCATCTCCACGAGTTGCCTGACTCCGATGTGTGGGGATTCAAGTTGGTGTTTCAGAAGCCCCAGCTGTGAATTATGCTTAGCATCAAGTTGGCTTATGTAGAAAATGAATGGTGAGATCTACCTTAGAGATGATAAGAACTGACCAATTGGGGAGTTATGAGAGCCTGGTTCTCAGGGCACCTCTTTTATGACCTCCACAATGCTACAGGAGTATTGAGGAGAGCTGAGGGGAGCAGCCTCACTCCTCACGACGTCCATGGAGTTTCCCAGGTTCAGAAAATAAAACATCATTGCCCCATATCCTTCTCCTTTGGAGCTAAGGTCTTCAATGCTACAGACAGCCTGGTCCCTTCCAGCACTGTGTGGGAAGGAACTAAATAGCCTTTTCACCCAAAGAGTGCACCCTAGAGGGTCCTGAAGCCACCGCTTGTATTAGAGAGCTTTTTCCCTCAAAGGAAGTAGAATCTATTATGCAGACACTAAAGGTTCAAGGGAAGAGATGAAAGGTGGATCATCCATGTTTTCTTCAGGCTTGCTTCACCAGAAACAAGCGTATAGCAGTAAAGCCACATGGAGATTAGACATATCTCTGACATGATTTCTAATGGTTATAGGTTGAACTGAGTTCATCCCCCCCCCATATACATCCAAAAATAATAGTAGTAAGCTGCAGTCTTTGATGATTAATTTAATTGTCAATTTGACTGGATTGAGAGACTCCTATGAAGTACTATTGGATGTATCTGTGAGAACGTTTCTGGAGATGGCTAGAACGTGAGCTAGTGAACTGAACATCTCCTCACAGTGTGGGCAGCACCTTCCCATATTTGGTGGCCCAGTGGACAAATGTAGAAGAGGAAGCTTTCAGGTGCATGTTCTGAACTCCAGGTGGGAGCTCCCTCAGCCCTACTCTCATCAATGGTGGATAGCAAGCTCTAGGCTCCATAGCCTTTAAGAATGGGCTCCCACATCAACTCTCCCATTGGGTTTCAGGCCTTCAGCCTCCAATTGGGCACATATTATAGGTCTCTCCTTTTTTCCAAAAGATTTATTTTTAAGAAATTTGTAAAATTTTGTGTGTGTGTGCATGTGTGTGTGCATGTGTGTGTGCATGTGTGTGTGTGCGTGTGTGTGTGTGTGTGTGTGTGTGTGCACATGCATGTGGGAGTGGGTACCCTTGGGGTCCAGAAGAGGGCAGCAGATCACTGGAGCTGGAGTTACCAGCAGTTGTAAACAGCCTGACATGGGTACTGAGAACTGAACGCTGGCTCTCTGTAAGAGGTGCAAGCACTTTGAGCCACTTAGCCATCTCTAGCCCCCACTGGTCCCTCTGGCTTCAAGACTTTCAGCTTTTAGGGCTCAGCAATGGCTGGTTTCCCCAGTTCTTCAATGTCCACCCATTGTGGCCCTATCCTGCCTTTGTTTGGGTGAGTCCATTTCCCATGGTTCTGTTCTTCTGAAGAACTCTAACAGAGTCCAAACCACCAGTGATCTCATGTGGAGACTATATCTCTACTGAAGCAGCCAATGTAAAATGAAGTCCTTCAGGCAGGCCCCAATTTAATCTGATTGGTTTCTTGCAAAATGGGAACATTTAGACATAGAAGAAGCATGCAGTCCAGGTATGTCTATAAGAGTGTGTGTAGATACATCTTTGTGTATATACAAGTGTCTGTGTGTCTCTCTGTGTGTATATGTCTGCATATGAGTGTTTGTATGCATATGAGAATTCAAGTATGTCTATATTTGTGTGTGAGTATGTGCATGTGTGCCTGCATGGGCGCATGTTCTCTTAGTGGTAGTTTGACATGCCTTGGTCTGACATGCTTTCCTGGTTGGCTTTGCTGTCCTTGGTCCCCAGGGCAGACATGGTATATCTTAGCAAACTGAGGTTGTAGACTTTATGTCTGTTATATACTTTAGGGTCTCTACAGTCTTCATAGCAGTTGGCATATTGACACCTGGCAGGCCCAGGAGAAGGTGAGGCCAGGGCATTGAGCCTATTAACCAACTATCCTATGTCCTGATACAAATCAGTGTAGCTTCTTGATCCTACAAGGCCGTTCCAAAGTCTTAGTAATGTATTAAGGACTATCTCGGCTAGCGGACTGCTGAGATGGTCCTTCCTTCTCTGCAGAATTTACCCTAAAGCATTCACAGCAACAACAACAACAACAACAACAACAACAACAACAACAACAATCCATGGGTTGCTGGATCAGTGTGTTTGGCCTGCTGGGTGCTGCTGTGAAGAAACCAATCTCAGCTTGGTGTCACTGACGGCTGTGGGTTGGGTGTCCTCGGGTATCTGACAATCAAAGATCTTGGTGGGCACGATAAGATCCACATGTATGCACAGCTATCTCATGACCTGGAGACTTCTGGAGACTCTTAGCATATTAGGTTTCCTCATCTGTCAGTGGCCCTCCTTAAACTTAAAGGACTTAGAAAAATATCAACAAGATCTTGATCATCCCAGAGGCCAACCCCTACCAGATAAGATGACCAAAAGAAATAGGAGTGCCTCAAGGTGCCACAGCTATGGGTACCATTTTCCTGCTTCCAGTTTCTTGAAGCTTACACAGCCTGCCAGCTATCTGTGAGCGCAGATCTGTCATGAGGATGCTGCCATCCCCAAGGGTGAGTATCTGTTAGTGTCTTTGGAATCTGAGTAGCTTGAGTAGCTTGTACTTCAACCCTATGGAGCAGTTCTGTTCTTGGAGCCATGCTCCGTTTGCTTGGCTCCCTAGCTCAGATGGTCCACCCACACTGCCTCCTGATGAGCCCAGCATGCTTGGTGCTGGGTGGAACTACTTGGGGAGAGAGAGGGGAGAGGGAGAGGAGGCTACTGTTCTTCATTCTGGCCAGACTTGGTCCGTTTAGAAGCAGTTTTCAGCTTGTGGTAGGCCTTTATGAAAGAAGTCCAGGGCATTAGCTCTCAAATGACCCTCAGAACTCAGCTGTTGTCTCACGAATATTTATGGCAAGGGACACGGTTATCTAGCCCTGGGTGGACAGGGTCTATAGCATGCATGGACCACACAAGACCTCTAGAGAAATTTGTTAGTTGGCTTGCTGTGGCTTGGAACACTCTGAACTCCAAAGGGACTTCCAGGTCTTTCAGGCCCTCCCCAACACCCCTACCCTAAGTGATCTTGCAGTCTGTGTGCTGTGGCCCTCCTTGGGCCCTTGTCTACATCTGTGGCATTTTCCTTTGCTAGGATTGTATTTCACAAGGTTGGGTAAATGCATTTCTTTGCTGATAATGTGTGTGTGTGTGTGCGCGCGCGCACGAGCGTGTGTGTGCGCGCGCGCGCACACACACACACACACACACACACACACACACACACACACATTTCCATCCTAAATAAACTGGTGCCTTTCTGAATCAATCTCCACAATGCACAGCCCTGAGTCTGCTGATCTTCTTTCGAGAAAACATACTACTCTGTCTTAGGCCATGCCGTCTTCTGTCCCTGATAGCCCAGTCTCCCCAGAAACCAGACCCCACCCCCCCCCACTTCCTAAAGGGAGTGTTTGTACATTTCTAGAACTTGCTGCAGCTGTTCAGAGAGTCTGAGCATGCCCAGATAGAAAAATCCCTCCCCAGAATCCAGGCACAAGGCCACAGGAACAAGTGTGCTGGCCGTTCAGCCAAAGGGTTGGTGCTGGAGATCAGACATAGCAATGGCCTAGGGGGGCGGGGGGGACAAGAGGCAGGACTCCAGGCTGCTGTCCCTATGGATAAGAGCTGGAAATATATTCCCAGTTCCTCCTGAACTTGCTTTTTCCTCCTCACCCCTCTCCTCCCCTCCCCTCTCCTCTCCTCCCTTCCCTTATCCCCTTCCCTCCTGTTTTTTCTCTCCTCTCCTCTCTGTCCCTCTTCTCTCTCCCCTTCTCTATTTTCTCTCTCCCTTCCTTTCCCTTCCCTTCTTCCTGTTGTTCTAACTTACCTTCCCTCCTTCCTTATTTACTTCTCCCTTTCTCCTTATTTTTCTACACCTCTCCTTTCTTTTTCTCCCCTCCTTCCCTCCTCTCTCTCTCTCCTCTTCTCTCTTCCTACTTCCTTCTTGTCTCCCCCAACTCATGTTCTTGCCTGACCCCTTTGTATTCAGGGGTCATCACTGCCTCTCCTCAGAGAGTATGGCCTGTCTGGCCTTGCTCTGTTCCATGCCTAGAAGATCCTTGTACAGAAAACAGAGGGATTTCTTTTCTGAGCTACCTTCTTTGTTTTGTTTGGAGAAGTCTGTCCAACATGGTGCTGTGTGTTAAGCACTAAGATTTGCTGTACCAAGGCAGGGGGACTGGAGTGATGTCACGTGACTGCTTTTGCAACATTTGCTAGACTAAAATTACTACTCTTATATATTTGAATAAAAATATGATCCTATTTATTTTTGGTACAGATTTCAAAATTTGACCTTGTGTTTTCTAGTAATCAGTGAGACATCGGAGGTAGAAAAACTATTTTTCAAGTGCCCAACAGCCCCTAGGAGGAAAGGAACTCCACTGGAAGACCAACAGAATCAACTAACCTGGACCCTTGGGGCTCTTAGAGACTGAAACACCAACCAAAGAAGATACATGGGCTGGACCTAGGCCTCCTCACACATATGTAGCAGATGTACAGCTTAATCTTCATGTGGGTCCCAAACAACTGGAGGGGGGGCATCCCAAAGCTGTTGCCTGTCCCTGGGATAAGTTCTTCTAGCTGGGCTGCCTTGTCTGGCCTCCTGGGAGAGGAAGAGCCTAACTTCACAGAAACTTGATGTGCCAGGGTGGGGAGATACCCAGGGAGCCCCATCCATTGGGGGGGGATGGGGGGAGTGAGCAGGATGTAAAGTGAGTAAGTACAAATAATAATAATAATTATAATTATAATTATAATAGTAATTCAAAACCCAACAGGTTTTTAGATCACTTATTAACAGGTTAGTCTTAACATAAAAAAAAAAATTCTTTTTTTTTTTTTTTTTTTACTCAATGTCTTTCTAGAGCCATGGTCTTCAGAGTGTGGTCCCTGGACAACATCTTCAGCATCTTTGAGAGCTTATTAGAAGTATCAATTCTTGAGTTCTCCCTGGACCCACTGAACCCCAGTAGCTCCTTGTTAACAAACGCTCCTGGTCATTCTGGGGTACCATAGTGTCTAAAAGCCACTGCTCCGGAAGAAGCCCATCACCCTGCCTGTGTTTGCAGTGTCTAGCTTTCCTAGACCTGTCTGAAAATGCATGGGAGCGAGCCAGACCCCTCAAACACATGACCTAAGGGTGATACGTAAATATGACCAAGGTCTTCATGCTATAATTAGCATCTAGAATGGCCCCTCTAGGCCCATATACTGTCTGTCTGTGATGTTAGTAGAGGTGTAGAGCCTTTAAGGTGGAAGGGCCTAGGTGAGAGGTTTTCAGATCACTGGAGAGCTTGACTAGGCAGGTGTGGGGCTGCATCTCTTCTCTTCCCCCAGATCTGAGGGGAATCGTTTGCTCTATGGTACATTTCCATGGAGATGTGCTATACCATTCAGGCCTAAAAATCCCCCCTCTACCCCCCCCCAGTTCTTTGTGAGCTGCTCATCTCTGGTATTTGCTGTGCTAGTGGAAACACACTGTCCTCCCCCAGCCCCCAGCATGGGGAAACAGAAAGGATTACCTAGGTAACCATGTAGGGATTACTAAAACAACTACTACCCAGGCCGCCCGCCCGGGCATGAGCCACCGGCCTGGTCACCTGTTGCCTTCCTTCTTAGTTTACATAGTTCTAACTAAAAGCAGACACAAAAAGGCCAGTCACTCTTTTGCAAAATATTCAGCTATCGTTTTGCATATCATTTTATTCTACCAATGAGCAGAAGTTCTAAAGACCGGAGGTACACTTGAAATATGTGGGCTGGTAAACTCAAACTCATGGCAGAGCATGGTTAGCTTGTGGGTTCAGTCCCCAAGGTATAGAAATAGTTAAGTGATTCGGAAACACCCCCCCCATTGAATTACTTAATTATCTTCACCTCTAAAAGCATGGTAGCACTTATTTTAGAATGTGTTACCAATATTTCAGAAACTTAAAACTAAGAATTATACTTTGTCAATTTGCAGTCAAAACACCGATGACCATAAAAAATAAAAACAAATTATAAAAAAAAATAAAAGAAAAAAATGTCTATTAACATGTCTGAGTGTCTGTCTTGGATGGAGGGGCAGTTAAGAGAGAAGCATTTGTGACTCAGACGGAAACAATGACTTTAGTTGAGAACTCTAGAAGCTTAAAGGTATCAAGATCTTAAAATAAGGTCGGGAAGAGGGCTGACGAGTCTTCATCAGCCTGAGGATGAAATTGTAGATGGAAATAATAAGATGGAGAAAATTCGAAGTGCTTTCTAAAGGCAGAAAGCATTAATTCCTGGACACAGTTGTTCTAAATGTCTGTACTGATTAGCACCAACATTTTGTATTCTTAGCGCTTTTTAAGCCCAGGTCCTCATGCACCTGTATCCTGCTCCACCAGGGGGCGCGCTGGTCCTCCGGATGCGGTTGGCCAGATCGGCCTGGAGTTTGAGGTCCCGTCATTCTCTGTATAAACAAGTTACGTTCAAGTGTTTAGGATATAAATTACGACCATGCCGGCTGCCTTGGAAGGAATGTAAACACAGCACTGTGGTCGGAGCAAACTCTGCGACTGACTTCATAATTTATAGCAGGCCCCCCTGAGTAACTCAGAATAAAAGACAAAAAGGATTGGGAGGGGGGGGAGAGAAAAAACCATGTAAATGAAAATATGATAATGCACAAACAAAAGTGTTTAATTCCGTACTTAAAAAAATACAGAAGAAAGGCCTAAGGGTTAAGAATATAGCTAAGAGTTTTGAAACTAGATGTTTTATTCAGGAGAACACCTCGGAGTCAAGATTCATTGAGATAGGGGGAAGAATACCCATCTCCTGAGTTACTCAGTGCCTGGTGGGAGATTGAAAGGGAAGGGAGTTTAACAAAACCCAAACCAAAAATCCATCCCTGAGCAGAGACGGAAATTACTGCAACATGATTAAAAGTGACTATTGCTCTGCCCCCAACCCATGTGTGTTCTGAGTGGGAAATAAATCCGCCACCTGGCTGGACTATTTTCCCATTTCAATCCCATGTCCTACAAGTTCTGTGGGTAGCATTCAGGGTTAGAAAACCTGGCAAGAAGCTGTGCAATCCCGTGGGAGCTGTGTGTGTGTGTGTGTGTGTGTGTGTGTGTGTGTGTGTGTGTGTGTTGGGGGCAATTTAAATCCCCTTTGATACAACCACCACCCAAAGCAGCCCGCAGCCTCGATGGGAATGTGGAGGCTCTGCATGGTGGTTCTTTACTCTGCCCTAGCACCTGGTACTGGTGGGAGAGAGGAAGGAGCAAAAGGGCAGAGCTCTTGGGCACAGGAAAAGAAACAAAAAGGGCACAGAACTTAAGTTTCCTCAGATCAAACCCTCTGGCTTTCCTTATCTTGCCTGCTTTTGTTGTTTTTATTTATTTATTTTGATTTCTTTGGTGTTTTGATTTTTAAGTTCCTTTCACCTTCTGGGGTTTTTTTTTTTTTTTGGTTTTTTTTTGGGGGGGGTGGCTAGGAAAAGTGAGAGTGAACTAGAGAAAGAAATAACAGACGTGCCCTCTCCACTGAGAAGACCCACCATCAGGACTGGCCAGGCTCATTCAAAACAGAGACCTCACACATCATGTCAGTTATACAACCTGGGGGTGGGCAGCCTGGAGCTGCAACTGTCTCCTGGAGGGTGTGGCCACAACAGGGTGCCTGCGGAGGAAAGGGTCCCTAGAACAACTACTTGTTATACACATTTTATTGAAAAAAAAAACTTACATCAAAATATCTTGGCAAACTGTAAAAGTGTACATAAGTGCAAATATACCCTCCTTTTACAATACAAGCGAAGTGTGAGTATACGAAGATCATAAAAATACTTTAAAAATACGGTGGTAGAAAACAACCTTGTAAAAATGTACTGTCACACAATACTGAGAGCCACTTTCCTAAACTATACTATTGGGTTCTTCACTTCTTCACAATGTTCTTTGGCACCTGTATCCGAAGGGAGTGTTGGGGGGCTGGGGGTGGGGTGGGGGAAATGTCCTACTGAGCCAGGGAACTAGAGAAGGCTTTCTTGAAACTGGGTTCTTTTAGCACTGCAAGTTTGAAACACACACACACACACACACACACACACACACACACACACCTCCCTTTTCAGACCCTGATTAGTGAATGCAATGGCCACCCCAGAACTGAAAGGTTTTATGTCCTCCACACAGTAATATATGTCTTATGCGTAGTAACCTCCTCTGTCTGTCCCTCTTCTGGGATACTGCCTTTTGAAAGGTTTCCTCTTCCACGGGGCCGGGCAAATATCGGTGAGCAGGAGTCCCCTGGGTATTTGTCTAAGTGATGGGCATGCTACTTACTGCTATTCGCTATCCAGCGTGCACAGTGTGTGAGTCCGTTGCAGGTCCTGGCTGCCCCTCTCGGAGGGGAGAGGAGGAGAGGGCAGAAGAAGGAGAGCAGAGCGGCCTTCAAGGCCTCTGTCCATTCACATAACACAGGGCTTAATATCTTGGCACACGCTTTGGTGGTGATGGTGATAATAAGAGCCACTAGCGGAAGGGTGGAAAGAAGAAATGCCATTGAAATTGAGGACGAAATCTTTTCTGTCACACACTGGAGTGGAGTGATGCTGGTAACGGGGCAGTCCGACTGAAAGAAGAAAGAAGGAAAAAAAAAATCTTTTCAGTGAAAGTCACCCAGCTGATGGTGGGGTATATTACTTCGAAATTTTCCATTTAATTTGTGTTATTTTTGACTGAGGGTGTAAAGGCAGCTGGTGGCCTTAGGGTGCATGGCTATAAAACCGATAGGGAGGGGGATGAATCTCAGAGCGCTTTGGAGTCCCAAAGGCCTGCCCTGCTTTGGTTTTAAATACCCTTCCTCTTCCTCGAGAGGCAAATGGGAGTTCACGAACGCCTTGAGAGGTAATCTGTTCCTGAATTCCCACATCCGTCTCTTGGGCTGGGAGACCTCTCTGCCATGCCTGGATCCAGGCTGCGCTCGGCACACGCATCTTGACACTTGGCGCCATCACCTCTGTTTTTGTATATAATTTTTCTATCTCAAGAAGCTGGGATCGGGGGTGGGGGTGGGGTGAGGGGCTATCCCCTTCGTCCACAGAGGATGACAAAGAAAATACCTTAGAGAAGAAGGGGCCTGAGAAGGGGGAGAGAAGAGGGCAGCCCCCTCCCAACCGCAGGCAGCGGGCATCTCCTAGATCCCGAACCCTTTGCCTTGGACAGAACAAGAGGTGCTCTTTAGCCGTGATATCTAGCTGCACACGGAGTACCCGAGGGAACTGGTGGCTCCCGGGGAAAGCTTGTGTCCAGCGGTTGTCCAGGACCTGAGCTGGTCCTTCTCAGCGGCAACCTGCGAACCACTTTTGCTTTTGTTTTCTCGGCTCTGAGGAGGAGCAGTCGGCTCCTGGGATCAGCGCGCATCTCTGCTGCGGGACAGGCTTTGCCAAGACTTCCTCTACGCACCGGGTTAGCGTGACCCGCACCAGAGGCACGCCTGTGTCGTCCCCAATGAGGTTGACTGTAACCTGAAGAAAAGCGACCGGCGACGTGTAAGCCCTACGGCGGACACCCATCGAGCTATTAGGCCGCTCAGCAGCGGGTGTGACTCGGCCTACATGGCAATGTGGGACCGCTTGGGGCATTTCGGCTCTGGAGAAGCGACCCAGGTGAACGCGCGGGACAATCGATCGGATCCTTCACCGCCAACAATGCCACCAGCGAATACCAGAGCTCGCACCTCCCCGGTCCCAGGCAGCTGCCTGCTCCCTGATGAGCCGCGAGGGAGCACAGACAGCTGGCTAGGGGAGCCCACAGGGCTTCGTGATGAGCGCCGACTACTCCTGCCTCTAGTGGGTTGCGTCGCCGCTGCCGCCCTGAGGTCGCCACATCCATTATCCTGTTGGAAAGTGGGGGGCTCGGCCCGTGTGAGTGTGTGGCGGGAGGAGGGTCGTGCTGTGTGCGTGGCAATGTGTGTGCTGGGGGCTTTGTTCAGTTGTCCCTGGGCCACCGCTTCAGCTGTGCCAGGGCTCCAGGGACCTTCCAATTTCAGTGGGCCTCAGTCGTGTGCAGCACTCGGAACCAGGCCCTGCAGGGTCCCCGTGTACAACGCAGTGCTCTTTGTAAGCACCTTGACAAGGTCTTTACTGGAGGTGACAAAACCGGTATAATATTCTACGAAGGGAGGATTACATATGGCACCGTGACCAAGTTGGACAAAGCTATTGCTTGTGGGGAAGGCTCGTCCTGATGGGCAGGAGAACGGGAGATCGGAGGCCTGCCTTCTCGGCTGTCATAGCCACGGAGTTTGGGGGTTTCATGTACGGCCTAGAGTGAGTGGGATGGGACAGGAAACCTAATAAAAAGGTCAGAAATGTCTTTGCTACTAGTTGTTTGCTTGTTTGTTTCTCTTAGAACATAGTTTCCTGGCAGTTGGATAGCCTGCGTTCAAGGTATCCAAAGGGAAAGACAGAGGACAGGGCCAGAGCGGTAGGCCTAGAGAAGGAGGGGAGAAGGCATAGGTTGCAGTTCAGTGTGTAGGAGGGAGACTGACAGCTAGCCCGTAGGGCAGGAGGTGGGGGTTGGGGGGTGGGGAACAAGAGAGAGGGTCATCTGTATTGGTTACTTGTTGAAATTCCCATAAAATTGAAGGAGACTCTGTTCTCTGTGGGTTAAGTCGGCCTAAAATCCTCTCCCGTGTGGTCCTGCCTAGACTGTCTTTGTTTGGTTAACCTCTGAGACCCCCAGTTAAAAGGCTTATTTGGGAAATTTCTCCAAGATCTTTTGCTGTTTCTTGGCTTCCCTATCCCCCCACCCCAAGCTCCCGTGGCACACACGTAGTCACACACACATATGAAGGTATGCATCAGCCTGTGCATTTTCTGATGGGGAGGCAAGTGGACGTGGGAGAGGACACCTTTGGGCTTTGCCCTTGCAGGACAGGCTCCCAGATTTCAATCTGCATCCCAATGGGAGCCTGGGGGGGGGGGAGGAAATTAATCAGGGTTTATCTCTATCCTGTAGATAAAGCCATACAAACACGAAATTCTCTCCTGCACTCCCCTCCTCTCCCTACACCAGCCAACCACTTTTCACAAGTCAATAAATTTTCATAATCTGCAACCCACACAATATAAACCAACCACACTGCAAGTGGCCTCAGGGGAGGGGATCATATCAGGGTACCTACGTCCTGATGCCCAGGACAAACTTGTGTCACTAACTTAGATCTACAGTACGTGTGTGTGTGTGTGTGTGTGTGTGTGTGTGTGTGTGTTCAAGATTCTTCAACACTTTGGTACCTCCTATCGCTAGAGGAGCCCTTGGGATTCTGCTCTGCTTTTCTCCCCACCCCCCCTTCCCTACCATCTCCTGTCATTACCTGCTCAGGTAAGAACTCATCCTCCCTTGCTCTGCTTCGTACAGAACCGGACCCTTTGTGTCATCTACTTTAGAAACTAAAGCCGAGCAAAATGGACTTTGAAAAGACTAGGGAGAAACGAAATGATCCAGACCCAATTCCTCGACCAAGGTCTCCAAAGGTCACATGCCTTCTCTCAGAGCTGAGTCTGACCTAATTGGGGGAAAGTCCACAGTGTCCTAATGAAGGCCAAGAGGGTTAGGACTTGGCACCACCCTTCTCCAATTTGGGAATTCTGGGGCCCACCAACAGGCCCAGAGCATCAGAGAAGGGTACAAGATCAAATCCCCTTTTCTCACTCAGGAATAGGGAACCGAATCCCCCCTGCCCCCATCCCAGTTCCTCAGACCCCAGCGTTGAGGACCAAGGGTGCAGTAGCCCTGGCCCTCAGAGGCTCTTAGAGGCTCCGCTTGCAGCTGGCCTTGGCGCTCTTTATTACCTGAGAGATCCTCGCGGGCGTTCTGGTGCAAGTAGCTCTGCTCCAAGGAGTAGGAAGACATGCTGGGGTGCAGACCCGCAGAGGCCGCGGGATTACTGCTTGGCGTCAGGGCAGGAGGCTGCTTGAGGTAAGGTGAAGCGCCCGGCGAGCTCCAATGTGCCGCAGGGCTAGTGTAGGGCGAGTGACACTCGATAGCGCTTGCCATAGCCGGGGATGAGGGCACAGGGCTGCTGCTGCTGTCCGGCCCATAGTCCCCGCCGCCACCGCCGCCACCCGCTGCCGCACCGACGCCCGCAGGACCTGCGGGCACAGGGCAGCTGGCCATATAGGTGGAGCCCGGGTTGGGCGACATGTGGGGGACGTGGTGGTGGTGGAGGTGGTGTGGATGCGCGTGGCCCGGAGCACCCGCCCCTGTATCATAGCCTGCGGGCATCATGTCGAGGCCACCATAGCCGCCCTGACCGTGGCAACCCAGAGGCGCCGACGGGGGCGCTTGGAAGTCGAAGCCCTGGGGGAGCAGCGAGGCCCCGAAGCCCAAGCCGCTCACCACGCGATGGTACATGGGTTTGAGAGCCTGGCACTTCCGCCTGAAGCCGCGCGGCCGGCGGCGGAACGAACCCTCCTCGAACATGAACTCGCTAGCCGGGTCGATGGTCCAGTAGTGGCCCTTGCCCGGTCTCCCGAGGCCCTTGGGCAGCTTGATGAAGCACTCGTTGAGCGAGAGGTTGTGGCGCACGGAGTTCTTCCAGCCCTGGTAGGCGCCACGGAAAAAGGGGAAGCGCGCCTGCAGGAACTGGTAGATCTCACTGAGCGTCAGGCGCTTACTTGGCGAGCTCTGGATGGCCATGACGATGAGTGCGATGTACGAGTAAGGAGGCTTCTCCGGCCGCCGCAGCCCCGAGGTCGCCTTCTTGGTGCCCCCACTCCCGGCGCCCGCGCCTCCGCTGCTAGCCGCACTCTTGCAAGCACCGGCCGAGGCGCTGACGGAGTTAGAAGAGGACGAGGCACAGGAGGCAGAGGATGATGATGACGACGACGAGGTGGACTCCAGGGTGGCGGCGGGCGGCGGGCTCATCAAGGCGGCCTGGAGCGCGCCGGGCGCCGGGCTGCACGCGCGCCGGAGTGGGGCAGGCGGCGGGCGCGGCGGGGGTGGCGGAGGCCCGCCCTCGGTGCTCATCTGGGAGCCGGGAACGAGGCCGGGCCTGGGGGGGCGGATCCCGGACCTGGATCGGCGGCGCCGGAGCCGGGTCGGTCCACAAACCGGGCGAGTGCCCTACTGCGCCGGCCGCGCTGTAGCCGGGGCCACTGCGGGCCAGCGCTTCGGCTCGGCGTCGCCTCCCTCAGCTCCTCTGGGGCATCGGGTGGCGGCGGCGACGGCGGGTCGGAGGCAACGCCCCGCGCATCCCTCTTCCGAGCCTCCGGCCGGCTCCTTGCGCAACCGTCTCCTAAGCCACCGAGGCGACGCTGCCCAGAGCCGGACAGCTGCGCCCTCGAGCCAAGACCTCAGCCCGAACCCCGGGGACTAGCCCGTCGTCTTCTTTCAGGAGTGCTCCTCTCTCTGTCTCTTGGACTTCCTCCCTGGCGCGCCCTCCCCGCGGCCGCTTCGCTCCCTCCCTCTCTCCCTCCCTCCCTCCACCCCACCCCGCCCTGCCCCCTCCTCGCTCCGCGCCGCCCGCCACGGGGAGGGCGCACAGGGCTCGCGTCACTCCTCCCCCTCTGGACCTGGCGGCGGGCTCCTGCTCTTATCGCCTCCCGGACTCTCCGGGGTCCTGCTCGCACTTCTAATTCCTCTCGGGGCTCTTTCCCTTTCCCAGTCTGCCTTCTTCAAAGCCAGGGCTACAGATCCACTGGCATTCAGCTGGGAGGAGAACTCCTAACCTTGGCCAGACACGACTACCCCTAACTTCAGCAATTCACTCTCTGTCCCTTCCAGCAGCCCGTATCCTACCCCAGAAGTGCCCCCAACCTCGCGATCCGTGCGTGGAGACACCCTGCCCCTCCTCCACCCCCCGCCAGGCCCTGTGGGGGCTGTCTTGGCGAGACTTTGCCCTGGAAGAGCTTCCTTAGCCACGGTCCCCAGTGCCCGAACTGACACCATCTGTCAACTTCATTTAGACAGTGCCGCCCTCAGCCACACGCCAGGGTGCCAGACGTCCCAAGGTAACGTGCCAATTCCGGGTCTCTCTCTCTCTCTCTCTCTCTCTCTCTCTCTCTCTCTCGCTCGCTCGCTCGCTCGCTGTACATGCAGGCTTCTGAGAGGTCAAAGCAGAGGGCAAACACTGGGAGCCCTTGAGCTGTGCCGGGGCAGTTATGAACAGATCATCAGCTGAGCAAGGGGTTTGGGTGGAGAAACCTGGGGCCACCTCTTAGACACTCCGGACTCTTTTGAGTCGAATGGATTCGGTTTTTTATTTGCTTCCATTTTCCACTGACTTGGCATTTCCACTTCATGCTGAGAGAGAGAGAGAGAGAGAGCGAGAGAGACCCTGAGGTGAGGAGATAGTTGTATTTATTATCAACAAGGAAGGTCCGCACAACTGCCAGTGGGTTTACAGCGCCAGTCTTCCGGTGCACCCCCGCCCCCCCTCCATGTACCATGGCCCAGCTCCCTTCATTCGAGAACACTCCTCCAGTTGTGGCTTATTCCTCTCAGTAAGAATCAGCTCAGAGAGAGATGGCCCTCGGGAGAAATCATTCCAATGAGACCCGACAGTTAGTTATTGGATTACACGTGCGGAGAAATGCTAGTCTGACCCCGGACAAGGGCTGCAAAGAGCGCTGCAGGCTGAAGGAGGCCTGACCACATCAGGGCTGGTGGCCTCGCCCAGAGAGAAGGAGATGCCCATCAGAGGAGCAAATGATAGGCACAGGACTATGCCAGCCCTGAGAGGACTGGGTTTGCTCTGTGTACGCAGAGAGCCTGGGAAGATGGGAAGCAAGACAGAGAAGAGAGTGCAGGGCCCAGTAAAGACGCTATAAAGAGCCTGGTTGAGCTAGTGGGGTCTGGCCTCCTGGGGGTGGGGAGCCTGCACCAGCTCTGTGCCCTAGTACACGGGGAGTGCCCCGATGGAGACTCTTGGTGGGTCTGAGGAACAGAGGAAAGGGCGGGTTGGGGGGGGGGGAGGGGGCTGGCCCCAGACAGTGACCTGGAGTTGAGTGGAAGCAGGCTTTTTCCATCAAACCCTGCCTGGATACCACACACAGAGCCCGAGTGTCAGTTTACTGCCCTGAGCCCGGCTCCTTTTCCCTAAGCTCCACAGTAATTAGACAAAGAAAACCTAAATTAGCTGAACAGGCGTCGACAGCTTCCTCCAGAGCACCCCTGGTACCTACATGGGAATGTGTCCGAAAATGGCCCGATTGTAGCCCAGAGTCAGCTAAGAAAACACCGCTGAGCAGAACTGAGTGGACTCGCTCATTTGCAAGAGAGGAAAAAAAAAAAAAAGAAAAAGAAAAAGAAAGAAACAAGTCGCTCTTTTCCGGAAAGGATGTTTTGCTTCGGTTGGGGGGTTGATGTTTCGACTTTCTAAGAATTTCTTTTTGACTGACTAGTGAACATTTGGGGGACAAGTCTCCATTTACTTCATGCTGACCCCCTCCCCGCGCCCTCCCTTTGTCATTTTGCCTGGTCTAATTTTTTTTTTTTTGATGAGACTTAATATGGAAACAAATATGTGCTCAATAAACCAAAGTTCTACGTGCCTGAAAAGAATTGCTTAGATGAGGTGGAACTTGGGAGAGGATGGGAATGGCCCAAAGGAGCTCTGGGGGCAGACTTCCGTGTTGATAAAAGTATTTCCAAGTGAGTGTGCACGGAAGTGGGAAAAACATTGGTTCAGGAAGAAGAGCCGGGAGGTGGGGAGAGATGGCTTTTCGTAGTCAGGCTACCTGTTTGAGAAACTTGTATGAAGTCAGTATTGTGGTCAGTCTGCTCTCCACCTGTTCTGTTTCCTGCACCTGGGAAACTCTGTGAATCTCACTCCTGCATGCTACTTGCTTTTTTAAAAAGGGCCTTAAAAGCTTTAGGTCTGAAGAGAATGAAGGCACTAAGCCTTTTAAAACCAAGGCAAGGTTTGATAACCTTCTACCTCATTATCTCTCAGTTTGGGAGCCACAGAGTTCTTTTCTAAGGGGTACCAGAGATTTTTTTTACAAGTGTTATTCTTTTTTTAAAAAAATCTCAATGTATTTTTTTAGTCTCTGTTATAAAAAGGTTTTAAAGGAGTCCTTTTATCATCCAGGTATTGATCACATGTTACTAAGATTCTCTAAATTTGTAAGAAATGACTCTTGTCGTCTGCAGTAGACAAGGCAAAGTCTGCAAACTTGAACCCTACTTCGTTCTAGTATACCAGTCCCCACCACCACCACCACTCCCCACACCTGTCCCAGCTCCAGAAAGACAGGGAGCTTGTTCTTGATCTCGGAGATTCCATGTTCAATAGTTCTTTGAGGCTGCCCATGGGTAAGTGATCTAGCTGGCTTAGGGATGGGAGTGGGGCTAGGACTCCAAATTCAATGTTCTTTTCTCTCTATTGCAGCAAAACCTCTGTGTTTTAGTCAGAGATGTGTCCAAATCTGTCGGGAAAGAATATAGCTGATTGCCAGTTAGGTCAAATTCTTTCTCCCTGGCAAGAGTATCCCTTTCTGGTGGGCAGGCTTTTGCATATTTGTCTACTTGTGTTGCTTTGCAGGTTGAGATAAACAAGGCAGGCTCTCTACCTGAGTCCCACCACCTCCCCCCTCCCAGCCATGGTTAAAATGGAAGTCTCCTTGCTGATTTGTTTAGATTGGTCCCACTCTCTAGGAGGTCCCTTCTTCTGGTGTGAGCCCTCTCCTACTGATTTTAGTCCCTATAAATGACAAAAACCTTGACTTTTTTTTAAAATGAAGAAGTACAGATATGGTTCATTAAATGATTCTAGATCAGCTTACGGGCTTGTTTAACAATAACAAAAAAAGACAAAGGAAAAGTAAAGAATGAAAAAGAAAAAAAAGAAAAAGAAAGAAGAGAAAAACCACACAGCTCAGAACTGTTCTCATTCCATCTCTGTCTCCATCTGGGCTGTGGGCACCCTTCTTCCTCCAAACCCATAGGGTACCACCCCTACCCCAGAGCAAGGGAATGTAAACTAGCGAAAATTGGATTTCTCTGATTTTGTTCTGCAGTCCATACTTTATTCTAAGAAATCACTCCATTGTTGTGGTTTAAATCTTTTCTTAGCATGTTCCCTTTGTTTCGTGGGTTTTACATGAATTGGCTTAGACTAAACCAGTAAGGATGGGAGAGACCCATCTACACTAGGCATATTTAAGGGTATTCAGGAAGGGTCTTGGGTGAGCTAACATGCTCTGTACCTTTCTCTTCCTTTAGCTGAGCCTGGGTCGGGAGAGCCCATCATTTTTTTTTACCATGTGTTCAGGCCTGTGCTTAGGTTTTTGGGAGCCCATGATGCCTTTCAATAACTGCTTGTGGCACAGCGTCTGGGTTTCCTTGGGTAGTCTTTGCCTGCTGCTGCCACAGCCCAGACCTTTCAAAATCGGCCAGCGCCAACTTTGAGCTTTGTGGTGGTAGGTGATTGCTCCACCAGCAGGGATTGGCGAGAGGAACTTGATCTGGAAGGCATAGCTAACAATTTTAAATCTCTTTTACAGGCTTTGGCCAAGAACCTCTATACTCTCCTCTCCTCTCTCTACTCCTCTACTCTACTCTCCATGGCGAGAGAGGCAAGAGCCAGATTTTGTTTGCATTCATCCATCAGTCAACACTCCAAGCCCCTGTGCTCAGGGCAGAACTCTTAAGGCCACCTTCCTCAAAGATCAGTGCCACAGCTCAGGAGGTCTGGCTATAGGCAAGACTCCCCGTGACCCAGTTGGCCAGGTCAGAGGTGCTTGGAGGGGTAGGACAAAGGGCTAATCTACCAGACCCCCCTTTCAAAACAAACAAACAAACAAACAAAACCCTAGGCCTGTTTTTACCCATTTCTAGATGGCCATAGTGAGAGTTCTGTAACTGAATATCCCCAGGAACCTGTCTCCACAGTGCCCCCACTCTCACCCCACTCCTGTAGGCAGGAACAAGTGCCATTTAAGGTTTCTACAGCCTGATGTGTTTAGGGATGGTGGTGCCAGGGGCACAGGCCAGGGCGCTCCTCAAAGGAAGATGAAGAAGCTGGGAGACCTTTGTATCTGGGATGAGAGTGTGGGTGCAGATGCCCCCTAGGCACGCTGATTCTGCGGACTTTTGTACAGCTGGGGGGGGGGATATCTGCTGGCTTTAGGGCGCTGGATCTAGCTTTGAGATTATCTAAAAAAAACCTGTGGGAGACCGGCGGCCTCAAGGGCCTGACAGTACAGCAGACAGCACAGTACACTCGGGAGTGGCCACCCTGCCTGACCCTGGTTGTCTCTTCTTTTGGGAATTCGCACGCACACCCCTCCCTCCCTCTCCCCCTCCCCCCTCTCCCTCTTTGAGTTTTCTCAGCCCCTTCTTTCTTCCGCCTAGGAGGTGGCTAGGGTGGCTCGCCACTCGGGCTCACACGGGAAGCACTGCAGAGCCCCAGAGAGGTCACTCTAGGAGGGCACAGGGCTAGCACAAGGATGCTACAGAAAACACCCACCACCAATACCCGGAGGCTACAAGGTTGGCCCCAGAGGTCCTCGATGGAGCGGGAAAGCCGGCTGGCAGCAGACAGGCTTTCACGGAAGCGCCCTGGAGGTTCCAACCCAGTGGCCGGGTTTTCTTCTCTAGTTTGGCATGGTCTCCTCGCCCTCTGCCTTCCCTTCCCTCCAAATAAATAAATATCTGGGAGGGCAGCGATCTCGGCGGGGCGCTGGGCCCCCGCGCCTCCGCGCAGATGAACTTCCTGGCGCATCAAGACTCGCTGCAGTCCTCCCGCCGAGCGCAGGATATGGGGCGCGCTCTCCTCTCTTCAGAAAAGGAAACGTAGCTCTTCCAAAAATATAAATCAGTTCTGACGTCCAAATATTTCTTTTGTCTTCCAGCATCCTCTGTAGGGATAAATAAAACGTGCTCGGCGCCCAGAGGCCGACTAGGGACCTTGGGGCGCCCAGACGCCGTTTCTGAAGTGCTGCCTCTTGGGTAGTCTCCCTCCCTGTTTGCCACTCTTACCCCGGCCGGCCGTGGACCCTTCAGCTTGTTCCTTGGTCCCTTGAGTCTTAGAGGGCGAATGGCTTATGGGGCTGGCCCAGGGGGTGCTGGGAAAAAACAGTGAAGTCCCCAGAGAGCAGGGCCTGAGCAGCCCCTTTTACTGCCCAGCTAGCCCTCAATTTCCCAGTCCACCCAAGAGTGTGTACCTAACCCTTCCAGGAGGAGGCTCCTGGTGCCTCCATGGCCTCCGCTTCCAGTAGTTCCAGGAGGCACCACATCAGGTCAAGAACACCCCTTGGGCATTCCTAAGGCTGCTGCTGCTCATCCAGAGGCAGCGAGGAGCCTGTGCAGCTGATAACAGGGCCATCAGCCTGCCAAACTCATGTGTTGGTATGGGTTTAGTTAACCTTAAGCCTGTTCCCCTCATAGGAACATCTTCTAGCTCGGTTAGGATTTCCACTGGGATTAGAAAAGAGCTCAACAGTAAGACAAACCACAGGCACAAAGGTGGCAGAGAAACCAGCAAGACCCGAAAGAAGGTGGGTTGAGGGTGTGTTCCACAACTCCACACCCCTTCTCTTCTCTCTCCCGAAGAAGCTGGGGGTGTTGGGAGTCTCCTCTCCCCCATCAAATCCTCCCCCTTCCACGTGCACCTATGAGGTGAGCCTGAAAGAGTGGGGTGCATGGATACAGGACAGAGGTTTCCATCTGTCCTGGGCATTCCCCCTACCGACAGACTCAGCCTAACTCCAATGTTCTTGTGTGGGTCTGGCTCGAGATCGGGCTGCGTGTGGGCGCAATTCACTTACCCCTTTCCTCCAGGGGATCTTCATGGCTGAGCTGCCTCAAAAATCTCCCGTGCAGAATATCTTAGAAGGGTTTAGACAATCCGTCACCCACCACTTCAAGAATGCTTCCTCCCTTTCAAACACAATCCTTGGACACCAGAAAGTCTGCAGTGGGGAGGGGCGTGCGCTTGAAAAGAGAGTATCTATGTAACCAGCGTCAAAGACGCTTTCAGAAACAAGGACCAGGGCCAAAAATCCCTCGAAATGATTTACGGACCCCCTCGTCCTCTTTCCCACCTTTTCCACGACTCTGCCATGCGCCTGCCAACCTACATCCTCGCTCTGAGTAATGTCAACTCGGAATACTTCTTGTTTTGTGCTTTTGGGAGGACACACTTTGCTTCCTGAGGTTCAAAGAAGATAGTATGGCTAGGATGACATACTTGTGGGGTTTGCTCGCAAAGTCTTTGCT
>LR749752.1:1423693-1469906 GCA_902729485.2 Mus minutoides
AGGCCTCTGATTTTTTTTTTTTAACCCACATTGTCCTTAAACACTACCTGACAGATTTCACTCTGAAAGTGCAGATGAGCTTAAGATACTCTGAAGTTCATTGTTGATTTTCAGTGGGAACCTGCAGTGCTTTCTCTCAGGATGTGACTCAGTCTCTCATTTCTGGAAAACTGGAAGGAATTGTGAGATCTGTTAGCTTCCACACTAATCTCTTAAAGGGGGAGAGGTCCATATCCTTCTTGTCTCTGAAACTAGAAAAAAAAATGGGATCATAGGAAGATTCAAAGTAAACCTTGGGATCACTAGAGCTTGACACTGCTAATAATTGGAAGAGAGCTGGAAGGTAGGGCAAAATGTCACTAGTCTTTCCCTCCTAGAGAATCTTATAAACAGGCTGGTATTTATAGAACGGGATCCCAGGACTTCCTAAAGAATTATAGAGCCTTAGTTTCTCGAGTCTAATATAAAACATATCTTATGAAATAGGCAACAAGAGCAAACATACCCTGGGATACTATTACTCCTCACAGGAGTGAAGAGTGAGACAGCGATTGCTAGAGACTGTGCGTGGAGAGAGGAGGAGGGAATAGGCTGGTCAGTAGGTACCAAGTCCTAGTTGGATAAAAGAAATATGTTCTGGGGACCTGTCCTTTCGCATGGTAAAGTGACTGCAGAGGACAGTAATGTAGCCTATGCTTTAAAACAGCTAGAAGAGAAAGGTTTTGTTCTCTCTCCCCCCTTTCTTCTTTCCTCCCTCTCTACTTCCCTCCTTCCCTCCTTCCTTCTCTCCCTCCCCTCTTTCTTTCCTTTCTTCTTTCTTTCTTTCTTTCTTTCTTTCTTTCTTTCTTTCTTTCTTTCTTTCTTTCTCTCTCCCTTCTCTTCCTTCCTTCCTTCCTTCCTTCCTTCCTTCCTTCCTTCCTTCCTTCCTTCCTTTCCTTTCTTCCTTGGATTGAGATAGAGTTTCTCGGCAAAGCCCTGGCTGTCCTAGATCTGTAAAGCAGGCTGGCCTGAAACTCAGATCCCCCTGGCTCTTTTTCCTGAGTGCTGGGGGTTAAAGGTATGGGCCAACTCCCATGACTGAAGGAGACAAAGTTTTATATGGTTTCTTTACAAAGAAACGATAAAAATAGGAGGTGATGGAAATCCACCTTAGCCTGATCATCACATAGTGCATTCATATATTGCAGTGTAACGTGGCACTGTAAGTGTGTATAATTGTGAAGGATGCATAAGCTCTTAGAAAGTGCAGTGTGTGTGCATTTAGCCTATGCACACCTCTAGATACCTCACAGAACCTAATACCACACAGCACACTGTAAATCATGGCTACCACATATTATTTAGGAATAAAGGCGAGAAAGATGTGAGAACCTGTTCAGCACAGCGGCAGTTACATCTTCTAAATGTTTAGCAGTCAACTTTGGTTGAGTCTGAGGATCTGAAACCCTCAGAGACAGAAGCCATGTCCCTTGGGCTTGCCTGGTATTTCTTTCTTCTTCTGGCAACACCATTTCCACACCCATAAGGAGAATTCCATCCTGCTTTGCATGTAATCACCCAGCTATGAGGTGAGAGGTGGTCATGTAACTCCTGCCTGCTCTACTGCCTTAGTGGCTGGTCAAGTAAAGACACAGATTAGCATTCATCATCCAGAGAAATTTCCTGGGCTTGTTAGCAAAGCCAGTAGGGGAGGGTCATCCTCTGCCTTTCTTTTCTGAAACATGGGCATTAAGAGTATTTTTTTGATGGTCATCATGTGACTTTTCTGGCTTTTCAGAGGTAGGAAGCCTTTTGTAACAGAAAAGAATGGGGCTAGTACATGAGCACAAATTGTGTGTGTGTGTGCGTATTGTGCTCTTTGGTTCCACAAATGCATTCTAAGTGCTTGTCCTGAGGTAGGCAGTGTTCTAGGTGTGGGGGATACTCATGGGGGTTGTCAAGGACTCTGTCTTCAAAGCTTAAATTTGAAAGATGAGGGTCTACAAGGAAAGCTATACAACCTTTTAGAGACAAAATGGCTCCAGAACAGAGGCTACCTCAGAAGTTAAGTATGATGGCTGTGTTAAGTTAAGTACAGGAGGGCTGTGTGATAGACAGAGGCTGGCTGTCGTCTTTGCTCTCAGGTCATGTTGATATGAGATGAGGGTGGAGGTCTAAGAGGAGCCAGCTATGGGAAGACATGGTGCAAATGGAGCCAACATATTCAGAGGTTCCCAACAAATGACCTTGGGTTGATTGTTCAAATAATATCAAAAGAGGGGGAGCCCGTCTTTTGACATGCATGTCTTTCTTCTTTCTAGATGCCCTTTGGAAAGTGTTGGTAAGTAAGGAGGGGCTGACTTTTTTTTTTTTCTTTTTAGTCAGACTCCCCATGAAAAGCATGTGATACTGATGTCCTCAACATAGGCACAGCAGGTTAAAGTCCTTGGATGATCACTTGACTCTCCCATGGTCTTTTGTGAGAGGTAGCCCATTTTCAGCTATGTGTTGTGTGAGAATTGCTTCTCTCTAATTCAGTTGCACTTGCTTCATTCCTACACTATGGAGGCGCTGAGGCCAACCCTCAGGATTAGAACAATGAAGACCTTGAGGTCAGCACTGTTTAAACTATGCTGATCTGTACACCAGCCTCGGAGCTCAGGATTCTGTGGAAGGCCTGAAGTAGGTTCACAACTCCGATTAAAGAGAAAGAAGAGCAAGGATAGGGAAGACTAAAGAGAGATCTTAGGTTAGGCGTGGTGGTCTGTGTCTTCAATCCCAGGACTTGGGAAGTAGAGGTAGCCAAGTCGCTGCAGGTTTAGTGCCAACCTGGTCTACATAGTGAGTTCCAGGCTACCCAGAGGTACCCAGTGAGACCATGTCACACAAAAATGTGGGATTTAATTGTGGCCTTAAGTAGATTATAAAGTCATACCTTCCCAAATCAAAATGGTATGTCAAATTTCAACCCCCAATGAAACAAAGCCCAAGAATGTCTCCATGGATGTGATTCATGCTATAAACAATGGGAATGCAGCTTACATCACTGAGAATGCTGTGCTAACAGCTCAGGGATGACAGCAAGGACCCATATTCTTTCTACTTTTCCTTGTTGGACACAGAACACACACTCCAACCTAGAAACTGTGTTCCAAAAATCTAATATATTATTTTTTCCCAACATTTATTAGATAATTTCTTCATTTACATTTCAAGTGTTATCCAGAAAGTTCCCTATACCCTCCCCCCTCCCGGCCCTGCTCCCCTACCCACCCGCTCCCACATCTTGGCCCTGGCGTTCCCCTGTACTAGGGCATATAAAGTCTGCATGACCAAGGGGCTTCTCTTCCCAATGATGGCCAACTAGGCCATCCTCTTCTATATTTGCAGCTAGAGACATGAGCTCAGGGGGTACTAGTTAGTTCATGTTATTCTTCCACCTATATGGTTAAAGACCCCTTCAGCTCCTTGGGTACTTTCTCTAGCTCCTTCCTTGGGAACCCTGTGTTCCATCTAATAGCTGACTGTGAGCTTCCACCTCCATGTTTGCCAGGCATTGGTATAGTCTCCCACGAGACAGCTATATCCGGGCCCTTTCAGCACTATCTTGCTGGCGATACGATATCACAGATACTAACCACCGACTAACACCCTACCTAGGGACCGTCGGCGTCAGGATTATATAATAAAATATAAAAGTAAAGAAAACATTAATTAAATTAGTAAGTGGAATGTAGATCTAACGTGAGGGGACTCAGGTGGAGGGAATCGGGGAGGGGATGGAGGGGATCCGTTCTGAAGGGTACCTCCCAATTGGACACTAAAATGTGTCCTGCCTACAGGAAAGTGCAGGGACAAAGATAGAGCAGAGAATGAGGGAATGGCCAACCAATGACTGGCCAAAACTGAGACCCATCCATGGGCAAGCACCAATCCTGACACTATTAATGATACTCTGTTATGCTTATGGACAGGAATCTGGCATAACTGTCCTCTGAGAGGCTCCACTCAGCAGCTGACTGAAACAGATGCAGAGATCCTCAGCCAAACATTAGACTGAGCTTCGAGAGTCTTTGGGGGAAGGACTGAGGGACCTGGAGGGTACAGGAACTCCACACTAAGGCCAACAGAGTCAACTAACCTGGACCCTTGGGGGCTCCTGGAGACTGAACCACCAAGAAAAGAGCCTAGATGGGCTGGACCTAGGCCTCCTGCAATATTTTACATTTCTTATATTTATTTTATTGTATATGCATGCTTTATCTGCATTCCTGATGCATGTGGAGACCAGAAGAGGATGTGGAATTCCCTGGAACTCAATTGCAGACAGTTGTGAGCCAACACGTAGGTGCTGGGAATAAACCTGTCTCCTCTGCAAGAGGACAGCATCAGAGAGAGTTGTGTTACCCTGCTTGTACTAAGAAGATAAGAATAGGAGGGGGGAGTTCTGTTTCCTAACAGTGGACAGGCGACCCTCTTCTTTTTAGTGGGTGGGAAGGGTTTTGATCTGCTCTTCTCTCTGGACTAGTGTTAGTATTCAAAGGAAGTTGGTTTACAATTAATCTAATCCCGTGGTTCTCAACATGTGGATTGTGTCCCCTTTGGGGTAAGATGACCCTTTCACAGGGATCACATATCAGATATCCTGCTTATCAGGTATTTATATTATTGTATTAGTTAGGGTTCTCTAGAGTCACAGAACTTACGGAGTAAAGTAATTTATTGATGACTTACAATCTGCAGTCCAATTCCCAACAATGGTTCAGTAGTAGCTGTGAATGGAAGTCCAAGGATCTAGCAGTTACTCAGTCCCACACGGTGAACAGGCGAAGGAGCGAGAACTAGTCTCCCTTCTTCCAGTGTCCTTATATGGTCTCCAGCAGAAGGTGTAACCCAGATTAAAGATGTGTGCCATCACACCCTTAACAGGTTAAAGGTGTGTGCCATCACACCTTTAATCCCAGATGATCTTGAGCTCAGAGATCTCTCTGTCTTAATCTTCTGGAATCGTATCGGCTATACGATAGTTCTAGAGGTATGGTTCTAGGTCTAGTCTTTGAAGATAGAGGTTCGGAGGTCCCATCCCAGTGACCACTCGGAAGGTTAAGACCTAACATCGAGTCAGGTTTATATCAGTTCAACTGTTGGTCCCTATCGGTGATGTTAATACTAAGTATTGTCATCTCTTTAATATCAATTCTTCATCGTTTGAAAATAATTTTTAATGAGAATTGTATTAAAGGATCACTGGTTTAAGAAGGTTGAGAACCACTAGTCTAGTCTCTGCAGAAATGACACTCTCTAATAAGATGTTTTTAGATTTTTTTTCTGAATCCTTGAGAGGGCCCAGCAGTCAGATTTTGAAGAGTCGGCAACATCAGGAACAACAACCATCTCATCTGTGCCTCAGACAGAGAGAGCCTTCCACCCTGCCACCACTGCCAGGCACTACTCGACAGGCTGTGCTAATGTCCTCAGATCACCCGGGCCAGAAAGAAAATATGTTTCCCCCATGCTGCGCTCACCAAATAGATTCTCATGGGACTTGGTCTGGTGGGCGGAGTCTGGTTGCATGTGAAACCTCAATCTATAGGAGGCTGGAAAAGTGAGTTCTAGGTTTCTACCTTGGGAGGCAGAGCTCACTGTGCACCTCCCTGGACATAGGGATGAGCAGGGCTGCATGAGAAATGCCATTCACAGTGAGAAGAGAAGGAGATGAGGGAGAAAATGGCAGACCCTGTTCTGCAGCATCAAGTCACTTACAGAAACAGGCTTTCTTTGAAAAGAGTAAGAAGAAAGACTTGTGATTGAGAAAACCATTGATGTTATACACACAGACAGACACATCACGATATTTTGGGACTTAATGCATGCTGAGCATATAATCTACCACCACGTTGTCCTCAGTCCCTTATGTGTGTGCCTACATACATGTCCGTAACATATGTGTAGCTATATACACCTTTGTAGCAGGAATGGTGGGGCCGCTTCTATGTAAATGCTGAAACGTTGGGAGCTGAGCAGTCACAAAGCATCTCCTGCAGGAGGACCTCGTGGAGGACTGCTTGAGGGGCCAAGGGCTGAAATACAGACCACGCAGGCAATCGGGAACTGCTATTTAGAAGAAATGCTTTCTTGGGACCAATGGGGCATGGGTGGAGGGTATCTTAGTCAGGGTTTCTATTCCTGCACAAACATCATGACCAAGAAGCAAGTTGGGGAGGAAAGGGTTTATTCGGCTTACACTTCCTTACAGCTGTTCATCACCAAAGGAAGTCAGGACTGGAACTCAAGCAGGTCAGGAAGCAGGAGCTGATGCAGAAGCCGTGGAGGGATGTTCCTCACTGGCTTGCTTTTCCTGGCTTGCTCAGCTTGCTCTCTTATAGAACCCAAGACTGCCAGCCCAGAGATGGTTCCACCCACAAGGGGCCCTTGATCACTAATTGAGAAAATGCCTCACAGCTAGATCTCATGGAGGCATTTCCTCAACTGAAGCTCCTTTCTCTGTGATAACCCAGCTGTGTCAAGTTGACACAAAAACTAGCCAGTACAGAGGGTATTAAAGGAACTTGCAGTAGTGTTCAGAGAGCTTGCTGTGGCCAATAGCCCAGGGCACAGGGGGCACACCTTAGTGCAGTGCCCATGCAGGTAATGTTCTTTTGCATTGGCTGGGATATCCAGATGGCAGTAATTGATGCTGGTGATAGTGGATATTTAATTGTCCCCCTGGTTTAGTGAGAATTTCCTCGCCTCACCAGTAACTTGGAGCTGCGGTTCTAGGCAGTTATGAGCCATGTGGGTGCCCAGAAGAGAGCTCAGGTTTTCTGCAAGAGCTATTAACTGCAGAGCTACCTCTCCAGTCTTCCAGTGATTTAGCTTATAAACCACTAATTCTTTAATTTGCTCAAGTCAAAGCATGCTAGGATGGAAACAAACAGTTTACAGGGTGAATTTGTCTAAGGTAGTCCTACACCCATCTCAAATGGTATGTTGCAAGCACTAACTCCCAAGACCTTACACAGTGGGAAATGGCCCCAAAGGGAGCCCCAAATAGACACATCCAACACCCAGGAATTTGATTGGAGTTATATTTGGTCCAGTATTTAGTGACTGTAAGTCAGTTCTAATAAGAATATTTATCATGCCTTTGTTTCCTAGAAGTGAAACTGTTGCACTATGACATAGGAATTATTTTATATTTATTTATTTATTTATTTATTTATTTTTAAAGATTTATATTTTATTTTTATTATATGTAAGTACACTGTAGCTGTCCTCAGACACTCCAGAAGAGGGAGCCAGATCTCGTTATGGATGGTTGTGAGCCACCATGTGATTGCTGGGATTTGAACTTATCACCCTCACCAGCCCCCGAATTATTTTATTTTTATTAAATGATCGAACTACTTCTTTCCACAACCAACAAATTCGGTTCTAAGAGTCTCCAGCCATGGTTAAGGAGGAACCTATTTTATGACATCTTTCCCCTCTTTATTTCATAGCAAAAGTGATATTTCATGATTACTCAAATTTGAATTTTTTAAAATGATCAATTGCCAGAACATGGTCTAAGCATGGAGGAGAATTCTGAGGGCTTGTGAGCAAACTTCAAGAAGGCACGAATAGAGTCTGGTGACCTCATTTTTTTCAAAACATAAAATTGTTCTTTGGATGTATATGTGTGTGTTCTTCCCAGGTGTAAATTAATTTACATATATGCCTCTATGGAAAAACATAGTTTTGCCACATGTGGCTTGTCCTTGTGATTGTATACAGCTCGACCTTGTGAGAACTTCACTCATTTGATTCTTCTTGACCCTCAGAGTGTAACACTCTGAACTAATTTCCTCCTACATTGGCCTTAATTCTGCCTCATTCATTGGTTCTATTCTCCTAGGTCCCGCCTCCTCTAAAGAGGTAAACACCAGACATCAAGCAATTTCTGTGCATTAACTAATAAATATTTATAATACATTGCAAAAGTAAACCTCCATTTCACAGATGAGAAGACTGGATTTTTTAGGAAGACAAAATAACCACCTCTAATTCCCTTAGCCGGAATTGGGGGACTCGCACCCAGACTTTCTGATTCCAAATTCCTATGGCAACTGATCCAGACTATGGAAGACAGAGGAACTTATTGAGATAATAAATTAAAATGCCAAAAAATTGTGTAATTTCCAGACTTTGAATTAACTCTGTAGCCCCGGCAGAACTTGAACTTACAATCCTCCTGCCTCAGTTTCCCAAGTAGCTAGAATGACAGACCTGCATCTCCAGGTTCAGCAGAACATGAGAATTTCAAAAACGTCAATCAATCAATTCAATATTTGGAAATGTCTGGTAGTGTTTCCTTTCTTTGAGAATCACAACACATATCGTATATCCAAGTCTTTGGGGTGTCTTATAGGAACTTGGAGGTGTCTTACAGGAAAGATGCTGTTTGGTTCTCTTTAGCATTCCAGGAAAGCTGTTCCGAAGGATAAGCCTTGGGAAACACTGCCAAGTGCTGCGCCTCTGGTTTTCCTTTTTTGTTTCATGTTTTATTGCATTGGCTAGAATGTCTAGACAGCAGTAAATGATATTGGTGATAGTGGATTTTTATCGTTCCCCTGGTTTAATGAGACAGTTCCTAGCATTTCATTGTTAACTATTATGTTGAGTACGAGTTTAAGACAGATTCAGATACCATTTATTATCTTAAATAAAAATCCTTTGTTTCTAACTTTTTGACTTAAAGAACCAGGATTGGGTGTTGGGTATAAGGCACCAGCTTCTCAAGCAAGAGAGAGGTGAAGATGTAATTGTATGCTGTGAACCACATAAATGGACATTAGATGGGTATGTCACACACACACACACACACACACACACACACACACACACACACACATATATATGCATGCACACGCTCACACACACACACATATATTTTTGGAACACACACTTTTGAATATAAGCCTTTGCATGTTAGGTGAATACTCTACCATTGAGTAGTGCTCTAGCCCCTGCCTGGACAGTGTTTCTAATGCTTAGGGGTACCTTCTAAGGTTCTTGAAAGGTGACTGCTCCTGAAGTGAGTGGCACATCCATGTGTTTTCTTCCAGACGGGTTGGTCGTACTTGACTTGTCTTCTCTGTTTTGGGTTCCATGTCTTGAATAGCATTTAGTACAGGACAGTACCTAATAATTACCAGTCTATCTCAAGTTTTAAAGAGGTAGCCTCAGGCCAGTGGGATGACTCTGGATAAAGGCACTTGCTGGGAAGCCTGACCCGGGTTCAGTCTCAGAGAACCACATGGCAGAAGGTGAGAACTGACTTCTGACCTTATCATGTGTGTCATGACACATGCGCTCTGTCCTCTCAGAACAAAACAAATAAAATGTAATAAAAATTATTACAAAGAAAAGAGTAGTCTTAAGACAAGGCTGCCTTCATTCTGCCACCCAAACCACCAACCATGTTGAGATTTCTGTCCCTCCCTTCCTTCCTTCCTTCCTTCCTTCCTTCCTTCCTTCCTTCCTTCCTTCCTTCCTTCCTTCCTTCCTCCTTCCCTCCCTCCCTCCCTCCCTCCCTCCCTTCCTTCCCCTTTCCCACCTTAGCCCAGATAGAGAAACAGAAATGCACATGGGATATTCTTTACCCTAACCCAAGCTTGTCTCCAACACGATGTAAGTTTTCAAAATAGAGCAAAGGCAGCAAGGTTTATTACTCTGGACACAGGTCTTTGCTTTTGTCCGGAGAAGTCCTCAACAATGGATTGGTGGTCCTTGGGGAAAACTGCTGAATGAGTGATTGCATTTCAGCTTTGGAACCCTCCCTGCCTTCCCTACACTAACAATTTCCTTGTCTACAAGTTTATAAGGCAGCAAATAGCCCCTGTGAGCATAATGAATTCTGACATCATAGGACCGTGGCACTTAGAAACAGCAGGCCAGCCAGTACTTGCTTTTATTAGCCACATACCCCAAAGCTGAGCAACGGGGCCTAGCCCTACTTGGACGTCCTATTATAAACCTTATTATAAATCCATCCCCGTTTTCTCTCTATTTTCAGTGAGGTCACTTTTCATGGTCAAGCAATTTCCTCTGCCATGCTTCCTTGAAGACTGCAAGAATGCAATGTAGTCCCATTGCACAAGCCCTGAGTCACACACATGTCTTCAATTCTGGCTGTAGAATGGAGCCTCTGAGGGGAAACCACATAGTCCTAATCCAAGAGGGTGATGGAACCAGAGTTATTTCGTGCTTCTCTTGGACAGTGGTAGTATCTACCTTCTCTCTTGGGATTTCGTCCTAATTTGGAATCCATGAAAAATTCTGGAAATCCTAATACATTTGGAAATTATTGGTGGATGACTGAAGGAATGTAATTTCCAGTGGGAGTGGAGGGAGATGGCTTAGGATGCAGTCAAGCCTCAGGTCTTAATCTTTGTGTGTCTTTCTCAGGGGGCAACATTGAAAAAGTTTCAAAGAGAATGGGACAGAGGAAGCTGCGGCTGCCACTCTGTGGTAGCACACATGCTTAGTGTCTACAAGGTGAGAGGGAGAGAGAAAGAGAAAGGGGAAAGAGCTGAGAAAGGAGGAAGGAGAGAGGAGAGAGCATTCCATTTCCCACGAGTGGAGAAAGCAACATCACTCTTAGTGCAGTGGTGTTGAAGGCAAAGAGCAGACATGTTGCTGAGTCCCTCCCCACCTTTCACTTGGGTTTCCTTTCTATGGTGAATGCCTCTGGCACACAGATGAAGGCAACGGGAACAATGGATCAGAGTTCATGGAAACGAGTCATGTTGGCATGAAGAGCCATCTGGTTTAATTTGTATAATTTAAGGGGGATTGAGGGAATCGTTTTATGATCTTACTTCACAGGGTGGGCCGTCGGTCACAAAATGTCCAACGACTGCAGACAAACCAGTCAGCATATAAACACTGGTTAACTGTGGAACGAGTGGACACGGGATCTCCTCCTTTCTTCAGCCCAGCTCAACAGTGTTCCTTATTTAAAATGTTGCCCAGGTCTGTGCTTTGCAATTCAATGATTACAAATGGTCTTTTTGTCATAAAATATAAAATGTCTGCCCAACAGACCATCTTTTAGGAACTGAAATCTGGAAGTATCTTGAGATGTGGAGAGATGGCTGGCCAGCCCAGCGCTTTCTTCTAGCTCTATGTAAGATGGAGGGTGTACCCTTTTAGTTCTGAGGTCCTTGGTTAGCACTGGCCCCTGTGGATGGGTCTATTTCGTGGTTTCCCTGGACTAAGTCACTCTTTTACCTGGTCCCATAAAGGACCCAAGAAGAGAGGGTGGAGAGGACATAGAGGGGCAATCAGCAGGGATCCACATTCTCTTGCTCTGCTCTTTGGTTCCAGTTGACACCATCAGCGATTGATTTCCCAGGGTCTTCTGGGTTCTTTTGCCACCAGTGGCTTCTGTGTAAAAAGGCTTAATTACAAAACCGCTGCTTCCCCATTTTGATTGGAACCAAGCAGTTCAGGGTGGTGACTTGCAACCGTCTTCACTGGATTTTTGATATTCTGATGAAAGTTTGCTAAATTCCCCGCGTTTGGTGGTGGTGGTTGTTTCCTTTTGTTTGGTTGGTGTTTTGTTTTTTTCTGTCTCAGGGAACAAAACAAAAGTAGAACCCAGCCACCACACACACACACACACACACACACACACACACACAGGCAAAGACTTCATCTACAATTTGAATATGGAAATGGAACATACAAGTGTTTCCAGTGCTTTTTGTTATGAGTGGAATAGAGGTGAAGAGTCACAGAGTCTTCCCAGAGTTGGAGGGAGGGCTGTTCATTAACATTTCCCACAGTGGATTCTACCTGGATCTTCACCCTTGAGATTCATACACAGGAGCTATTGTGCCTTGTATCCCAGAGAAGATGTCTTAGCTAAAAAGGCCCATGGGACATCTTAAAGGTGCTCCCTTGAGCCTTGGAGATGGGATTTGATCTATGCCATCATGCTGTCATGCTGTAGATTACCATGGTGTGTCACCTAGTCAATACTAAGTCCTGCATTTGGGGGTCACACGCAGGCTTCAGAGCCAGCCCAGAATCACGGTGGTGGGAATATGATAACCCAGACCTCTTAAAATGGGGAAGCTTTTCCCTTTTCCTCCAGCTGAAATCTCTTTCAAGCCTTACTGTTGCTGACAAAGGTTAGCTGGAGGTCAGTGGGCTCACAGGTTGTTTGGATTTTCTAAAATTGTGCTTTTCCCCTAGATGTGTCTGGAGAGATTGCTTGCACTGTGTAGAAAGAATGGCTTACTGAGGCTAACACACAATACCCCTATTTCTGTCTCTTTCTGTCCCCCCCCCCCCCAGTGAAGGCATTTCAGGGCTCTGCTGTTTAAGAATGAAAACTGGAAGAGACAAATCCTGGACTTGGGGATTTTCCAGCCCATTCTATGGATCTCAGAGAGAATCAAATCTGCCCCCAACCCGCCCTGACTTTTTCTGTGACCTTTACTAGGCTACGGTTTGAAAACACTCTTCCTTCTGGTGAACAGTTTTAGATAGAGGATTTGGGGGGGGGGTGTGACTCTTGGTGTAGATACTCAGGCCATATAATGCCAGATGCAAACGCAGATGTGTATGAGTTCACAGACTGGAAGATATAAATGGCCCCACTTTCCTGTGTGCCTTGGGAAGCATCCATTCTTTTATTTAGAGAGGGGGAGAGAGAGAAACCCTCGTGGACCCAGATTTGCTCAATTTCCTGCCTTAACATTCATACTTTAAAGGAGCTTGTTGGAGCTCGTTTGCATATGAAATTGGACAGCAATAGCATATGTTGGGAAAATTTGACCAAAGCAACATTCTTCTTTAATCTGCACATGCTGTGGCTTGTGAGAGTTTGTATTCACATGCAGACTAACTTATCAACATGGAAGGAGTTAGTCCACGTACAACATAGTCCAAGATAAACTCTTCTTGGAGACATGGTGAGTGATTATAAAGACTCCCCCTGAAAAGGATATTTTGAAAGTTTATTCAGCTCTCTTCACTTTAAATAAGGGTGAAGACATTAAGTGGATTATTCTTACAGTTGTTTTGAGTTACCATGCAGGAAGCGATCGATTGAAGGCTTAAGCATAACTTTTTAACTCTTTGATTATTTGTTATTAAGAAATTAATTTTAGAGTTGATCACTACAGAATGGGATCTTTAAGTTAAAAATTTTTTTCTTTGTGGTACAAATTGGTCTACAGCTTACAAAATTTTCATATTTTCAAACATTTTCATATTTCCAGGACCATTGTGGTGTGCCAGCACCTTTGCCACATATGATCAATGATAAGGTTAACTTGCTGAACTGGTCTGCTGCCTGGTACACACTAGAATTATTTATGAGACCTTCAAACATCGGCAGACTAGCTAGTTCTGGGGCCTGAATTGAGCCCTCCCCAAATCTGAAGCTGTAACAGCCAGAACTTCAGAATCTAAATCTGGTCATTGTGTTTTGTAAGAGGCCACCAGGACAAAATGGAGTGTTTCCTACCCGTATGTGACTGATGTTCTTGGAAGAAGAGATGAGACCCAGACAGAGGGACACCATTTGAGAACACAGAGGAAAACTCCATCCAAAAGCTAAGGAGAGAACTCTGCCTGTGCCTTGATCTTGGATAAATAAAAATAAATGTTGAAACTTCAGTCTGTGCTATATTATTACAGCAGCGAGAGCTAACTGATCAGGGTTGGAAACTCCTGTGAGCTGGAAAGGGAAAGGGGGCAGGGCTGCCAGGTCAGTCACAGGCACCTTCACCTTGTTATAGTATTGAATAAAACAGCAATTTAAAAAGTACACGCAAGCCGGGCATGGTGGCACACGCGTTTAATCCCAGCACTCAGGAGGCAGAGGCAGGCGGATTTCTGAGTTTGAGGCCAGCCTGGTCTACAACATGAGTTCCAGGACAGCCAGGACTATACAGAGAAACCCTGTCCCGAAAAACAAAACAAAAAACAAAACAAAACAACAACAACAACAAAAAAAACACACACACAAAACAAAAACAAAGTACATGCAAAATAAATGCAAATGTTTGATAGGTACACCTACAGCAAATGAGTTGGACCTATGGTTACGACTTTTAGTTGTTATTAGCAGAACTCCTGAAGGATGAAAATAGCCATTTGCTAGAGACCTTACCCATAGTTCCACGTTTTAGAGAGGAAAAAAGAGGAGCAGTTGATGCCCATGCTAACCAAGAGTGTTCCTGAAATGGAAAGGCTCTGCCGTGAACTGCAAAGCGATTCCTTAAGAGCGAGGAGAGGGTTCGGTTCAGATCCCCTCTATCTGGGGCGAGCTGCGCTGCACTCACTGTTCTGTCCATGGTAAGTGGATAAATGTGGTTTGTATCACTCAGTGCCTTGGGAATGTCTTACGGGTTATTTCTGGAATGGGCAAAGTTCAGCAGAGTCTGGAGCCAAAATGTCCCCGTTATTGAGCCAAGGCAGTTCAAGTGTTTATGAGCCATCTCCAGAATGGTGTGCACATGTGAGAGGTTGATGGTGCAGTTTGCATACATCCCTAGGAGTGGAGGGACAAGCAGAAGAGAAGCAAGAAGGGAGGGAGGGCTGTCGTTGACTGTCTTTTAAGCCCCCGGGCCACTGGAGAAGGCCCAACAGCACATGCGTGTTTACAGACTTTTCCTGTTCAAAGAATCAAAGCTCCTGAAGGCTGCTTAGAAGCCTCAAAGGCTGCAGGAAAACCCACATCCCTCCCAACATTTTCTTTCTTCTTTTTCTGGATCTTGCCTTCAAGGCTATTTTAATTCAGGGCTGCTAGACTGAATGAAAATTACCCAAGCGGGTGAGTGAGTGATTCTCACCATGCAGCCTGAGGATGTCTGGGCCTTCTCTGGCCCTTTCAGAGAGCCTGAGATTGTTACTATTTTCATGGAAAAATAGAGACAACAGCATAGTAGAGGTTTCCAGAAGCTATGCGGGCACGTTGCAGTATCATTCCTCCGAGGGTTAATAGATCACGTGCACCCTTTTCTAAACAAAATCACTTTACATCCTGATCACAGCACCCTCTTCCCAGTGCCCCCTTCACAATTACCCTCTCCCTTTCTCCTCTGAGAAGGGGGAGGCCACCCCAGCATATCAAGTCACTGCAGGACTAAGCATATCCACTATCATGGAGACTAGGCAGTTCAGTTAGAGGAACAGGATCCACAGACAGGCAACAGAGTCAGGGGACAGCGCCTGCTCCAGTTGTTGGGGAACCCACATGAAGGGGGAGCTAGGTCCAGCCCATGTATGCTTTTTCATTGGTAGTTCAGTCTCCAGAAGCCCCCAAGGGTACAGGTTAGTTGACTCTCTTGGTTTTCTTGTGGAGTCCCTGTCCCCTCTGGGTCCCTCAGTCCTTCCCCAAAGTCTTCCATATGACCACCCCACACCCCCAGATCCACAAAAGTTTGAGTGTGGGTCTCTGCATCATTTTCCATCAGCTGCTGGTGGAGCTTCTCAGAGGACAGTTGCACTAGGCTCCTGTCTGCAAGCATAACAGAGTATCATTAATACTGTCAGAGGTTGGTTCTTACCCATGGGATGGGTCTCAAGTTAGGCCAGTCATTGGTTGGCCATTCCCTCAGTCTCTGCTCTGTCTTTGTCCCTAAACTTCCTTGTAGACAGGACAAATTTTGGGTTGAAGGTTTTTGTGGGGAAACTACTGGGAGTTTTCCCTGGCTACTTCAAACTCAATGTTCCCCACTGCTAGGAGTCTCAGCTAGAGTCACCCTCAGACTCCCTGAAGCTTCCCCCATGCCAGGTCTTTGACACCTAGAGATGCAACCCCCCCACCCCACTGATTTCCATCCACTCTCTTGCCGCTGGCTCTCTCTGCACCTGATTCCCTTCCCCATCCCTTCTCCCTCCTGGCTCCCTCCCTCCACCCGCCTCTGATGACTATTTTATTTCCCTTTCTGAGTGAGATTCAGGCATCCTCCCTTAGACCCTCCTTGTTATTTAGCTTCTTTGGGTCTGTGGATTGTACTTTATGGCTAATATCCAGTCATAAGTTAGTACATACCCATGCATGTCCTTTTGGGGTCCACGTTATCTCACTCAGGATGAATATTTTCTAGTTCTATCAATTTGTTTGCGATTTTCATGATGTCCTTGTTTTTAATAGCTGAGTAGTATCCCATTGTGCAAACAAACCACATTTTCTTTCTTCAGTTGAGGGACATCTGGGTTGTTTCGAGTTTCTGGTTATTACAAATAAAGCTGCTATAAACATAACAGAGCACAAGTCCTTGTGGTATAGTGGAGCATCTTTTGGGTATTTGCCCAAGAGTAGTATAGCTGAGTGTTAAGGTAGAACTATTGCCAATTTTCCGAGAAGCCGCCAAATTGATTTCCGATTTCTAAAATTGATACAAGTTTGCACTCCCACCAGCAATGGAGAAGTGTTCCTCTTTCTTCACATCCCTGCCATGATGCGATGTTGGTTGAATTTTTTAAGTTTAGCCAGTCTGATGGATGTAAAGTGGAATCTCAGAGTCATTTCGATTTGCATTTTCCTTATGACTAAGGATGTTGAACATATCTTTGTATGTTGGTTGGTCATTAGAGGTCCCTCTGTTGACAATTTTCTGTTTAGCTCTGTACCCCATTTTTTATTGGATTATTTGGTTTGTTGGTGTCTAACTTCTTGAGGTCTTTATATATTTTGGAAGTTAGCCCTCTGTTGGATGTAGGGTTAGTGAAGAGCTTTACGCCATGAGCACTCTTACATTCTCCAGAACTTTCCAAGTTAGTAGGAGTCGAGATGCACCTGCATACCCTCTGTGAGATGAACTCAGCTTGTTCTCAACATTGACCTGTTCTTCCTAGCATCTTACCTTTGCCCACCAAAGCTTTTATACATGCCAACAGTTCTCTTACATTGACACAGAATACAAAATATAAACACGCTTTTGCTTTGCTATTCTGTTTTTACTGAAGAACTTTTGTAAGTTTGACAATTACTTCCGAAACTTAGCGTTTTTAAATCTAGCGTTTTTTTTTTTCTAAAATAAAATGAGGTTCACAACGTATTTCTGATATATTTATTGATGTGTGATTGGCTTTTAAAAGGGGTGTACAAGGGCTGGCCAGATGGCTCAGTGGTTAAGAGCGCCGACTGCTCTTCCAAAGGTCCAGAGTTCAAATCCCAGCAACCACATGGTGGCTCACAACCATCCGTAATGAAATCTGATGCCCTCTTCTGGAGTATCTGAGGACAGCTACAGTGTACTTAACAAATAATAAATAAATCAATAAATCTAAAAAAAAAGGGGGGGGGGGTGTACAAGATTTTCTTTCTTAGATTGTACTACGCAAGGATGTTGAAAACAGGGTCTGTAGAAATGGCCCAGCAGGTAGGACACTTGTTGCTCCTGTAGAGGACCAGTGTTTATTACCAAGCACCCATAAGGAGGCTCATATGATTCTCTAGAAGATCTGACTCCTTGTGATCTCCATGGGACTTGGGCATGTATGCAATATATATATATATATATATATGTATATATATATATATATATATACACACACACACACACAAACACTCTTAGGCATGAAATAAAGATAAATATTTTTAAAATGATACCGAAAAGGATGAAGTTCATGTACCAGAGAATTCTGTCACCCATGAGGGCATATACTCTGTCTGAAGAGGCCTGGTCGAACTGCCAATAAGGAATGAAAAAATATTCTCAAAACTGCTCTCCATTCAGGTCTACAGATCTTAAATTTTTACCTTTTGGGGTCTTATGTCAACAGAAAATAAAGTTAAATTGTAGAGGATTATAGTTGAATCGTGATTTTACTTTTGGACCAAATAGTTTAAAGAAAGAAAAAAAAGAATGTAGTACTTGAAATACAGACAGGATGAAGCCTTTTCCTCTCTCCTTCCCGTTGATCCGTTTACAGACCACACTGGGAGACCATGAGGAGCACTGCACAGGTAAGTCATTGGGTCGCTTGGGCTGGGTAAGTGGATGCAGCAGCCTAGAACCGAGTGAAGCTGGCACATGGCTATGGGTGGAAAAGTCATTCAGGATGGGGCACTGGCCTTTTCCATCAGTGCCAGGACCCATGTGACGAGTGCTCCAGCCAAGAATGGAACGTCTGAGTTAACAGTCAGTCTGAAAAAAAAAAAAAGAAAAAAAAAAGCAGTGTTAGCTTATAAGTGGAGTCTGGACTGACTTTGTTTGTGTGTAGCTAGTGCCAAATTGATGATGCAGTTCAGGAAGTTTCTTTTCTGGAACTTTTGAGGAACACATATATAGTACTGAAATATTCAAATCAAGGCATAGCTTTTCTCAGTCTCAGTTTATTCTGGATGGGCTGTGTTGACATCTGTGCTGAGGGTGCAGAAGAAAGGCAGGGTCTTTTGCCTTACAGTGTCTTTTTTTGAATAGAGAACAAAACACCCATGAAAGGAGTTACAGAGACAAAGATTGGAGCTAAGACAAAAGGATGGACCATCCAGAGACTACCCCACCCGGGGATCCATCCCATAATCAGCCACTAAATCCAGACACTATTGCATATGTCAGCAAGATTTTGCTGAAAGGACCCTGATAGAGCTATCTCGAGTGAGGCTATGCCAGTGCCTGGCAAATACAGAACGGGATGTTCACATTCATCTATAGGATGGAACACAGGGTCCCCAATAGAGGAGCTAGAGAAATTACCCAAGGAGTTGAAGGGGTCTCCAACCCTTCAGGTGGAACAACAATATGAACTAAACAGTACCCCCAGAGCTCATGTCTCTAGATGCATATGTAGCAGAAGATGGCCTAGTCGGTCATCACTGGGAAGAGAGGCCCCTTGGTCTAGCAAACATTATATGCCCCAATATAGGGGAATGCCAAGGCCAGGAAGTGGGAGTGGGAGTGGTGTGGGTAGGAGATCAGGGTGGGGGGAGGGTATAGGGAACTTTTGGTATAGCATTTGAATTGTAAATAAAGAAAATATCTAATAAAAAAAAGATTTATAATTAAAAAAAAAAGAAGGAAAAAAAAAGTCAGGGCCAAGCTGCCAGTACCTTCCCACACACCCTACCAGCAAGTCCACACTGGCTTCTTTGCAACTACATGTATGTTTATAGCAAAAGAAGAAGAAGACAAGAAATTTAAGCCAGCTTTTTTTTTTTTTTAAGAATGTCTTGGAAATGAAATGATACGTGCTTTAGTTTTGAAATCCAGCCCTCAGATCTATGCACCTTTGCGTGCTCGCTGACAGAGTGGAAAGTGCCTCTGTGTCCTTCCTTCTTGTGAGTTCAGCTGTCTGCTCATCCCAACGGAAGCAGGAGTGATCTTGCTTCAGTAGGTGGCTGAAGCACCGGCTGTCTTCACAGGGCACACTTTTACCTGTCACAATGGCCAAAATATTCTGGTTATTCTGATATATGATTTAGCAGAATTTTCCTTAAATCTCAGCAGTGAGCTAATCATTCCAAGGAAAACAATAAAGGCTAAATTTTTGGCTTTCTTTTACATTTTGTTTCCAATGGCTAAATTTTGACTTTCTAATACAAACTAGAATTTTGGAAAATGTATGTTTACCAGTGTCAGCTTGCTACAATTGTAAAAGTTAAGCAATTCTCAGCTGAATAAATGATATTAACAAGTTTTGTTAAAACTTGTATAATGAAATGTAGTCAATATAAAAAAAAATCTGTATGCTTTGGTGAACCCACCTAAACAACTTGGTGTTTGCATCTTGAAAAGTCAGGAGACGCTGACCCATAACTCCTCCTCCCCTTCTTCCTCCTTCATTTTCATCATCTTCTTAAAGATTTATTTTTATTTTATGTGCGCTGGTGTTTTGTATGAGGGTGTCAGATCTTCTGGAACAGCCAGTGCTTTGAGCCATTAATCCGTCCCTCCAGCTCAGACCCATGGATTCTTACGTGTCAGCGTTAACTAGTTTGTTGGCTTGACTACAGATTCCATATTGTAACAGATCTTCAAGAAACTGTTATTTTTCAAGTTTTGTTATATACCTAAAAGATAAATACTCCCAATTATATAAAACCACTCACCTGAGTGTTGCCCTAGGCCAGCAGGCTGTGTGAGACTGGATAATTTTCATGAATTTCAAGGAAAAAAAAAACCATCTTGTAATAAATTAAATGCGTGACTGTTATGAAATCCCAACTGTCTTTTTATCAAATCAGAGGTAAAGGAATTTGTGATAATGTAAGACAACGGCACCTGTCTCACTAACATTTCACTTTAGAAAATGGTTATTTTCTATATAATATTTTATTCAGAGTAATATTAAACACACCTATTGTTAATCTTTTAAAGTAAGTGAATAACTCAAAAGTTGGTTTGATCTCTAATACAGTAAAAATGGTTACATATAAACTAGCCACTTAAAACCTCTCTGGTGTCCTCAGTTTTTAAAGTTTGAGATTGACCGGAGCAGGTGCAGTTTAGCCCCTTTCGTTTAATGGTCACAGTCCCCAATCTCTATTCAAATCTGTCAAATCAGCACAGTCGGCATTTTTGACACCTCTGACTTCTAGCCATAGTGACTGGGCTAATGACACAAAGCAAGAGGTTTGAGTTCAGTGGGATGCAGAGATGCCCGGGGCTAACTCTCCTACGTGAACGAGTGGGGGATTTTGCAGGCAACTGGTGAGTTGCAGATACAGGCTGGCCAGTGTGTATGCTGGTGGGAGAACTTCTTTATTGAAGGGAAAGGCTTCTATTTATCAGCTGAATAACAAGCTGGGTTGGGAACCAGGGTAGAGGTTTAAAGAAAGAGACAATATGAAGTAGTCCTTATCCCTTGCCATACAGTCATTCCAACTGTGTCCATTTCAATGAGTATTTGGAGATACAGGAACCATTTACAAAAGGGAGCTGGGTCTGTAATACACAGGACAGAAGGTGAGCATATTTAATATGGGAAGAGGTTCCACAAACTCTTAGGAAACCATGAATAACATAGAAGAATTCCAGGCAGTGAGTGCAGTTTGGCAATTCCTTGTCCGAGAATTCCAAATACCACACAATTGAAAGTAAGGTTAATAGCAAAGGAAGGCGGTTAGAATTTCGGTACTTTTTTTTTTTTCTTCCCTTCAGCCTGGCAAAAATGAACAAGATTAAGACACACACAGCTCAGAATGAAAAATCTTTTTTTTTTTTTTTTTAACAGTTTCGTTGTGTTCTGAATCCATGCACTACTTTTTTGTTTGCTTGCTTTTTGAGACAGGGTCTTCCCATGTATCTCTGGCTGTCCTGGAACAAACTATGTAGGCCAGGCTAACTTTGAACTCAAAGAAATCTGATTGCCTCTGCCTCCCACGTGCTGGGATTAAAGGTGTGCGCCACCACACCCAGCTTCATCTACTACTTTTGGAACATAACCTGGCCATGTGTAAAATTGGGGGGGGGGGCAACGATATTCCTTTTCAGCCATCTGACATTTGGGAGACAGAACCTTAGTGTGTAAGAATACATATATAAAAGTGTTTACTATGGGACTCTAATTTTTATAGAGATGCACATTCATAAAATCCAGACATTTACAGTTCATTTCAGCGGGTTTTATTTTATTCTCAAAGTTGTGCAACCATCTTGACTCTAAAATGTCCAGGCATGCTAGCAAGAGAAGCAGAGACAACAAAGCCCGTTAGCGTTGGCATTAGCGTTAGCTTTAGCATTAGCGGCCATTTCTTCCTCCTTCCCCCTCCAGCCTCCGGAGACCACTAATCTGTCTCTGTGGATTGGCTTACACTAAACTCTTCCTATAAACAGAAGCAAACACTATGTGACTTTATGTCTGGCTTCTTTCAGTTAGCATCATGCACGTGGCTCATCTGTGCTGTGCCACGTGTCACTACTCTGCCTTTTATGGCCAAATAAAATTTAACTTTTATGGAGTTATTACATTTTTAAGGTCTGTTTATCAGTTGATAGCTGTTTGGGTTGTTTCCACTTTGGGGCTGTTACCGACAATGCTCGCACGGACACTCGTGAGCAGGTTTGCGGGTGGACATGTGCTTTCAGTCCTCGTGGGTACATACCAAGGAGCAGAACTGCTCACGCACCGGAAGCTGTGCAGCCGCAAAGTAACTCTGCCCTGAGAGTTGTAAGGAATTGTGTAAGCAGTTTTGCATAGCGGCTGCATCATTTTCCATCCTCTCCAGCAGCATATGCAGGGCCCAACTCCTTCACTCCTCCATTAATCTTGGATGTATATTTATTTCTGATCTAGTGAGTATGAGGTGTCGTTTTGGCTAGGGAGAGTGAGCATTCTTTTCTTGGTGTTAATATTTACTTATTTCATGTATATGAATGCTGTATCTTCATGTACACCAGCATGCCTGAAGAGGGCGCCAGAATCCAGTTATAGATGGTTGTGAGCCACCATGTGGTTGATGGGAATTGAACTCAGGACCTTTGGTAGAGCAGCCAGACCATGCTCTTATCTTTGTATCCTCTTCTATGTTTATTTAGGATATGTGATTTTGACTATGAAGTATGTCAGCTTTAGACAACATATATTTACTTGTATTATATTTTGAAAGTCTATTCACCAACATCTCCCTTTCGTTGGATATTTTGTTGGATTATTTATTTTCACTAAATTAGCAGTGAGCTAGCATTCTTATTCACCATTTTGGTATTTTCTATATGTCCTGTGCCTCTTTATTCATCTATTATGTAAGACATGCTGTATTACATAGATTTTTCTACTGTATCACTTAAATTTCTGCCATGTTAAAGTTGCATTAAAAAATATAAGTGTTTTGCCTTTATATATCTCTGTACACTGTTTGCAAGCCTACAGAGGGTGTTGGATACTCTTGTTCTGGAGTTATGGGTGGCTTTGAGCTGACATGTGGGTGTTAGGAATTGAACTGAGATTCTCTAGAGAAGCCACTGGTGCCCTCAACATCACCCCAGCCCTTAGGTTGCGTTTTTGGTGGATTTCATTTTTTTTTAGTGGCTGTCTGGGGGATAACAGTATCCCAAATGATAATCTACTTCAGGTTAATACCAAATAATAGCAATAGCATATAGAAAATGTTGCTCCAGGTGTGGTGGCGCACGCCTTTAATCCCAGCACTCGGGAGGCAGAGGCAGGCAGATTTCTGAGTTCGAGGCCAGCCTGGTCTACAGAGTGAGTTCCAGGACAGCCAGGGCTATACAGAGAAACCCTGTTTCGACCCCCCCCCAAAAAATGTTGCTTACTTCTCTTTCTCTTCTCTTTTCTGTTGTCACCATGCAAACTATATCTGTACGAGTGGGTATCGCTCACACCTGTTAGCTCAGATCTCTAGCCATTGCTAGATAGTCAGAAAACAGTTATAAAGGAAGACACTCTCTTTCACATTTCCCTCTGCAGGGGTTTGTCTGTGCTCATGGTTTACATAGGTTTTTATTGTCCAGTGTATTTAATTTTTGCCCTTCCTATTTGTTTCAGGGTAGGCATGTTATAAAGACTTTTAAAATATTTTTCTCATTCATTTTTAAATGATAGCTCTTCTGAAAATGGATTCCTTGTAATACCATTGGATTGAACTTCTTTGGGAAATGGCGTTCATACTTTTTTTTTTTTTTCTGGTACTGGAGATTGAATTTATGGTGTCACGTATTCTAGGCTGTCATTTTGCAACCAGGCCCCATCCCCCTAGAAGGCCTTTACACCGATGCCCTTTATTTGACAGGTCAGATGAAGATAAACCTTAGGGCTGGTCTTCTGAGAACTCCCATAGTGATAATTCTCTGGGAATGGGGCTTTAAAGGGCTCTCACTCCTTTCCCCGCTCTGCTGGCTGAGACAGCTGCTGGTTTTCAGAGCTTCGGGGGCTGAAAAGGAGGTGGGAACAGGGAGAGTTCAATGCCACAACTTTCTGTTCTTGTAGGGATTCAGCTGTTGTACTTGCATCAAGAATCCCTGGAGTGTTGCAAGTCTTGGCTAACTTCCAGAGGTCAAGAAAGTTGACTACAGCAGTTTCTACCAACGTGTTTGTTGCTATTAGAGAAAGGAGAGTTCATGTATCTGTCATTCACAATGATGTTTTTCAACAAAAGCCTGAAAACAGCTTGGTAACTTGATGGTCTATCAACAAGAATTGAACATGCCATGGAACATCTATAGAATATCGTGCAGCTTCCTAGAGGAATCACTCTGTGCTATGTCTCTTGATGTGGAGGGGTATCTGTAATATGACTTCTTTGAGACAAGGTCTTGCTGTACCCAGCATGGCCTGGAACAAGTGACCCAGTTCTTCTGCCTCCCAAGTGCTGAGATTTCAACTGTCCACCACCAGGCCTGGTGACCATAATCTTTGAGTGAGAAAAGTTGAGAGAGAGAGAGGGAGGGAGGAAGAGAGAGAGAGAGAGAGAGAGAGAGAGAGAGAGAGAGAGAGAGGTCTTCTCTCAAATATACATCTGTATGTTCTTATATGTGTGAGTGAGCTTATACCCCATGTCACAATTTGCCCATGGAGGTCAAAGGAGAATCTGTGGGACTCAGTTCTCTCCCTCCACCATATGGGTTCCAGGGATCAAACTAAGGTTCATAGATTTAAAGCAAGCTCCCTTATGCTCTGAGGATGATCCTTGCCTACTTTGAGGCAGGCACATAAGGATTTATGGAAGAAGTAGATAAAGGGCCTGATAGCCTCTTAGCTTTATCCTTCTTTTGTATTATTTCTGAGACAGGAAGGCTATGTTACATTTGTTATTTCTGTTACTTTGGATTTTTGTTGGGGGACGTATTTTTTTGTAATTCTTTCTTTCTTTCTTTCTTTCTTTCTTTCTTTCTTTCTTTCTTTCTTTCTTCCTTCCTTCCTTCCTTCCTTCCTTCCTTCCTTCCTTCCTTTCTTTCTTTCTTTCTTTCTTTCTTTCTTTCTTTCTTTCTCTCTTTCTTTTCCAGCCGAGGACCAAACCCAGAACCTTGCCTTTGCTAGGCAAGCTCTTTACCACTGAGTCAATCCTCAAACCCATAGTGATCATTTCTGAAGATGATATCACCTTAAGAGGTATTTATGGAAAGAAAACTATCCATCCTTCTACAATAAAAAGGATTTCAGATTTAAAGATGCTTTTGTTTTCTCTGCTTTCCATAGCCATAGTCTATGCCCTTTCATAATCACAACATACGTTTGAATTATTTTGCATGGACATCTAAATGCTTCACCATTTAAAGTTAAATACTGTGTACTACTTGGTGGGATTAAATTTAGACTCAGGAGAGATGGGTGTCTTACAGATACCAGAATGTGTAACTGTTCTTCCAATCAATCGATGATGGCAGAAGTTCCTGGCTAGGACTTCTGCAGCCATTGCTTCCTGCCAACCACTTGAGAATCTTAGAAGGTGATGAGAGGAAAGCAGCATTCCAGGCAAGCTCGGCTTGGTCTCATGATACTTTTTGTCTTGTGTACTTAGACTTTAAGTGATCTCTTTAAAGCTTCTCAACACCCCAAACTGGAGAGATTCCCTTTACGCTTGCACAAGTTCAAAGCAGTGGTGTCACGAGTGTTGAGAGGGGAAGTAGATAGGGGTTCCTATCCGAGAAGCTATCTGCAGTGGGCCTCTGCTCATGCAGGAAAAACACATTTTCTCCAATGGAGTCTCATTGAGTATATTAACCACACTTAAGGGTACCTCATTTCCATCAGTAGGTGGCCAACACAAAATAAACTCAATAGTGCCTTTGTAGACCTTTTTGTCTCATAATGCTTTGTTTAGACACTTTTTTCTTTCCTTTTTTTGTCTTACTGGTCTTTTGCTTGTAAGGTATGGTTTCCACTTTTGTGCCTTTTGCTTTCCAGGTGTGTTTCTTGTTTTTTTCTTTCTTTAAAAAGTCTGCATTTGTTAGTTTGTTTGTCTGCCTATTTCTTTTCAAAAGAGAGAGGTAGAGAGAGAGAGGAGAAGGTACATGGAGTTGGTGTGGGTGGGTAAAGTCTGGGATGAGTTGGGGTAAGGGAACTAAAATCAGAATATATTATATGAAAAACAACTCTTTATTAATAAAAAATGAAGAGATGCTGTTTAGTTCTGAGAGAGAGAGAGAAAAAATGTCGCAAGAGAGATTCCAAGTTATTTTCCACCTGATTCTAGCTTGGAAGGCACAGTGTGTGCCTGAGGGAGCAGAGCTGGCAGCCTGGTACAGTAGGGATGGGCTTCCTGGAGAGTCTGCCAGAGTTGGGCTGCCCCTTGATCAGTTTCTCTTTTCTATGTTTCCCTGAGCAGTAAGATCAAAAATACCTTCCCTCTTCTTTGTCTCTAAAGCTTCACTGTTTCATGGATGTACACTGGGGGTGACACGGGTGTCCTGGGAAAGCAGGGCTCTCCAACCACAGTTGTATGGCAAACAATGGCATGACACTAGTGTCTGGGGTCATGAGTATGCTATCGCTCTCCCGTGTCACTTCTCTTGCCACCTTTCATGGTCTCCTTTCTCTTTGGGCTCACCTCTCTCTCTCTCTCTCTCTCTCTCTCTCTCTCTCTCTCTAAGTTATAGCAAATGTGCAATTTAAATGACACCTTACTGAGGTAATGCAGCCACTCTTGTGTTGCCTAGGACATGTTTACTGTTGCCAACCTTTGTGATATGTGAGAGGAGGAGGAACAGATATGGGCTGTGGGTACAGTGAATGTATTGGTATAGCAGGAGACCACATCCAAGTCCAGACTGCTCTGGAAGCATCATATATATATATATATATATATATATATATATATATATATATATATAATGTGAGCATGCAAGTCACCCTCATTATCTAGGTGTATTGGTTCAAGGACCTAGAGGAGAATTAAAACACATGGATGTTCAAATACCTTATACAAATGGCATAATATTACATAGAATCTGTATAATTCTCTTGTGTACTGTATCTCCTCTCTGGATACTTAAGAGTATCTAATATAATGCAAATGTAGTGAAAGTGGTTGTTATGCATACTGCTTAGAGAACAGTGACAAGATCTGTAGACACTGAGCACAGACCACAACTTTCCCTAATACTTTTCAATCCACACTTGGTAGAACGCATGTGTGCAGAACTAGCAGATGGCAAATGTCACATGTCTATTGGGAAATGGCTCAGCCCATAGTCACCTAGTGGTTGTGGGCATATTGTAGCTGTGACCGAGGACTGGAGAATGTAGTTTATCACCAGAGGCATGGCTAGCCAAGACATCCTCTGAGGTGATCTGGGACCGTTGTTGTGAGCACGGCATGAACTACTCTAATTAGTTGCTGCACGTGAATCGCTCTCTTCCAAACCCTCATGATCTGGGACTGCACTACCCACATTTCTTTTGGTATTGTTATTTCAAACTTTCACCAGTACCATTCATTATGCTCTGTTTATAGCAGTTTAGGTCTTCTGTAGCCTAAAATTACAAACTCATCTACATTCCACCTACAAACAAATTCCAAAGACCCATCAAGCACATGGCCAGGTTTATCACAGCCACCACCACTATTCCCCATAACTAAATCTCTGTACCAGTTACTTTTCTTTTTCCTGTGACAATCACCTGGTGAAAGAAAGTCAAAGAGAAGGAGGGATTTCTTTATGGCTCACAGTTTGGGAGGATGCCCCTGATCATGGCAGAGAAATCATGGCAGCCAGAGAGGGAGGAGGCCGGTGATAATGTCATCTAGTCAGGGAGAGGTGGGGGCGGGGCACCGCTATTCAGTTTACAAGGTCATTTCTTCCTTTTGAATTCAGCCAGTACATGAGATTGTGTGCCCACATTCAGGGTGAGATGTTCCCATTTAGTTCCAGCTCTTTGGTGGTCCCAGATTCAGTTCAGTTGACAATCACAGTCGGCCATCATAGCTCCTAAACTCTCTACCTTGAAGTACCATGTCATCAACTGGGGTTTCTTCTGAGAGTAACTTGAATATAAACAAATTTGATTTTTTAAATTTGTTGAATTGTGATAAAACACACATAAGCATAAAATTTACCACATTGAACATTTTACTTGTAGTGTTAAATACGTTCACACCATTCTGCAACTTCACCGCCCTCCCCGCCCCAGACAGGACTCTTTTTCTTCCTCCATTCTGTTAAAGGTTAATCTGTTCTTTATCTTTGGGAGATTTTCTTTTATAAGTTGTTGAGAAAGTTTTGTCTTTAAAATGAATTCTCCTTCTATGCCGAGGAAATGCATTTAAGGGATAGTTTAAATTTAGCTGACATTTTTTTTTTTTTTTGACATGGTGCCACCTCGCTTCTTCTCCTGTGGCTGCTGGTGTGGCTGTACGTGCAGCCACGTGCTCTCAGATCTGCCATCTTTTCTCAGACACCCTCCCTGCTCCTCGCTTTAGGCCTGTCCACCTCACTTTGTCTCTGGACCAGCTCACTGACATTGCTCCTTACTGTGGTTTTTTTTTTTATGCCTGACCTATATCACTTAATATGGTATCTTCCAGGCTCACCCATACTGTTGCTAATGGCAAGGTCTCCTTCTCTCTAAAGAACACATATTACTCTACTGAACATATATTCTAAGTTTTCTTAATCCATTCATCAGTTAATGGGCCCTCCAATTCTTTCCATATCTTAAATATTGTTAACAGTGGTTCAGGAAACACAGGCATGACTATCTCTTTTTGGCATACTGATTTATTTCTTATATATACCCACGAGTAGGATATTTTGATCACGTGGTTGGTTTTTCTTTTTTTAATCTCCATATTGTCTTTCATAATGACTTTACATCTTCCTTTAAATATACTTAAGTAAATCAGGAAAAAGTTGATGAGTGAGCAATGCCTGCCTTCTAATTGGCTATAAGTGAGCCATGCCTGCCTTCTCATTGGCTATAAGTGAGCCATGCCTGCCTTCTCATTGGCTATAAGTGAGCCATGCCTGCCTTCTCATTGGCTATAAGTGAGCCATGCCTGCCTTCTCATTGGCTATAAGTGAGCAATGCCTGCCTTCTCATTGGCTATAAGTGAGTGATGCCTGCCATCTCATTGGCTATAAACTTCAAGTTGTCCTAGTGACCAGCATAGACCTCTATGCCAGAGACTACCTTCAGGATCATAAACGTGCAACAGCTTCATACCAGGTGAATGTGTGAACAAACAGATCAGAGCTGTGCTGTAGATGAGAGAGATACAACGGTAAGTTAGCTGTTTTAAAGCATTAGCAGGTATTGTTACCCCTCTAGTAAAAATAAGTTCTAGAAATGAATAGCAATGGTGCTATGTAGCATAGTAAATGTAATAAGTGCTGCTAAACTGTGCCTTTAACAACGGTTAAAGTAGTACATTTTCATTTCTAAAATTTATTTACATACAATGTATTTTGATCATATTCTTTTTCCTTCCCCAACCCTTTCCACCTACCTACCCAGCCAACTTAATATTCTTTCTCAAAAATATCCACAAGAAGACAACAATTACTGCCTTCCACAAAAAGCCAGAAAGATCCCACAAAAAATTATGAGGTCTGTTTTGTGTTGGAATCTACTCCCGGGCAAGGGGCCTGCCCTGGAGTGTGGTTAAAATACCCCATAACACTCTATTGAAGAAAATAGATTTTTTTTCCCTTTTTTGGTTAGTAGTGGGACTTTGTGTTAAAGTGATAAATCTTATTCTAGGGGCAGTTATTATAATAGGAATACTTATGAACAGGAAAATAAAACAGTATTTTTCAGATCTTAATGTATGTGGGAGTCACTTGAGAGCCTCATCCTGCAGTCAATTCTTCAAGAGTGGGCTTGTGGGTCCTGGTAGAGAATCCTTCTTTGAGTTTCTCACACGTCTCCAGGAATGTCCACGCTAGTGGACGAAGGTCACCTTAAGAGCAAAACTGAATGTGAGAAGGAAGCTTGGCACTTCCGTCCTTTTTGTTAGGTCCCTCCGACCCCAGTCACTCTAAATCAGTAAATCAGTGAGAGTCTCCAGTTCTCCAGGGAGAGTGGATCCCACCCTGAGATTTTTGTCATGGATCCAACCTGTTTCTTGTTAATGGACATTTATAGGATTTCTCATCTCTGCTCCTCCAAGGCAGGCCACAGAGGATGACCTTGCTGCATGCAAAGGTACACGTTCCAGAGAGGGCGTGCATCTGGGCACACTCACACACTGAAGCTGTGATTACTTTCATTAGTGATGAGGCCCAGAATTACACACTCATAAGAGGTTGATTTCTCTGGATCCAGATTGAGCTGGCAGTCACCCAAGACCCTGTCATTTCTGCACATGCCATTTTCCAGCCGTATTATCTTTCTTATCTTGTTCTTATGCAATTGTTTTTCTGAACTCTTAAGTGTAGGATTGATTTACAGAGCCTGTTAAATTCTATCCTGTTAGCTTTAGACTACCTATCGTGATAACTTCCATTGTTGACTTTGTCATCTAGTGTATTCTCCGGCCTCCCAGGTTTCCGTTGTCTTTGTGATGATGAGTGCCCTGTATCCATGTGCCCATTCAGTGACTAAGATTCACTGGGTGCCCTTGGATGTGCCAGGTAGGGGCTTTGGTGCTGTGAATATAGCAATGAATAAAAATAAAAAACAACCCTTGTCTGCCCAGAACCTTCATGAGTGCAGACACAGATGCCAGGCAGATATAACAAGTAATGTGTGTGGCATCAAAGGTTCCAAGTGCCAAGGAGAAAAGTAGACCAGTGGAGTGGGGCAGGAAATAAAGAGACTTTGACAATTTTAGAGTAGATGGCAAACGCCCCTACATCATCATCATCATCATCACCATCACCACCACCACCACCATCATCATCATCATCATCATCATCAGCAGCAGCAGCAGCAGCAGCATCTTCACCATTACCTGGTGAGAAGTGTTGTATGAGTACAGATGCTTCTGTATAATTCACTGGAGACTACAGTGGAAAATAATTCTTTGATCAGTTACTAGATCCCTCCCTAAAGGTTGACACTGGCACCTTAGAGATGTCGCTGATTCATCTACTAGATTCCCCTGCCATTAAAAGTAATCCTGTCTCCCTTTCTGTGGAGGTTCTTAGACCTACTTTAAGATATATTAAAACGTTGACTCTGCCTTTGTGGTGCCTCCCTGATGTTATCTAGTAGAAGTGAATTTGACTTGCTAAGGCGCTTCCTGCTCCTTAACTTGGAGTCGCTCACTTTTCACCAAGTGGCATACTGGGAAGTGATGGTTTCTGGGTGCAAAGGAAGAAAGATGACCCAGGCTGATTTCTATCCTTACAGACCTTGTCTAGAAAGTAACAGGACTCCACCTTCTATCTCCCCTGGTAAATGTGGACAAGTGTAACTGCATAATAAACAGGTCTTTTGGCTCCATCAATCAGCACAACACCCTGGGCATCTCAGCCTCAGAAGCAGGCTGCCAAGGGCTGATATTTTTCTTCCAGGCTCTACCTGCCAGGTGGCTCTCCAGGTGTGCCCTGTGATTCCCCACGCTCGCCTGCAGGCTGCACTGTTGCCGTGGTTATCTCCCAAGCTCGCACAGCAGGCGATTCAAACAGGTTGTGTCAAAGCTGCAGGTAGGCACTGAATCCGCACAGCCAAGGCTGGAAACGGTTGCCACCGCTAGAGAACTGTGGACTCGGAGAAGCAAGGAGAGATGGGTGTCTTCACTCGGGCCCCTGGGGTGTGGTGAGAAAGTGCACCAGCTAGCTCCTTTGGCCCCAGTTTCTTTCTCTGTAGAGTGAGTGGACATCTAAAGCTAAGACCCTAAGCCTGACGTTCTCAAAGTACATTTGTTTCCTTACTGTTAAAGAGAATTTTGGACATGCATACAGTGCGTCTTGATCAAGTCCAAACCCATTGCCCCTCCACTCCACTTTCTACCCGACCCATCCAGCCATGATTCCCTCCAAACTTCGTATTGTTTTTCTTTTCTTTTTTTTTTTTTAAGATTTATTTATTTTATTATGTGTAAGTACACTGTAGTTGTCTTCAGACACTCCAGAAGAGGGTATCAGATTTCATTACGGATGGTTGTGAGCCACCATGTGGTTGCTGGGATTTGAACTCATGACCACCATGTGATTGCTGGGATTTGAACTCATGACCACCATGTGATTGCTGGAATTTGAACTCATGACCTTCGGAAGAGCAGTCGGCGCTCTTAACCACTGAGCCATCTTGCCAGCCCCCCCCCCCTATTGTTTTTTTTTAACCCTAGAAGCCCACGCAGAGCTCCCAGTGTGCGCATGCGTGGAGGGCCACCTACTGGAGCATGGGTATCTTTCATGGCCACATTCCTGAAGAAAAGTAACTCTTTTTTTCTCAGCAGCCATCCGTTACCAGGAGTTTCTCACCTAGTGGAGTTTTCTGGTCATCTCTGTACTTCAGGCTGGGATTTGTGTTGGACTCCATCTTGCCCGAGTCTTGTGCCTGTAGTCACAGATGCGGCCAGTTTCTATGTGTAACTGCTTTTCTGTCTCTGGAAACTACTGTTTGGCTATCATCACCCCATGGCTCCTACAAGTTCTCCACTCCCTCCTCCTTGATCATCTGTTGTTTAACTTGCTGAACCTTTGGAGCAAGGGCTGTGATATAGATGTTCGAAGTCTCTAAGGCTCTGCACCCTGACCAGATGTGAATCTCTGTATTAACTGGCACCTACTGCTCTGGAAGACGCTTCATCGATAAAAGTTGATGTATGGGCATAATGATCTCAGTAAAAATCAGTCAGAGCCTTGGGAGCGTAGTCCTCACTTTATGACTATTTTACTCCAAGGAATCCTAGCTGTGTAAATGCATCGGACAGTTCCCTTGCTGACCAGGGAAGGTTGGAACAGATCAGAGGCTAGGAGCACAGAGACCCTGAAGTGGGAGCCTCCCAGTCAGCATCCCAGGGGTAGGAGTTTAAATGGTAGTAACCAGGGGAGAGACAGTTGCAGAGTCCCAACCCCTGGGGTCTGTGCTTCACTTCCATCTTGCACGCCTCGGTTTTTCTTTGCACTACCTTTCTCCTGAAACCTCATTTCCTTTTTCAACGCCCACAGTTGGGGGCGGTGTGCAAAGAACAAAAATATGTCTCCTTTGCTACAAGCGAATACAGACCCCGTTGGAGTGGCACCTCGGTCCAATGGCTCTTTGTTCTGCTTCTTAATGACTAATTATCATGCTATGAAGTGCTTATGCAACCGTCCTCGTGGAGTTGCCGCCCTCCTGCTGGAGAGGCTGGAAGTGTGTAATCCTCAGAAGCCATGACTGGCTCTTGGAGTTGTGCAAGGAGTAATTACCGAATCCAGCCGAGGCTTGCTTCTTATTACAGGCTCCAGGCTTTACCCCCACTAGCTTTACATGCTCGTTAATATTTAAACTACCAAGCAGCGGCAGCAGAATATTTTGTAAGCTTCAGGAATGGCCCCAGGACTAGGACCCAGGACAGGCCGGTTAGGAGAGGGCAAGAGATCATGTTCATTGCTTTGGGGATGTTTGTCCTTTTACAAATGTCGGCCCTGGAAGGGTTCTAAATTCCCTCCCTTTGCTAGAGAAAAGAAGTTAAGCATCACCAGTCTTCTTAAGCCTTCTCTCTCTCTCTCTCTTTTTTTTATTATGATTTCTTCTTGTGGTGCTAGGGATGGGTCTGAGGGTCCCACACTTGCTGGGCAAGTGTGCTGTTGACAGCCACATCTCCAGCCCCAAGTTTCTCAATTAAAAAAAAAAAAGGATTGCTTCTTTAAAAAAAATGCAGGACAATGCCTCCTCACCTTATAAAACCTTCCTCAAATAAATGTTTCCTTTAGTTTTTGGTTAGCTACTAGAATATTAAGGGAAGAAAATAAAGGTTTAGTTTGGTTGACCATCCCCTCTGGACAGGGGCACGCTCACACACACACACATACAAAGCCTGACTTTACCCTGCCCCAGGGCGGCAAGCTCAAACCTCATTCCGTGCATGGCCTTTGGAAGGTTAGCTCTTGACCTCCGGAGTGTCTGACTCCTCTCTTCAGAGGCAGGCCAGTCCTCTGTCTGTCTGTGTGCTTTGGTGGCGCCTATCTCTGTGGGATCTGGGCACAGAGACAAAAACAGCAGGCAAAATACACATTCGTGCATTTGGGGAGGAAATACACAGCTTCCTGGAGTCCGCCTGGGCTTAAGCTAGAGGAGCCCTTAACCAGCGTGCTTTTCAGAGACTAAGGCAGAGCCGAGACAAAGCTGACCAACTGTGGAGCCTCTCCTTGATTTCATTTATGAGACAACACATTTAGTTTCTGTGCTGTTTGGCGAGACGCTGCAGTTTTAAAGGGTCCCTTCTTTCCTTTTCTTCTGTTTCTCCTTCCCTTCCTCCTTCATTCCCTCCCTCCCTGAAGCCTTCCCTCAGTCATCTCACTCTTGCTTCCCCTCAGTTTTCTTTAATTTCGTGATTTAAATAACAAATCACCACAGACTCACAGTAAAACAACGTTTTTCATTCAGAATAAGAAAGTGAACGAGAAAACATTCCTCTACACCCCAGATCTCTCTGGCCCTACTATTACCAGAGGAAATTTCAATGTCAGCCTTTCTTAGACATTTTCTTACATCTTCCTCTGTGTGCAAATGTTCCTGTACAAGGCTGTATCTGAGGACTGATAGTTAAAGATCTTCAGGGCAAGCCTTTGTTTCCTTCAATGTTAATGTGTGGTTTCTACCACTGGCCTTTCCCACAGGACAATGTTTCTTAGACACGTTTCCTCAGCAGTCTGCAGAGTGTCTCAGGCACTTGGTAGCTGCCCAGCAGCCTACTGTGTGTTTATACACCCTAGGAATTGAGCCCGTTTCTTAAACTGGCATTAAATTCTTTTCCATTTGGGGAACTCACAAATACTTCTGCACACACCCTGGTACCGGTGCCCAGTGAGAGATCATACCCTGAGGGTAAATTCCTAGCCATGGAATTGCTGGGTCAAAGGCTATGTGCACTTTATATTTTAATAGATATTGCCAAATTGCCCTGCGAAAAGGTTGCTCCAATTTACAACCCCATTAACATTGTGTGAACTGCCTGTTTCCTCAAAGCCTGACCAACTCTCTGTTCTACCTCACTTTTAAGTATTTGCCAATAGGCAATAGATGGCATGTCATTATCATTTACATTTGCATTTTAATTACAAAAAGAACCTTGTTTCACATGTTTATTGCAAACTACTGTTGTTGTTTGTAAATAAAAATAATGATTTTGTCCATTTCTTTGTTTTTTTAGCTAATTAAAATTAATAATCAAAACTATGATTTGTCACCAGTCTTTATTAGTTAGAAAGGTCACAACTTTTCTCTGTTTGCTGCTTCTTCTTCTTCTTCTTCTTCTTCTTCTTCTTCTTCTTCTTCTTCTTCTTCTTCTTCTTCTTCTCCTCCTCCTCCTCCTCCTCCTCCTCCTCCTCCTCCTCCTCCTCCTCCTTCTTTTTTTGGCAGCAATAAGCATTTGTGCCATTCTCTAGTGAGTCCTCCCGAACAGGGACTTGGAATGGTGTCCTTAATTCCTGCTACGAATACCCTTATACCTTTTCTACAGGCATGTCAGGCTTCCATTCTTGGACATTTATCTTGGTGAGAGGCATGAGGCTGGATTAGATCTCACTGGCTCTTGGTAGTCTTGTAGACCAACCTGTCAGCCTCTGTGGCCTGCTGCTCAGGCAGGTTTCAGGTCCCTTGGAAACAGAAGGGATACAGGTTGGCTTTGAAGAAGTTCCAGGAAACAGCTTGTAGTATTCTTTTCATTACTGGGATCAAGAACTGTCCTTTTCCAGTCTGGAGAACCCATAGCTTATCTTTGGAGAAGACTAATAGGGCAGATGGGAGAGAGAGAGAGGAGGGAGGGGAGAGAGGGAGGGGAGAGGAGGGGAGGAGAGGAGAGGGGAAGAGAGGGGAGAGGAGGAGTAGAGGGGGAAGGGGGAGGGGGAGGGAGAGAGACAGCTAGTCTAGTCTTAGGACTATTTGAGGCAGTTTCTGTTTTGACAGTATGAACCTAAAGGCACAATCTCTGTGCTGAAGAAAAAACAGAAGTAGTTAGAATCTGCTTATCTTGGGTTCATGGACTTGCTGAAGACAGAAGTAAAGAAAATAAAGGATTTTAAAAGTAGGTATACTTCAATTTTTTCAATGCATTCTCACCACAGGCCAAAATTCCTATGGGAGGCTCAAGACATCTCATACACAGCCTAAAGTTTCTGGTGTCCCTCTCATGGTTCCTAAAGACATGAAGTATTTTTCCTGAAAGACCAAATGAGTTAATTGCACAATCAGTAACATTAGAGGTTTATGTTTCTTGGCATGCTTGATACGATATGCATGTTGGCAGAGACCTATGTGGCTTTGATTTGCAGCATAAATAATATAATCCTGTAGATCAAATTCCAGGTAATTTAGTTAAAAGGTACTGAAGGACTGTTTCCTCCAAGTGTCTACCTCATGGTAAATTGTGTAATTTGTATAATTATAACTTGATTTGATGAGGATTGATTTCATCATTAAGGGTGTAGTATTACTAATACTAATACTGATTACCATTTGTTGAGTAGGCTTTCTGTGCTGTGTACTCTGTGTGTGTGTGTGTGTGTGTGTGCAAGCATACATATATCCTTTACATGTAAAATTTGTGTGTATATCTTAGTGTGATTCTTGTGCCTTTTGCAAGGCCTCCAGCCCTAGCTCCACCTTATACTCTCTACCTATAAAAAAGAGAAATTCAAGTGGATTAAGGACCTCATGTGACATCAAATAACCCTCAACTATAATTCAGGACTGTCTCATCCTGCGTTCCATTGCTGTCCATTCACCCTATCTCCTCCCCCAAAGCTCTCCAGATGAGAAACAACAGGACGACCCCCAACCTTGTTGCTGCTTTTGAGAGAGGGTCTTTCTGTGTACCTCCAGCTAATCTGGAACTTGTTTAGTGGATCTGGCTGGCATTGAACTCTCTGAGAGCCACCAACTTCCCATGTTCTGGGATTGAAAACACACATCACTACAATTGTGCTGAAGTTTTAATTTTATGTCAGCTTAAGAAAATGAGCATCAGCCTCTTTTTCTTGCTGCCTCTACGTGAAGTAGGTTATCTGTTTATCTGTTGTCATAGAAACCATAGCTCTAAGGACTCCAGGAGCCTCATTCCTGCCCCTAATTGCTATTCTATTTATGCTAAGGTGACCCATGGAGATCGCTGGGAAGGTGAGGCGCCTTTCCTTGCTTGGCAGACTGAAGCTGAGGGACCAGAGAGCCAGAAGAGTCAAGAAAGAGGACTACCCAGGCTCTCAGACCTCCTAACTACCGCTCTAGGTTACTCCTGATTACACCTAGCCTCTTCCTAGGAGGCCTTACTTCTCTCTCTCTCTCTCTCTCTCTCTCTCTTTTTTTTTTTTTTTTTTTTTTTTTTTTTTTTTTTTTTTTAGACAGGGTTTCTCTGTGTAGCCCTGGCTGTCCTGGAACTCACTCTGTAGACCAGGCTGGCCTCGAACTCAGAAATCCACCTGCCTCTGCCTCCCAAGTGCTGGGATTAAAGGCGTGTGCCACCGCCGCCCGGAGGCTTTACTTCTTGACTGTGCTGTCCTTGTCCCCCCTTACCTAGATGTACCACTCTCTAGGGTCTACACGATGTGCTCTCCTGCCTCATTTCAATGACTTAAAAGCAGTTTTAGATCAATATTCGAGGAGAGGGTTTCATGATGATATCGTCTATAAGCCATGATGCTTTGTTCTCATTCCCCGCTCTGCCCTTGACTGTGGATCTCCGCCTGTCGACTGCTGGCTCCCCCACCTTCCCACAACTTCTTACCACAGGTATCTGGTTCCTTTCCTAACACCACCTTTCCTGAAAACCCATTCTCCAGATTTCCCTCAGTCTTCTTGAGAGGACTCTTCCCTTGCTCTGCTCCCGTCCCTAGCCCAGCCTGCCTCTCAGCTGCTCCTCGTCTCCTTATGCCTCCCCCCATCCCATTTCTCTGAGATGATTTCCCCAGGTCACTGTGGGCCTTGCTTCCGATCAAAGTCATTGATGAAGGACAGGGACCTGGTAAGAGGCCACTGGCTAAGACTCTGGGTCTCTGATCATGCAGTCTCTCTGTGGTTTTGTAGTGTCCTCTCTTGCTTCCCACCTTCGAGAGTTATTCATTTGTTTATTAATATATGCTATGGATGGAACCCATGGCTTCACTCTCATTCTCATCTCAGACCTCAAACTCTTGCATGCTTGGTTGTCCTGTTCTTGCCTGTGCTCCGGAGCACTGTACTAATAGTTTCAGCAAACGTGTGAATCCCTATCTCCTACATGCACATAGGCATATATGTGCTCAAAGCCCCATTTGCACCGAACACAGGTGATTACTCATTCAGCTAATAACATCCAGAATAATTTCAGACTTTCTTCAAAGTGATTTATTCTTCCTGGTTTAAAAATGTAATTGAGAATCAAAGTTATCATGTTTCATATGGCTGTCCTTTATTAACCCATGCCATAATGTTGCTTGAAAAACTGCCCATGCATGTATACACGCACACACACACACACACACACACACACACACACACACAGTCAGCTGCTTGGTGCCTTGACTGTGTGAATGGCTCCCTCTGTCCACCAGTGTCTTCTTCATAACTCCCATGTCCAGTCATCTCCTGTCCTGGGGATGCACCTCCATTGCTTGTTGAAACCTGCCTGCCTCCTTTTCATCCCCACGGTGCCGTGTTGATTCAGATCACTCTGACTCACCTAGCTCATGTGACAGCCTCTCCTGGTTGCTTCTGGTTCTGTTCCCTTCGCTCTGTATTTCACAGAGCAGGCAATGTTATTCTTGTGTGGGGTCAAGGTCAGTCTCCAGTTACAAGCACTTTGGTGGCTGCATTATCTTCAGAATACGTACCCAGGTCCTTCCAAATGCAGCTTACCTCCCTCCCTCTCCTTTCCCGTGACAGAACACAGGTTTTACAGCTCCTGAACGTGGACAGCTTGCAGTCCTCCGATTGCATGTGCTCTCTTTTGGCTCCGCACCACCATCTACACGATTATTTCCACCTGAAAAGTTTTTTTTCCACTCTCAGCTTAGTCATGGTTCTGGTGTCAGCAGAAATACAACAGTTTTTTGTTTGTTTGTTTGTTTGTTTTAGATTTATTTATTATTATATGTAAGTACACTGTAGCTGTCTTCGGACACACCAGAAGAGGGCATCAGATCTCACTATGGATGGTTGTGAGCCACCATGTGGTTGCTGGGATTTGAACTCAGGACCTTCGGAAGAGCAGTCAGCGCTCTTAACCGCTGAGCCATCTTTGCATCTTATGACAGCTTTGAGAATGCCCAGAGCCATGAGCGTGATGCACTTCTCAGCTTCACACCCTACATCTACGCTCAGCTCCAGGATGCCACTGGACTGCGCTTGCCTGTTTACAGCAAGAGGCTCAGGGCAGGGGCTGGGTTGCACTCTTGCCCTGGTTTCTGTGCTGTGGGCCTGGTACGTGGTTCCATAAAGATTTAAAACTTAGTAAGGGCCAGAGAAGAACTTCATGTTTGTTCTGGTCTTCCTATATGAACAATTCAATTGAACATCTTTATTTTATCCCAAATGCATGACAAGTTCCCAGACTAAATGTACAAAAGGAAGATGTGGCTGGCATCCATTATTAAAATGTACATGGGACTTTAACTACTAAACAGCAAGAAAACAAATAACCTGGTCTTAAAAATGGGCAAAGCATTGGAATAGCTGTTTCCTAACAGAATACATACAAATGGACAATAGGTACATGATAAAAGGTTCACTTCATTAATGAACAGATAAATGCAAATTAAAGATACAATGCGATATTATGCCATGCCTGTTAGACTGGCTGCTATCAAAGGGACTGAATACCTGGACGGCCCTGAAAACATATACACAAACAACATTATATAGACTTGCAGGGTATATTAATGAAAAAAAATGGAGCATAAACTTGAAAGAGAATAAGGAGTACATAGGAGGATTTGCAGAGAGGAATGGGAAGGGGAAATTGTAATTATAATCTCAAAAATTATAGATTAATTTAGAAACATCTAAAGACTCGAGTTAGCAAGGATGCTGAGCAGACTACATTGTTGGCAGGAACATAAGTGAGCACAGCTGTTACAGAAGTGGGACAAAGAGTCCCACATACATTTAAAATAGAACTGGGTTTTGAACCAATAACCCTGAAAATACACCAAAGATCATGAAAAGAGCGTGTTGAAGAAATGTCAACACTTACGTGTTCATAGTAGTCTGTCTGTGGAAAGAATGGAAGTGCCTGTCTTTGGATGGGAGGAGAAAGAGTATATGGTGATTGTGCATAAGCACAAGCAGTCCAGTAAAGTCTTTGGAAGACGAGAAATCCTACGATGTTTGACAGCGTGGATGGACCTAGAATCTTGATTCCCTTCTTCAGCAAAGCTTGATGGGTGGCAGCCATCTTAGAATGGCTTTGCCATGCAGTGGAGGGCAAGCCTGGCACTTGAATGACCACATTGTGACTTGGAGGATAAGCCTGGCACCGAAGGATGGATGCTTCATGTTCTCACCTTTATATGGAGTCTGAAAAAGTTGGACTCAGAGAAACAGGATAAGGGATAGTGCCTGCCAAGGCCTTGCTGGAAACAAGGCTGGGAGATGTTGCGTTACAGTTAAGTGTCAGTTCTGGCCATCTGTATAGTACAGTCACTAGTAATATATGGCACATTTAAATTTGTGCCAGGCATGACGGTCCACACCTGTAACCCTAGCATTCAGAAGACTGAGGTAGGGGAATTGTGAGTTTTAGGGTAGCCTGAGCTAACACAGAGAGACCTTGTCTCAGCAGTGACAGAGAAATGACAGGAAACTAAACTGAAGAAATTTGCCTGGAGAATGGCTCTTTAATGTTCTCACAACAAGAAACGAGAAGATGTGAAGGGTACGTGTACCTTAATTAGCTGGATTTAATCATCTTATAATACATACATTGCATCAAGTAATCACCTGTACACTGTAATGTTTGTAATGACAAACAGACCTTTGTTCTGAGCTCTGCGCTACACCGATTCCCAAACACCCAGGTCTTCCCTCCGTGATGCCACATTTAACGGAGTTGCCTCTCTTAGTGTGGTACTAAAAGTCTGTCTCGCAAAGGAAACTATCAGTCTCCGTCTCTGTTTTCCAGAATGATTCCTGTACTGAACCAGCTGCTGGGCTGTAGAGCCTTCTGGACAGCCAGGAACCTTCGTGCCTCCTTCAGTCCTGGCCTCCCAAGCTGCTCCTCGTAGCTGACCACAGTCAGTGCTCACTGTGTGCCAGACTCAGCCTTATCCACTTTGCCTATAGCAACTTCACCTTTACAAGAACACTTTCAGCCCATTGGCAGGGAGTAAATAGGCACAGAGAGGTGACGTTGTTTATGTAAGGTTCCAACATGTATTGCAAGCCGGAGCTTGGATTCAGATCGCAGTGGATGGATTTCAGAGACATGTACCTCCAGATAATAGCACAGGGTGATGCTAGACCTATAACGTAGGACCTGAGGTACCAGAGGTAGCCATGGCAACCCCATCCCATATTAGTGATAAGCTTGTGTAGGCTCCTACCAGCTCTTGATGTAACTGTAGCTGCAATGTGATCTATCCAGGGTGTTGAGATGTTAAACATCCAGAAACAGTGCATTCGGGGTCTAGCTGTCAAGTATTCAGAAATGAATATCCACTGTTGGTATCTTGACACTGGCCACCATCGGATCATTTGCACCATGAGTCTTGGCAGGTCCACGGTCCAAATCAGTGTGCCAGCTGAGGATGCTCAGTCTTCACTGAGAGGACATTATTTGTGCTAGTGGGACAGAGCAGAAGACTGAAGGTTCATTGCCTGCTGTCAATCGCTGTGTCTGCTCTGGGTTGTTCTTGGAGTCACTGAGAGAAGCCACCATGGTTAAGGCGTGGCAGCTCAGACATGCCAAGGAATCAGGTCTTCTTATCTTCTTAGCCAACATCCTTTCGTCTCCCAGTCACTAAAGGGGTGGTTGTTCAACAAACATCTCGCATAGTCTTGAATGTCCTTGTGGCCTTCAGCTCTGGAAGTGCAGACTCTTGTTGACATCTGAGTTGGCAAACCACTCTGGACCTGCCTCCTTCTGCTTTAGGCTTGCTTGCTTCCCTTTTGTTTGTCAGGTTAACCGATACCGTGCTTCTTTTCTGAGTGTTTGCTTCTGAAGGCACCCCAACTGAAAGAGGGCTGGGTAGAGAGATCTGTCTGCCAAGGATTCTTCAGCAACCCAGGGTGCAGGCTGGCTCCCTATCCCAGCTCTATCCCTGGCTAGGAAGCTGCCTGCCTCAGCTCTTTCTAGGGCCTTCCCCGGGCCCTAGGTCCTTAGCTGGGAGACTTGGATGTGTGGCTTTGTTTGTAGCACCTGCCAGTGGCCATCCCACCATACTCCTGCCCGCACTCTCAGATAACTATTTGCTTGATTGCCAGCCAGCTGGCTGGGGACCTTTTTCTCCATGGAAGATGCAATAGTGTCTAAAATAATCCCTCAGGAAAGAAAAGGGAAAGGTGTGATATACTCTTTGTTTTCTTTTTTATTAGATATTTTCTTTAATTATATTTCAAATGTTATCTCCTTTCCTGGCCCTCCCTCCAAAAAAAACCCCTATCCCATCCCCCTTCTCCCTGCTCACCAACACACCCACTCCTGATTGCTTCCCTGTCCTGGCATTCCTCTACACTGGGGCATCGAGCCTTCTCAGGACCAAGGGCCTCTCTTCCCATTGATGTCCAACTAGGCTATCCTCTGCTACATATGAAGCTGGAGCCATGGGTCCCTCCATGTGTACTCTTTAGTTGGTGGTTTAGTCCCTGGTAGCTCTGGGGGTACTGGTTGGTTCATATTGTTGTTCTTCTTATGGGGCTGCAAGCTCCTTTAGCTCATTGGGTCCTTTCTCTAGCTCCTCCATTGGGTACCTTGTGCTCGTTCCAATGGTTGGATGAAAGCATCCACCTCTGTATTTGTCAGGCACTGGCAGAGCCTCTCAGGAGACAGCTATACCAGGCTCCTGTCAGCAAGCACTTGTTGGCAGGTATGATATACTCTTATTGTTATTTTTACTGGCCAAGGGGGTGAAGGTCTTCTGGTCCCTAGGTAAGTAAGGTGGTGAGACTGGTGGGAGGTGCAGACTTTCCACCAGCAAAACATAAGCTGTCTTTCAAACTGGCATGTTTCATGAGTCTGGCAGAGCAGAGATTTGGTGTGCATATGTAGCAATCCCCCTTATCCTTCAGACTGTTTCTGTCTTAGAGCTAAATCTAGTGTCTGGTTGCTGTGCATGTTAGGTGATAGTGTGGCTTTGTCCTCCCACAGGGCAGAGAGAGTAAGGGAGCGGAGGCAGAGGGATTAAACAGCCAGACAATGGTTGTCACAGGATCAAGGTTGGAGGAGCTTCCTGTTTACAGCAGAGCCGACCCCAACAAACTCTGCTACCCTCACTGCTGGGGTGCCTGAATCTCAGGAACTCCAAGACTAGATTGCCTGTCCTACCACACCCTGTCTTTGCTTTCTCTCTTGAGATTATCTGTCCAAGGAATTTTCGAAGCAAATTGGTTCCAATTACACCCTCTAGTATTAGTCACTAGGAGTAATGGCCACCGGGAGGGAAAGCCCATTGTGATTTATCTGTGGCAGATTGTGACATATCAATTCTGTGGATTCTCTTTATGTTTAATTCCTAGAAGGATTACAGATCATTTCATTCATACCCAGCACCACTGCCAGCGAGGGATGTAAGACAAAGCTTAAGGCTGTCAACACGATGGTTATCTTTGAAAACTGTGGTGTGTGTTTGTGGAGACCATATATTTGGTACACAAGAGGATGAATCTTCCCAGACCAGAACATCAGTCCTCCTAGGCATAGCCATTAGCGACAGAGGGGTAAGAGGGGAAGTCACCACAGTGGCTACCTATGTCACTTACTCTCATAGCCCCCATTTAGTAGAATCTCCACTCATCTAAACTTGTATAGCCCACTGGTTCCAGTGGTGGGGGGCGGGAAGGGGTACGTCTTGGACTGGTGAGGCCAACAGAATGGTGTATGAAAGAACTTTGGTAGTTTTTGTCTCTCTTTCATGACTTGCAGCACAAGTAACCTGCCATGAGCCCTGCTGGAGGCTGGGGCCTCTTGAACCAACACTGACTAAAGATACAGTGGTTTTCATTTCCTGTGACTCATTGAGCAAGATAGGGTTCTGGGGCCCCAGTCTGTGAGCTCAGGTACCTCAGCTATGCTCAGGGACACAGCATAGTAGGAAAACCAGAGTCACCACACCTCACTTTCCACAAGTCATACTGGAGTTGTGTTTTGAAAATCACCAGCCCATTTTTTTTTTTTTTTTAGGGGATCCACATTGACAGGTTTGTCTTACTAATGTGAACTCCTAAGTCTCATTGTGTTTCTGAAGCAGATGCTGGTGCCAGGACCAGGAAAGGACCAGGAACAAGGTCCTTTCCCACACATACTCCATCCGTGCGTTCCAGGGCTCGTGGGTTTTGCTTCAGCCAAAAACCTCCATCGAGCCACATCCTTGCGCTCTCGACTGTGATGAGGTCTTTTATTGCATTTATAAATGTTCCCCTTGGGGCTATTACTCAAAAGGGTTCATCTAATGAATAAGACAACTAACAATTATTCTGTTTCAGATTGCTAGCTATGTGTAACTTCTCCGAGGGGTCAAAAGTGTTATGTTTGCTCAACATTGCTCCAGCCTTCTGACCCTTGTGATGGCAGAACTGGAGTGCAGGTGAAGTCAGGACACAGAGAGAGCTGCATACACAGGCCAAGAGAGTACCTCCTCCTGACGAAAGACTTTCGTCCCTACTGATTCGTCCAAAGTAGTATGCACCCACGGGACCCTGGGTCAATGAAATTCGAGTCCGGAGAAAAAATTTTTTTACTTAAGAAAGAAATTCCCAAGACCTGAAACCCGACATAGGATCCTTACTCTTCCTAGGACCCTTGGTGAAAGATTTTTTTTTTTTCTCTCTTCAGAAATAGTGCTTCTTCCTATTTGGCCTGTGCTCTCTGTTCCTGTCCATCTTTTCTACGCCCGAATACCACTGATACCCCATTCGGGGCCCATATTCCCTTACTGAAGTATAATAGGTACTAGTTACACACACAGCTTTGCCAAGGGGGAGCCTATGAGGGACTGTGTCTGACTTCAGGAGTACAGGAGAGTTTCCCTTTCCTCCAGGTCGACCCCCTAAAAAGTTGCAGTTAACTGAATTCCACAAAAGAAGGATTATCTCCTATAATTTAGCTGTTAGTAAGTAAGAAACTTAACTATCATCGTTCCCATATGAACACATCTTCAAGTCGGAGTGATTGAGGTGTAATTTGCACCCCTCCCCACTTTTAGGTGTGGGACTTAAATGTCAGTAGTGTATATAGTAACAGAACAACAGTCGAAGTCAACATGGAGATCAGTTCCACCACCCAGGAGTTCTCTCACTCCCGGGCAATTGTCCATCTGATTTGGCCATTTTAAGGGTATCAACAACATGAAGTACACAAATGTCACCCTTCAAAGCCTTGGAGATACCTCTAAGTCTCCAACCACCCTCACCAGCACTCCCAGGTGCCCACGGTGCAGAGCTGCCAAGCTGGAGAATTTCCACTTGCGCTTTATCCACTCCTGGCTTCTGGGACCTGCAGTCCTCCATCTGGGGCACTGAAATGTCCGACGAGACCACTGGGATAAGGATCTTTTTCTAAGAAGATACCCCCCCCCAAGCATTCTGCTTGCTTGGCAGTGTGCCAGCAATGTCAGAGAATCAGATTTTGACCCAGGAGCAAGAGCAGCCTTGATAAAGGACAAAAGTATTTTCCATTACATGGGAGAAACACTTTACGACCACTCAACGTTTGATGTTTGAGTCTTGCTGGTCACTCCTTGATATCCTGGGGACATGGAGTAATGTCCAGCTTTGGAAACAGCTGTCAAATATCCACTCCAGGAAGGGAAAACCATGATTCCAGGACTAGAAGATGCCAGGTGGAGTTTGGGTTCCCCCAGAAAAATAGCAGTTCCCCCAGTTCTCTCTGTAAGGACAATTGTGTGTGTAGTGGCTATTCCTGGTTGTCAACTTGACTATATTTGGAATGAGCTACAATCCAGATTTGGAAGGCTCACCAGTGACCCTAACCTGGAGGCTTGGATATAGAAGTCTCTGATTCTGGACCTTGGTATGGAGGTCTTGATAGCATACCGGCTATGGATTCCAGAAGATTAAGACAGAGAGTTCTCCGAGCTCAAGA
>LR749752.1:1470659-1546383 GCA_902729485.2 Mus minutoides
TTCTCTCATGGAGGAGGACTGCTTTCTGAAAGCAGGGATGACTAAGCAGGTTTCATCATACGTGGGTGCCCTGGGACCCAGTTACTTTAAGCTCAGGCCTCTTTTTTAAAAAAATGAATTCTTTCTTTAAGGGTTCTGGACTTTGGGCTGTATCCTAGGAATGAGAAGGATCCTGGGAACCACTTTCTAAAAAAAAAAAAATCTCTCTTCAGAAATAGTGCTTCTTCCTATTTGGCCTGTGCTCTCTGTTCCTGTCCATCTTTTCTACGCCCGCATACCACTGATACCCCATTCGGGGCCCATATTCCCTTACTGAAGTGTAATAGGTACTAGTTACACACACAGCTTTGCCAAGGGGGAGCCTATGAGGGACTGTGTCTGACTTCAGGAGTACAGGAGAGTTTCCCTTTCCTCCAGGTCGACCCCCTAAAAAGTTGCAGTTAACTGAATTCCACAAAAGAAGGATTATCTCCTATAATTTAGCTGTTAGTAAGTAAGAAACTTAACTATCATCGTTCCCATATGAACACATCTTCAAGTCGGAGTGATTGAGGTGTAATTTGCACCCCTCCCCACTTTTAGGTGTGGAACTTAAATGTCAGTAGTGTATATAGTAACAGAACAACAGTCGAAGTCAACATGGAGATCAGTTCCACCACCCAGGAGTTCTCTCACTCCCTGGCAATTGTCCATCTGATTTGGCCATTTTAAGGGTATCAACAACATGAAGTACACAAATGTCACCCTTCAAAGCCTTGGAGATACCTCTAAGTCTCCAACCACCCTCACCAGCACTCCCAGGTGCCCACGGTGCAGAGCTGCCAAGCTGGAGAATTTCCACTTGCGCTTTATCCACTCCTGGCTTCTGGGACCTGCCATCCTCCATCTGGGGCACTGAAATGTCCGACGAGACCACTGGGATAAGGATCTTTTTCTAAGAAGATAACCCCCCCCCCCCAAGCATTCTGCTTGCTTGGCAGTGTGCCAGCAATGTCAGAGAATCAGATTTTGACCCAGGAGCAAGAGCAGCCTTGATAAAGGACAAAAGTATTTTCCATTACATGGGAGAAACACTTTACGACCACTCACGTTTGATGTTTGAGTCTTGCTGGTCACTCCTTGATATCCTGGGGACATGGAGTAATGTCCAGCTTTGGAAACAGCTGTCAAATATCCACTCCAGGAAGGGAAAACCATGATTCCAGGACTAGAAGATGCCAGGTGGAGTTTGGGTTCCCCCAGAAAAATAGCAGTCCCCCCAGTTCTCTCTGTAAGGACAATTGTGTGGTCCTCTTTAATCATTCATTCCTGAGTCTAAGAAATTTACCTGGAATATGTTTTTCTTTCTTTCTTTCCTTTTTTTTTTTTGGTTTTTGGAGACAGGGTTTCTCTGTGTAGCCCTGGCTGTCCTGGAACTCATTTGGAATATGTTTTTCTAAGTCTCAATATGAATTACTATTTGGGCTGGTTTTAGGGCTCTTCTTTAGTTTCAGGATTTATCTTCCTTAAGGTTTCTCACATTTAACAACTAGTTTATTTTCTGGTTACATCTATACAGACACGAGGACATATCTATTTCTGTGTCTTCAGGCTTCTGAGTGCCCACTGTAATCTTAAATTATAGCATCTCTGTAGTCCTGAGAATTGTCTCTTAAATAAACAAATAAAGGACTGCCTTGATCTCTCAACTCAGTGTCTGAGTCCTAAATACCTCGTTTATGGTGAAGTCTCTTGAAAATAGCACAATGTCTCCTAGCTTCTGCCTCTTGCCTCCTCAAAGAAGTATGCCAGCGTTGTTTCATGCCTATCTCTCCAAACTGATACTTCAGTGAGAAACTGAAATCATCCAGATCACAGTGGGAGGACAATATTACTGAAAATACACATTGTGACGAGTCAGAGCGACAAGCTGGAAGTGCTCTTTCTGTGTTAGTGATCTCCAGTAGATTTTGCAATGTCTGGAAGAACTGTATCTGCGTTTTACAATGCTGCCATGCTTTGAAACATGCACTGGATCCCAAGTTGACTTAAGGTGGGAAGAAAGAAATCCTTTCTGTCATCTTTGACACTATACGGGAGTTTTCATGATACGACTCTCACGGGGACGATCACTTCCCTAGGGTAACTCTTCTTAGCATTTTGTTTGAGTACTTTTTGAGTAGGCTTTGCCTGGTGTGTGTGTGTGTGTGTGTGTGTGTGTGTGTGTGTGTGTGTGTGTGTGTGAGAGAGAGAGAGAGAGAGAGAGAGAGAGAGAGAGAGAGAGAGGAGAGACTGACTCGAGCATTAATAGATACAAAATCTCCCCCTTTCCCCAACAGTTACAAAGTGGCTATCAGAAGCAACCAACACAGGAATCTGTATATTAGTTGGATCATAGACTAGATGTGATCAAAAGGCTCTGTTACAATTTGTTCTTAAAGTGGAACTTCCTGACAGCAGAGCCGTCTAGGGAAGGCTGGGCAGTGTGGTCCCTGTGGGTTGTTTATGTTTTACTCTAGGTTCCCAAAGCCAAGGTTGATGCAGTTCTTTTTTCCAGTCTGAGCAGGAGTTGGCCAGTGACAGGAATGACATTTGCTTCAGGTCACTCGCCCATTTTAATAATGCTGAAAAGATACGGGCTGAGAAAGGCACACTTTCCAGTGCTTTGTGACCCTGGAATCTTTGCCAAGTTGAAAGAGATCCTGGAATCTGGGGCAAGTTACTGCTTTATGGTTTTGATCATGATTTTCTTGGAAGATACTTATTAGGGCCATTTGTTGACAACATTAAGAATTAACAAATTATGTTGTTAAAGCATAACAAACGTTTAATGGTCTCATTAGGGGACTATAAAGCCTGTAACTTAAGAGAGAAATATTGTGGTGTTGGAAAGCACTACATATTTACAAAAGGACTCCTCAGAGTCTAATTTCTAGAACTGAGGCAAAGCTCAGCTATTGTGGTCAAAAGAATTACAATAAAACGGTAACAGAGAGAAACAAAAATCCTTTTATATTTGGTGACAGTAAGCACCCCTCCTCCATGGTGTGAATGTAAATACATTGAGTTAGCTTTTTAAAGTTAAAAAATGAACATAAAGGAGAGACAGTCTACTTTCTCTCTCTCTCTTTTCTTTCTTTCTTTCTTTCTTTCTTTCTTTCTTTCTTTCTTCCTTCCTTCCTTCCTTCCTTCCTTCCTTTCTTTTTATTTAAAACAGAGGGCTTTTGTTTGTTTCTATGTTTGATAGCTGGTATGGGAAAACAGGAGGGGCTTCTGGGACACGGGCAGGTCCTCGAAGGCACTGTTTTCCCAGCAGAATTCTGCTCCTTGCAGTCTGTAGGAGTGTACCTACGGGACTCTGTAGAAAGGAATGGAAATCAGTGCTGGCTCTAGCATGCATGATGGGATGAAGTGCTGGTCTAAAGTGCCAGGAGCCAATTTGTACAAATAAAATAAAATAAAATAAAATAAAATAAAATAAAATGACAGTTTTGGGGAGGAGCAGAGAGCAAGTTTTTGGTAATGAGTGAAACCACTTGACAGTTGGGAAATCTGATCATCTTTGTCATAAAAGTGAGCTAAGACCATTTCATGTAGTTCCGCTAAATCCAGACCAAAATATGTCTGGGTCTGAAATCTCTGCATAATTGTGGAAAGAATTCTGATTTGGGAGCCGCAGACTCTGGGTTCCAGAGCTCGATCTGTCACTCAGAGTGGGACACTTAAAGACAGCCCTCAGCCACTGTTTTCTTGTGTATATATAGTGAGTGCTCTTTCTTAGATCCAAAGATGTGAGTTTATCTTAGCCTGTGAATTGTATGTTGAGTGTGGATATACGTTCCCAGAGGCAGAAAAGACGCAGCGTGTGAAACTTCAGAGTGGGTGGGAGTGGACATAGTAGGGTTTACTTCTTCATGCTCACAGGTCAGCAAGGCTAACCCTGGAAAGCTTTCTGGAGCTTCTAGGAGAACCTTTATTTGCTGGTGAGGAGCTTGGCTTTTGTGTATGTTGTAGGGTATTAGGGGGTGGGAGTGTCAAGAATCTGAGTCAGTTCTAGAAGGAGCCCGAGGCTGTTTATTCAGAAGCCCAGAGGCTGTGGATTTCCCCTGCCCACCTCATTCAACCAGCAGAGGCTCTAGAACACTGGATGCTCTTGGCTTACCACTGGCCAAGTTCATCACCAGCCACAACATCAGGATGATGCAACAGGTCTGAAGGTTTCAAAGATGCTGAGCTCAGACTTGATCCACCAGCACAGAAGGCCCGTGTCTCTGAAATTCGAAGCCACGTGGCCTGAAACAAAAGTGTTTCCACAGGCCCCCACTATCCTCTGTGAAGCTGTTCTGTCTCCCTGGAGGGCTATCGCCCAGAAAAAACAAAAAACAAACAAACAAAAAAACCCCCCCCAAAAAACCACATTGCAATATACAGGATACAGAACTGACCATGAAAGCCCAACCGAGATCAGAAACTCCCAGTCGGGGGACTCTCAACAATTCCTTTGAAAACCCTTCAGTCCCTAGCTTAGGAGGGAGCCCTGTGTTGACTCTCAGTTTATTAGGAGGGATGGTTTCCTTTTGAGGGGGAGGGGAAACTGCTGTGATTTTAAAACACCACCTTTCCCTTTTAAATTGGTTTCTGTATTCTTTGATATAAACAGTGATTTCAGTGAACAGCAAAAGACCACACCCTCTGAAGAGAAATGAGTGTAAGTACCAACTCGGACATAGATGTCAGCACCCTGCACAGATAAGGTGCCTAACTGGAAAGAAGTCAGGTAGAAGGCAGAGGGGGCTGTGCAAGCTATAAACCCTCCTGCCCTCAGACATGGAGGGCTTGCTGGGAGCGTGCAGTTGAACATAATCTCCACGAGGGGAACCTGCCCTCCCCTTTCCTGCTTGGTTTGTTTCAGCTTTGTCTACCTTTTGCAAAAATCCAAACCCATTAGTATCAGTCTGAGGAATACTGAGAACCCCAACCCCTGAAGGCTTTCTTACATCCCTGACCCAGAAGGAGCATCCTCCAACAGGTTTGCTGCTTTCTTCTCCATGAAATGTTAAGATTCCAGGTCACCTTTCTGTCTGGCAAGGAGGCCCAGATATTCTGTCTGAATATCTCACCGCTTCAGACTTTTCCAATGTAAGGAGCTGATAGGGACCTGTTGCTTTTGAACTTACCAAGGAGTCAGCGTCCTTATTTGCGAATAACATCTCACCTGATGGCAGGAAAGATCACACAAGTGTTCACACCCAAGCAACTGTTTTAGTTCAAGAAAAAGCAGCTTTGTTTTGATAAAAAAAAACAAAAACACCAGCATTCAAGTTGCCCTCAAAATTGCCTGAAGGCATTTTTTGGTGTGTCAAATAAGTTTTACGCCAAGATCAAGTTTCCAGCTTCAGTCAACTGACTTGAAAATGTCCACCTGACCAAAAACTGTTTGCCTAGCTCACCTGGCCGGCTAAAAGTTCTTAGGAGAGAGATAGGCAGACTTATGTGTTGTGCTAACTCCTGAATGTCTTTGAGTCTAGGAAATTCTATTAATGGAAGGCCCATCCTAGACATTGTGAAGCAATAGCAGAAAATGAAACCACAAATATCTTGATCTCAGTATGAAGGACTTTTTTCTTTTTTCTTTTTTTTTGAGACTCAACTCTGAACCTATTTATTTATTTATTTATTTATTTATTTATTTATTTATTTATTTATTCATACAGGGTTTCTCTGTCCTGGAACTGACTTTGTAGACCAGGCTGGCCTCTAACTCAGAAATCCACCTGTCTCTGCCTCCCAAGTGCTAGGATTAAAGGTGTGCACTACCACCGCCCGGCCTGAACCCAATTTTTTTTTTGGGGGGGGCAAGTGGTAAAAGTATCTACCCCAATCTACTACCACAAAGTGTTTTGTAAATCAATTTTGAGTTTTATTTAAAAAAAAAAACAAGCAGTATGCCTGGGGTTCATAAAATTTATACACGAATATATACACAAACACAAATAATATTAAAATACAAATCACACTTGGTTTCACGTGGTGGCGGCCCTGGCACCCCACAAACATAATGCTAACTTTTCCTTTAAAGAAATTGCTTGGCCCAAGAAGACCACAGTTAGGTAACCACTAATAAAGCTGTAGCCGTTGCCTGCAACATTTCAATTCAGGTTTCAAAAATATATAAATAATTTAATTACAAAAACCCAACAACCCCCCCCCCTTTTTTGGCACAGTGAAGCATTGGTTGTTAGCAGAGAAAATGACCAGAAGTCTGACAGCTCTCTTACACGCAGTCACTCCTGTGAAAGACACACATTTACACAGCGCGGTCTCAAAACCGCAAACAGTAGTCATCATTTATCCCATGGAGTGGTTCCCTGATGTATTTTTCTTTTTCTTTTTTATGGGTGGGGAAGATAAATCAGTGGAAGGTGCAACGCAAATACTAAGTAGGAGGGAGAGGAAAGCCTCTATGCGGGAGAGTACAGGCCTGGCCAAGAAATGGAAAAAAACGGCTTTGATCCTCTGTAAAGTTACAAAAGACAAAGGAAACTATTCTGGACTAAGTTAAAACACTTGGGTCAAAATGCTTAACTTTAAGGCACATTTGATGGAGAGTTGAAAGAAAGAAAAACTCTATTCCTCTGGAAAGTGGAAAGTGCACAGCCCTGGAGCCTGCATTCCAACCTCCTCAACAAAAGGCGCCCCCAACTCCACCCAGCTCAGCACCCCTCCTGCTGAGCTCAGAGCTCCTGTCAAGCTAGCAGCGTCTCTGCCGGGTAGGACAGGTGCGGACCAGGACCGCAGGCCGCAGTCGCCTGCAGGGCCGTGGGCAGCCGTAGGGGGCAGTACAAGTGCGCCGCGCTGGCGGTCTCCGGACCTCGGAATGGCTTGGCTGGGGCCGCGGTGGAGAGGGGTGCCAGCAGCAGGGGCGCCGCGGGCTGCACCTCGGCCCCTCGCGACGCCAGCAGTGTAGGCTCGCCCGCGCCGTAGGCACAGAGAGGCAGCAGAGCACCGCCGGGTGCCGCGGGAAGGAGAGCGGGATAGGCGCGCAGCGGCGGGCAGGGAGCGGCGCCCCAGGGTAGCTGCACCCCAAGAGCCGGGTCGCCGTCGCGGCGGCTGCGAAAAGGCTTGCTGAGGATGCTGTCGATGGCGAAGGAGCTGGAGAACTTGCTCGCAGGGCTGGAGCGCTCCTCCTGGCGACCCGGCGAGCGCGCGATCGGGGAGGAGCGGGCGGCGGGCGCGGGCTGCGGGGTCCCGGCAGGTCCGGGTGGGGCTTCCTCCGGCCGCAGCCCCGATGCGGAGACTGTCGTGCGGTGGCTGAGGCGTTTGCGGCGGCGGCGGAAGACCCCGTCGGCGAAGGTGTATTCGCTGTTGGGGTTGAGCATCCAGTAGTTGTCCTTGCCCCAGGGCCGCGAGGGGTCGCGCAGCACCTTGACGAAACAGTCGTTGAGCGAGAGGTTGTGGCGCACGGAGTTGCGCCAGCCCGTGTAGCTGCCCCGGAAAAAGGGGAACTTGCCCATGAGGTACTCATTGATCTCGGCCAGTGTCAGGCGTCCGCCCGCGGAGTCGCGGATGGCCATGGCGATGAGAGCGATGTAGGAGTATGGGGGCTTGGGCCGCCGCGTGTACGGCTTGCTGCGCGCTCCCTCACCGCCGCCCACGCCGCCCGCGCACGGCCCTGCCGCGGAGGCCTGCGTTCTGCTGCCATCGGTTGCCTCGGGACCGTCTTGGGCGCTCGGCCCGCCACTCGAATTCCTCTCGCAGCCACCACCTTCCAGATCCCCTGCGCCGCTGCCCGCCGCCGGGCTGTTGGCCGCACAGTCCCCGTCAGAGCCTAAGGAGTCGTCACCAGCCGCGGACAGTGGAGATGGCACGTCGCCGCTGCCGGCCGCCTCCAGGTCACTGCCCATCTTGTCCCCGTGGGCTGCGCGTGGGGCGAACACCTCCAATTTCATGCCGGCGCTGGTGCTTCCAGTCCGGCACTGTTACCTCTTTCCTGCGAGGTCGTAGGAAGCGAGTGGCGCCCGGAGTGGCGATCCCGTGGCCCGCTGAGTCTGTCTTCTCCTGGGAGGGACCGCTCCTGAGTCTTTCCGAGAGAGACGCTTTTCTGTAAGGTTCTCCTCCGCTGGGATGTTTTTTGGGGGGAGGGGTTTTGATTGTTGGGTGAACTGAGGCGTGGAGTGATAAAAGTTGGTGCAGTGCTGTCCTTACTCCGAGGTTTAGAGACTGAGCGGAAGACAAGCGAGGAATGAGGGGCCACCCTGCGAAGCGGGGGCCAGGACACGCCAGCCTTAGGATTTCGTACTGGGAGGACCGAGCCGGCGCATCTGTTATCCGTCCGGGCGTCCAAAAGTGTTCCTTCGCTGGATGTCTAGGTCTCAGGCACCGAGCTGACGTCTGCTGGCGCACCCGCTACTTTTGAGGATAGGACGTCTTCAGCCTCGAGAGCCCATAGACAGGAGTCTTCGATGCCGCCGCACCCGCAGCCGCCTTGCCACCCCCGGCTTCCCGGGCAGCATGTCCGCGCTGGCCGGCCGCAGCAGAATCTCGCCTCCACCTTCGGTCCGGCCCAATATAACCCTGCGGCGGCTGGGCGGGGGCGGGGCCTGGGCGCCCACGGCCAGGGGGTGGGGGAACTAGGTGGCCGAGGTGGCCGAGGCTCCCCCCACGGCGCTCATCAGGCCGAGGCCACGCGGCGGCGCGGCCACAGAGTCTCCCCGGGCGCAGGTTGTTTGTTTTGGGTCTGGCCGGCCCCGCCCTTTCGGTCTCGCCAATAGGGAGCGAGCGCACGGATAGGGTGTGCGCGCGTGTGTGCGCGCCTGTGCGGCTGCCCCGCCCGCCCCGCTGCGCAGGTAGGAGCTTCTGGCTTCCCGCGGCCCCCGAGTGGGTTTCTGCGCCCCCTACCCCCGGACTCACCGGGACGATTGCTCTACTATACCTGGTAGAGCTGATACTTATTGGATGCTCCAGAGAGACACCTAAAAGGGCTGGGCCGAGGGACTGGGATTTGCATAGGTCTGGCCACCTTCCTGAGCTGCGCGCTGCGTGCAGCCTACGATTTTTTGGCAAGGAGAGCCAAGATTCTTAGGAAAGGAAATCCCTGGTGATGATTGAATCGCTGAACTGCAGAAACCCCGTGGAACAGCCTTTACATTGACCTTTTTCCGTGCCCTTCCTCTTACTTCCTCTCTATGGCCAACTTTACCCCTTGTAACAAGTAAAAACTATGAGCTTGAAATTCTATTACTCTTTTGTTTGATCGTGCCAGCCTCCAACTTTCACTTTTATTTTGTCTTACCTGGCTGGAGGCTGGCGGGGGGGAGGAGGCAACGCCCCATACTTTTACTGGGAGACCCTATTGCGAGAGAGGTGCCCTGCTCTGCCTGCATTGAGTCCCTTCCGAGGTCTTGTGACGTGGGCAAAGCCCATAGCCGTGCAGTGCCCTGGTCTAGCTATCAACAAGAATCTCGGGAGGATGTATGTTCCTTGGGGCATGAAGCAAAGGCAAGGCGTGTTTATCACCATTTGTCTGCAACTGTGCTCTAGAACTTGCCTTGGCTTTAGTGGCACGGGTGTCAAACAGGAAAGGAGGCCCCTTCTGCTACTCCTTCGGCTCTCCGGACCGGAGCCAACTCGGTGTCAATTCTCCAAGGAAAGGGGCCTTGCACCAGGAAGGGTGCACTTCTGACCCTATGCCTACCACGCCAGCTTCCTCCTTCTTCCTGCCTTTGTTGCGAATAACATCGAGGCTGCGACTATGTGGGAGCGCATCTTTGAAGTTTATTTTATTACTTTCCACCATTTGTGTGGAAAGCATACACAAGCTTTTCTTATCTTAAGTCAAGAAGCTAGCTGTAAAGGCGTTCAGAATGCAGTGGGCACCTTGACAGCTAGGGAGGAATCTAATGTTTTGTAGAATGCACGGTATAACTGTTTGCCACATGGTGCGCTCCTCCCATCTTGAAAAACAGCCTCTTTTGAGGGGTTCCTCTTAGCTCTAGCTTGCGAATGGATGGTTTCCAGGTCCTGGCCAGGAGAGTGAGTTGGGATGAGAAATCAGCCCAGTGCAAGGTGGCAAAGCATTGATTTGGCCAGGGATAAAAGACATTGTTAATGAAGGTTGTCCTTATTTGAACTCTGCGTGCCTGTTTTAAGGTGGAGATGCATTTAGGAGGGTTAAGACTCGGGCAATAGGGAGATTCCAGGCCTGGGAACACCAGTGGCTGCTAGGTAGAGTAGCCCACCTCACTTCCAGTCCTGCATTTCATCTTCATCAGTCTCCCCTCTCACTAGCTGCAGCAGATACTCTCCTTACCTTGATCTTGGTTAGTCGAGGAACCGCCTATTCCTCATCCCTATTAAGCTGACTGTTGGGTTTGGAGCTTGTGATGGGGGAGGAGTAGAGGATGGAGAATTCTCAGCTGGGGTGGGGCAGCCCTTTCTACTTTGTGAGTTCCTTGGGAGGTTGGAATGGCTAGGTAAGGTACTGCCGATGGCCCACTACAAGGACTTTGGAGAGGAAGACCCCAGGCGAAAAATGTCTGGGTCCAGCTATCTGGGAAGGGGAAAAGGAACCTGAGAACGAAGATACAGATTCCATCAAGATGGAGTCTTCTCTTTATTTCATGGCTGTATATTCTCTTCTTGCCCCATCGATGCCATGTGCTGAGAAAAAAGTTTGTCTTAAGTTAAAAGTCACAAATAAAACTGTTCTATACGGTTGCAGTTGATTTTAGCATTACTATGTTTAGCTGATGTTTTGTGTCTGGAGAATTCATTCACCTTCTTGTGGATGTTAAAGGAAAACAGCAAGAAGAGAAGAAAGATATCTGTTTTCTGCATCTCTATCCCCACACCCTTGAGGTTGGGGTTTAAAAGTTTAAAAGAACAGACACCAACTCCTCGTCCCCAATCTCCAGTTTCTCCACAAATTTCCAAAAAAAAAAATATTTTTTTTGAGATGTCTCCTTTAGTTTTGTCTTTTGGGGATTCTGATAATTGATGGATTGATAAGTGCCTGTAGGTGGTGCCTGACCAAATAGCGGAGGTTGAGAAAGACTTACTAGCTACTTCTTCTCTTGCCCTTTAATTTTCAAGGAGATGAGTAGCTCAGCTATGTGGAGGAAACACTCACATCTCTGTGACCTTGTTTCCTCCCTGAAATGGTTTTTATGAAGAGAGAAGTGAGGCTGTAGACGGCAACTGAAACTTACCTGTGGACACTGTTCTTTTATTAGTGGGATAGTGTTTTCCTGCCCTGTTCCTAAACATTAATCTAGAAAAGAAACTAATCTGTCTCAGCTGACTGTGTAGACTAGAATAGACTCCCGTTGGAAATGCTGACAACTTGTTCTATATATTAGACTAATGAACAGACTTGTAGTAAGAAGACCATAGAACCGTCCAAATGTTTTCTCTCTTCTCCACCATCTTTAGGCATGCCGCCTTGCCTCTTGAGTTCTATGAGCCCCACTGTCCAGAAGTTGGGTTCATTTAGCTCAGTAATTTTTCTGTTTCAGTGGATCCTCAAGAGGCTGGTTGTAATTCCTGGACATGAAGCGCATGTATGCCGGCATTATGGAAATGGCTGGGTGCCTTTCCTTATTAATCTTTGGCAATAGTCAATTGGATCTGAAGGGAAAGGAATCCGGAAACAGCCTCCTGGTGGAGACCTGGGGCTCAGATGTGTAGTGTAATGTGATTAAGAGGGAGGAAGCTTCAAGCATAAAGAAAGGGATAATGCAGGAAGTCCTGGGTAAAATGCAAGGCTCTGCTCTTGTGTCCAGTGGCTTTTAAGGCTCAGAGAGGGCCTGGCTTGGGGCCTAGGAGCTAGATGGCAGAAAAGGGACTCAGCAAAGGCAACCCATAGCTTTTTTGTTCCTTTGGATTTAGTGAAAACAGTCTAGAACGGGGGTACTTGGTTCTCTGTTCTAACCCACATCTTTCTAGTCTGGAGGGATGGTTTATTTCGTAGGAGCCAAAGCCTTTGAAAATATCAAGGAGATAGGTGTGGGTGTGGCAGTAGTCGATAAGAGCCAGGTAGTTTTACACATCCTTGCCCTTACTTCTTTTCAAAGGAATTTTACTAGGACCAAGTTCATCTGTTTGTCTTGTCTGGTTTGATCAGTCTCCTTTTGATCCTCAGGGTGGGGCCATGGTTGAATCAAAGAATCCTGGGAAGCGGCTAGGGTGACTGACCAGATGCAAACTACACTTTGTGCTTCATGGCCGTGCACTACAGCAGGAGGCCTCCTGGGGACCCAAGCAAACAAGAAGGAACAATGGGCTGCATGAACCCTATTTCTAGGTGGGTATTGGTACAGTGCAAGTGGCAGAGAGGCAGGCCTAAGCATGGCAGAGAAGAGTGAAAACAGCTAAGGTAAATTGAGAAAAGATAAAAAAAAATAGATTATCTAGGGCAGGACAGAGGTTAGAGATATTTGAAAAAGTGACCTGATTCTGTACCCTAGAGACAAAATCGTAATCACCGTAGCATGATATAGGAAGGTATTATCCAGGAATGAAAGAAAGCCCTGGGCTGCTTTATAACAATAGCGTGCTAGCTTTGACCCTGGGGACACTGATCTGTCCTTCAAACCTGACCAGATCTGTGAAATTCTTCTTGCTCAGTCTTAGTCCAGCTCCCTATTGTCTGGTGTTCTTTAGACACTCACTTTAAAAAAGCAGAACAAGGTATCTTTTGAGTATCTTTGCAATGAGTTAATTCTACTCTTAAAAATTCTTAAATGTTGAGCTTGATATTTCCAGAATAAATGAAAAGTCAGACTTTTCCTGATGTTTGTCATGAGAAGAGACCCATTTTTCGACGAAGGTAAGTGACTTTCACTCTCCAGAAGAGGACTTGAGGATGTCATGATTTGATGTCATGGACTTGAGGATGATTCAGTCAGGAAGACACGAGGACCTGAGTCCAATTCCCCAAACCAGCATGAAAATAAATCTTGATTTTAATTCTAGCACCAGGAAGGCAGAGACAGGCGGTTCCCTAAGGCTCAGCAGTCGGCCTATTTGGTTAGTTCTGGGAAACCCCGTTTTAAATAATCAAACAAGGCAGATACCTGTGAAATGAACTTTAGCTCTACACACATATGTCCCTCTCACACTCCCATACTCCCATGCAGGTGGACACTTGCACATGTGCATGTGCACACATACAAACACCCACACAAAGAAATAATACTAATATTAAATAGTAATAATATCCTCAACCATCAGATTTTAGACTCTTCTAGGCGCTCTTGTGTGTTCAAGTTTAGGGAGGTCATTTTGGTGGGAGAGAATATCTTTGAGAATATCTTTGGAATACACAGTGCCTGATGGCTAATTTCCCGGTGCTAACCCAGCAAGGTTGCCAGGTGAAAACTAGGAAAGGGAAAAAAGTCCTCGGGTGAATGAGAATTTCTTTCAGCTATTTTACCCCTTGTTTAAGGGCAGCAAACCAACCTGGATTCCAGACAGAGAAAGTCACAAGCCTCTCACTTGAACACCTGATTGGACTTGATGGTTGGGTTGTCCAGAAGGATAAAACAGACTTAGAAGATCATGTAAGAAAGATTGTGGTGTAGCTTGATGTAGGAAGATATGATCCAGGAATGAAAGAAAGCCCTGGGTTGCTTTATTACAATAAAGTGCTAGCTTTGACCCTAGGAACACTGATCCATCCTTCAAACACCTATCTATCTATCTATCTATCTATCTATCTATCTATCTATCTATCTATCACCTATGAAGAATCCATTTATGTATTTGTTATGAAGAATTTGAAACATATTCCAAAGGGAGAGAGAGAGAGAGAGCGAGCGCGCACCTTGAACAGCATAATCAAATTCAAATACCAGGTAATTAACACCTAGATCAGCACTTTTCAATTTGCGACCACCTTGTTTTGCTTCTATCTTTCTCACCCCATTTTCTGTTTTTGTTTTTGTTTCCCCTTCACAGTATTGGGGATTGACTCCAGGGCTTACACATGCTAGGCTATATCCCAAGTTATTTAAAAAAATTTTTTGAGACAGGGTCTGACTTTGTAATCCATGCTAGCCTTAAATCCATATCCTCCTGCCTCAGCCTCTCTGAGTGCTGGGAGCATGGTGTGTGCCACCAGCACTTAGGTTTTCTGTTAGGCTTTTATGAAGTTAATTTAAACTTTGTGCTGTTTCTATTGTATCTACAGTTAGCCTCCTTACCATTTGCAAATTCAGCCAGTCTTGAGCTGAGAGTATTTCAGTAGATTGCATTTGTTCTGAACTCTCTATAGCCTATTTTCTTGTCACTTTTCCATAAACAGTATAACATAACAACAGTATATATATATATATATATATATATATATATATATATATATATATAGCATTGGCATTGTGTTAGATGTTCTCTGTAATCTAGAGGTGATTTTAAGTATATGGAGGATATACAGGTTATATGCAGTTACAATGACATTTATGTAAGTGGCCTGAGCATGCTCAGAGATTGGTATCTGAGGGGTTCTGGAACCAATTTCCCCCACAGATACTCCAAGGTGGCTATAATTCAGTGTCTTTGACATTAGACTTTATTAAAAATTCAAATAATAAAATCTCTCTATTATTTAAGCATAAAACCTATTAAAAATAAAGATATGGGGCCAGCAAGTTGGCTCACTGATAAAAGTGCTTGCCATGCGAGGCTGGTGACCGGATGGATATCCATCCCTATAACCCATAGCAGAAGGAAAGAACTAACTGCAAAGTTGTCCTCTGACCTCCACCATTCACCATGGCAGATGCATGCACAACACACACACACACACACACACACACACACACACACATTCATATATGTGTCATCATGTGCTATAAGGTCAGTTTATATTTATTGCCTTAAAACTGCTATTTTCTAATAGTTAAGGACCTTTTCTATCTAATCATTCATCACACACACACACACACACACACACACACACGTCATGTATGTGAGTGCATATGCATACATGGAAGCCTGATGCCAACCTTGGGTGTGGTTCTTTAGCTTCCCTCTGCCTTGTTTGTTTGTTTTTAAAGCAGGTTCCCAGCTCACTAATGGGTCAGGCAGCTGGCAACTGAACATCCTGTTTGTGGGTCAAGCACTTTACTGACCGAGCTCCAGTCAGCCTCTACCAGAAATAGTCTTTAGGTAAAAATATGGGCCCTGCACATGCTCACTGATGCTGAGATAGTTGTTTCTAGGCTTTATAGTGAACAGTGCTTAGAAGGAAGCTTTCTTCTTAGAGAGAGAGAAAAAAAAAACCCACCATGCATTTTATTTGTGGAGTTTTGAATAAGAATAGGCTCAGATATATTCAAATGCAGAGTTACCAGGGAGTGTGGAACTATTTGAAGAGTTATAAGGATTAGGAGGTGTGGCCTTGCTGGAGGAAGTATGTCACTTGCCAAGACTTTGTGGTTTCAAAAGTCCATGCGGGCCCAGTTCTTAGTTCGTTCTTTCTTTCTCTCTTTCTTTCTCTCTCTCTTTCTTTCTTTCTTTCTTTCTTTCTTTCTTTCTTTCTTTCTTTCTTTCTTTCTTTCTTTCCCCTTCCTTCCTTCCTTCCTTCCTTCCTTCCTTCCTTCCTTCCTTCCTTCCTTTCTCCTTTCCTTCCTTCCTTCCTTCCTTCCTTCCTTCCTTCCTTCCTTCCTTCCTCCTTCTTCTCTCTCTCTCTCTCTCTCTCTCTCTCTCTCTCTCTCCCTCCCTCCCTCCCTACAGGTAAGCTACTGTTCCAGTACTGTATCTGCCTGTGTGAATGCTTCCCATCACGACAATGGACTGACCCTCAGAAACTTTAAGCAAGCCCCCAGTTAAATGCTATCCTTTATAAGAGTTACCTTGCTCATGGTGTCTCTTCACAGCAATAGAATAGTGACTAAGCCAGTACTTGCAACTCAATTATAGGTTTCCAGGGTCGACCTTTTATTGATTTTATCTGTCCTGTTTTGTTTTTTTTTGTTGTTGTTGTTGTTGTTTGTTTTTGTCATATTAACTGTCACCTCAGTGTAACTGACTGTTTACTTTATCACTCTTGTGTAAAAAAAATCTCAATTCTGAGTAGAATACCATTCTTGATTCTTTGAAAACGTCATAGAATTGCTTCTACTTATCTAAATTATCTGTTATTATTTTAGGAAATCATCCCAATTAAATCAGGAGCAGTGTGATAACTGAAAGCAGTTTGAGTTTGCAGGGCCAAGACTCTTCCTTTCTCACTGTGCTTTGGCCCTTAGGGCTTAGATCCTGTTGGCCACATGGTCAAATTGCCAAATCTGAAGTTATTTGAGATAATTAGCCTCTAGCGACTAAGCTGCCAGTTTGATATTCAATTAACATTGGCTGCTGTTTTGCCTCTTTTTTTTTTTTTTTCATCTTTCTCCAGTTTGTTTCATAGTTAAGCAACCACTGACCTGAATTTACAGTCAAAGCTGTGAGACGAGGCATAATCAGGAAAACTAGTTTTCATCCTTATTATCTTCAGGAGCTGTCACATAAAATACCACAGCACGAGTAGCTTAAAAAATAGGCAATTATTTTGTCTCAGTTCTGAAAACTGCAAGGTCAAGGTCAAGGTGTGAGCAGGGCTGGTTCTTTTTAGGCCTTGCCCTTTGCCTTGAAGATGGTGTCTCCCTCCTGGGTCTCCCTTTATGTGTCTGTGTCCTCATCTCCTGTTTATAAGTGTGTCAGTCATACTGGATCAGAGCCCATGCTCACTCCACAGACCCACCCTCCTATTTGGTTTTCAGACAGGGTCTTTCTGTGTAGTCCTAGCTGTAACAAGGCTGTCCTCAAACTCAGAGCTCCACCTGTCTCTGCCTCAAGTGCTGGCTTTAAAGGTATATGCCATCGTGCCTAGCCTAATGATTTCACTTTAACGTAATCACATCTCTCGTGTCCTTGTCTACTGTGGTCGAATTCTCAGGTAACTGGGCTTAGGACAAGTCAATATGTGAATGTGAGGATGGCAGAATTTATCCTATAACATAACAAATTTAAAATATCCTGGCAATGCAGCATATTAATACTTCCATCCCTGTGTGTAGTATCAAATATTTGTTATAGTTATAGCCCTATATGCTTTCTTTTTACAAAATATTCTGGAGGTTTCACCATAGCAGTCCAAAGAGATAGTCCTCTTTGGAAGGTAATATTTTGACTGCTGGTTGGCTCAGAACTTTCTATCTATTGGTTTTTAATTCGCTCTTTTGACTGCAAAGATGGTAGGAGAGATACTTGAACCATAAGATGAGCTGTATGTGAGGCCCAATGGTCCTGAGATGCTCCTGTGTGCTGGCCTCAACCCCTGATCTTTTTTATTAAGCTCATTTTCCCATATAAGATAGAAGATTCGTTGAATTTGCTAACTATCATGGAGTCTGGGACTTGGGCAGCTTTTATTCCACTCTATTCAAGTGGAACTGTTATTTCTAGTACTTGTCAAAATATCAGTTGCCATAATAAAGTGTGGCTTCTATCAAATAATGGGATGCCAGGCTGGAGATGGTTCAGTGGGAGAAGGAGGTTGCAGCCAAGCCTGAATCTGAGTTTGATCCCTGGACATCACATGGTAGAAAGAGGGAACTAACTCCCACAAGTTGTCCTCTGGTCTTGGCATGTGTGTGCCACCCTCCTAAATAAATCTAATAAAAATATTTTCTAAGTGAGAAGTTTATTTTTTTTTAATCTTCCTCAAGAAAAAAGTTGACCAGCAGGAATGAGGCCAGCCTGAGTTATATCAATCCACATGTTACTTTCAAGGTTACACTCTGGATAATTCTGGGTTCAGTGGTATTGTTCGGAGAGAAAGCAGCCTTGGGTCTCCTTGAAGGAGACAAGAATAGCCTTTTCATCAGCCACAGGACAAGGATACTTCTGCAGTGCTTACGATGATGACATAAAAGCTATTTATAGTCTAGATTTGTTTAAACGTTGCCAAGTCTACATATCCATGGGTTCAAATGACAGCAGATTAAAATTATTCTAGAAAAATAATTACCTCTATATTAAACACATTTGGGCATTTCTCCTTAGTTTTCTTTCATACACAATATAGTAAGTCACCTGCAGCATTCACCTTATATTAGGCATTATAAGTCACCTAGAGTTGGTTGAAAATATATGGGACCAGTGGGTTCTATGCACCATTGTATGTAAAGAACCTGAGTATTTTCGAAATCTTAGAATATTTACTGTAATTCCACTCAGAGTATCCTGGACAGATGAGCTGCTCCAAGCTCACTTTGCATCTTGGAGTAGATCTAGAATTATCTATTTATCTAAGGAGCCCTTGTGTGTGTGTGTGTGTGTGTGTTCAGAAACAGTTTTGATAATAAAATCTTGGCTCTAGTAGTTTTCAAGTCTGAGACCATGGGAATTCCTGGAACCAATCTTCAGTAGATCCTGAGGAGTGACTGTGTTTCCATCCTTTTATAAGTCAGACTGATATTAGCTGTGAACATATGGCCTTTGAAACAAGCCCCAGTATCTACCCTGGTGCTCAGAGACTAGGCCCAGAGTGGATTTTGTGAAGCACTTTTTTTTTTTTAAATCTGCTCTTTTGTTCTTAATTTCTCTCATTAGATCAGACTAATTGTGTAAGACTTGGAAACCAGAGTGCAGCGGACTCAGGGACTTGAGGACAGTCCTTTAGTCAGAGCCACCTGCCTCCAGTCCCTTGGTAGTTCCCCACCTGCGCTCCATGCCTTGGGCACAATGGGGAGAAAGGTCTCTTTGTCCTCGTTCACTACACCTGTGCAGAACCAAGGGCGTTGTTTCTTTTCTAGCAACTTTCGCCAGAGCTATGCAGGTCAGGCCTTCATGTGTCTGACTGTCAACTCCATTTCTCTGAAACCACAGAACAGTCTTCACTGGCATAAGCTTTGGTGGTATGCCCGATAAGCCTGTGTGTGGGCGTCCTCCCAGAAGTGGTTCTGAACTATGCAGGCCGTCAGGCTGGTTCTTCGTACAAGTCTGCAGGTAACCCTTGTCCTTCTGGACTGTTCCCAAGAGCTTTTGTGAATTTGTTAAAGCTCAGTATTAGTTGTTCAATCTTTATGTTGTTTATTTTTTGGAGTGCTGTAGAATCAGTGTTCTTTCCTCTGCCTGCCCCACTGCAAGTCCACTCAGAAGCAACCATCTCTCTTGAGATAAAAATATTTGTTTAGTGTGGGAGTTTTAGTCTCAACTTTCTGGAAACTTATGTTTTCAAAAGCGACTTCAGGCATCTAAACTCAGGTGTGGTGACAACCTCTAAGCCTTGATGTGGCCACACTTTGGCTTGTGGCCAAATGAGACCTGGTTATTCTGGGCTTCTCTGTCTTGGCCCTTTAAGGGATGTAAAGCCAAACTTGATTTTCATCATTGACGGATGTGTTCTGTGGCTGCACACCCCAGGCTTAGCAAACAGTGCTATATCAAAGTTCCCGACTCATTGTCTACACTGGCCAACGAAATATTGGGAGACTCAAATAGCTCAATCCTCACTCCAGGTCTTCCTGCCCACCTTTAAAATACCAAATAGGTAGATGGAAAACTTTTGCAACCCATTTACTGATTTTGATTGGGGGAACTGATTATTGTGAGCCTGAGTTTCACTGGCGCAGAGCCAGTGAGAAAAGGAACAAGGAAAGGGGGTTGGAGATGGGTGTGTCCCAACAGGGGACCATAGTCTAGGGATGTCCTAAGCAGCACTCTAAAATGTACTTGGCAACCACCTGCTTTGTCACAGGAAAGGTTTGTGACAGACTCACCTCTCGTTGGCAAGTGTGTGTGGGAGGTTGTGTGAGAGTTACATCTCTGGACTTCAACAGTGAGGCCCGTGTGAGTGCTCAGGGGTTCTGGGAGGCAGTGAGAGGTCTGGGTGATCCTTTGTCCTGCCATGCTGCAGGGGCTGGTCACAGCAGAGGCTGTCGAGAAAATTGCTGAGTAAGGCATGAAGACCACTGAGGAGTTTTGTGTCACACACCAGAGACAGCAGAGATGTCAGATACTCTCCCAAGGGCTGAGCTTACAGGAATGCCCTACCACCCAGCTTCTCTTTATCGTTTAGAAAACCAAATGAAGATCAAAGCGTGGACACTTCGCCCCTTCTTAGAATTAGGAACAAAGCACACATTGAAGGAGTTACAGAGATCAAGTGTGGAGCTGAAACAAAAGGATGGGCCAACCAGTGACTGCTGCAGCCGGGGATCCATCCCATAATCAGCCACCAAACACAGACACTATTGCATACGCCAGCAAGATATTGCTGAAAAGGCCCTGATATAGCTGTCTCGTGTGAGACTATGCCAGTGCCTGGCAAACACAGAAGTGGATGCTCACAGTCAGCTATTAGATGGAACACATGGTTCCCAAGGGAGGAGCTAGAGAAAGTATCCAAGGAGCTGAAGGGGTCTCCAACCCTATAGGTGGAAGAACAATATGAACTAACTAGTACCCCCAGAGCTCGTGTCTCTAGCTGCATATGTAGCAGAAGATGGCCTAGCTGGCTGTACTGGCTAGTTTTTGTGTCAACTTGACACAGCTGGAGTTATCACAGAGAAAGGAGCTTCAGTTGGGGAAGTGCCTCCATGAGATCTAGCTGTGGGGTATTTTCTCAATTAGTGATCAAGGGGGAAAGGCCCCTTATGGGTGGGATCATCTCTGGGCTGGCAGTCTTGGGTTCTATAAGAGAGCAGGCTGAGCAAGCCAGGGGAAGCAAGCCAGTAAAGAACATCCCTCCATGGCCTCTGCATCAGCTCCTGCTTTCTGACCTGCTTGAGTTCCAGTCCTGACTTCCTTGGTGATAAACAGCTGTATGGAAGTGTAAGCCGAATGAACCCTTTCCTCCCCAACTTGCATCTTGGTCATGATGTTTGTGCAGGAATAGAAACCCTGACTAAGACACTGGCCATCATTGGGAAGAGAGGCCCCTTTGTCATGCAAACTTTATATGCCCCAGTACAGGGGAATGCCAGGGTCAAGATGTGGGAGTGGGTGGGTAGGGGAGCAGGGCGGGGAATGGGGGAGGGTATAGGAGACTTTCAGGATAACATTTGAAATGTAAATGAAGAAAATATCTAATAAAAATTCAAAAAAAAAGAATATTAAAAAAAAGAAAACCATTAGACCTTGGAGTTAGGAGGTATAGAAATCAAACACCTTATTATATTATGTGGAAGTTCTTAAAGATAATCAGTACTGTGTTAGAAAGCATGGAAAAGCCATATAGACCATCTTACCACCAATAAGGGCAATGGAAAAAAGCAGCCTTGGGTGGGTGTGGGTGGCTTTCTGGTTGAGGACTACCATTAGGGTCTCTAAAGCCTAACTGAGGAGTGAGCTGGCACAGGCAGAATGAAGTGTCAGACACAACTGAAAATGTACACAATGATAGATGTCAGCCTGTCTTGAGTCGTGACCATATACTATTTAATATGTTCATGTCCACATATATTAGTACAGTCAATCCTCATGAGTAATTCCAAGGAAGGTATTGGCCCTGCGTTTACACTAACATGGAGAAGAAAACGCAAAGTGTTTGAAGTTTCTAGGCTAGTGAACAGGGACAAGAGATTTGCATGGAGGGCTGCTTTGTGCCCAGTGTGGGCGTCTAGCTTTTTTTTTTTTTTTTTTTTTTTTTTTTTAAGCAGGATATGCTTGTAAAATTTCTGCAGTTGCACTCTCCCTGTGTGGAAGGAAGAGTTACAGCAAGGACTCAGTTAAGTATTGTAGTATTTTTGAGGGGAAAAAAATCTGAAGACTGCTACATAGCCAATCATTTTTAGAGCAGTGGTTCTCAACCTCTGAGTCTCGACCCCTTTGGGAGTTGCAGATCAGATATTTATGATACAATTTATAACAGTAGCAAAAGTACAGTTATGAAGTAGGAGCAAAATAATTTTATGGTTAGAGGTCACCACAACATGAGAAACTGTATTAAAGGGTCAGAGCATTTGGAAGGCTGAGAACCACTGCTCTAGACCAGGAGAGTAATTTACAGGGATAGTTTCTCTAGAGTTAATTCTCCTTGCACATGGCTATTTATTTTGTGTCTTGCAGCACCTTTTTTTTTTTTTTTTTAATATTTCTAGACTCAAGGGCTGACAATAACTTTTTTTTTTTTAACCTCAGACACATCCAGGACATGCTTAGAGGCTCCGAACTCTCTTCTGAACACCAAGCTGTTCTGCAGAGATCTGCCTTGCTGCTTCTGGTGGAAGATAGTTTGTGCTCTTGACCTTGGCAGAGGAAATGAAAAGAAGTAGAAACTGTGATGTTCTGTGCTTCAGTCCAGATGGTCAGCCACACCGAACTGAGTTTCTGGAGAACAATGAACTTCAGCAGATCCTCTTAGAAGATGGCAGATACTCAAGACACTCTGAGTATCTACTGGGTCAGTATGTTCTCTCAGCTGACAAGGGTTAATTATTGCTCTGTGGGACATCGTGACTCAGTTGCGAAGAGCCAACCTGGATGAAGTGGGAATGCTTAGGGAGGATTTCAGGGACATGGGCAGGGTAGTGCAGAGCAGAGTGACAGTGTCTATTAGGAGAGAAATACCACACCACTTCAGAGCTCTTTGGCAAAGGTTTGCTGACTAGGTGCATTTTGGGAACGTTTTGGAATTCCTTTTGCTGGAAGTGGCTCAGGCACTGGTTGACCTCCGTCCTCAGCATAATGGTGCTGCAGGGTGGAAGATCTCATGCTCTAGGAGGGAACTGGAGATCTGGGTTTTGGGAAAGGAAGCGGTAGGACACTCTGCCACATGCAAATTCAGCCATGATTGCCTTTCTCCTTGCTTAGCATGTATTATTTGTTGGCACAGACAATCAACATAAATTATTTCATTCATCCCTGAATGGTCTGGTAAGCATGGATACCAGAGCTGAGGCAATGAATGGAGGATACCAGCTCATAAGAAATGTCACGTCACCCCCACCCCTACCCTCCAGGGTGTGAACACTTCCATTGTGTGCCCCACCCCTCAAGTTTTACCTACTCAGTCGTTTGACAGATCCACATGTGTCTGTGTATCAGTGGGTGTTAAGTATAAAACAAGTGGTATATATGTATCAGTAACTATTGTGTAGTTGTGACACAAATGACCGAAGAAAAACTCAATACGTATTTGTTTTGGTTCATAGTTTCCAGAGACTGAACCCAGACTTGCTTACCCCCTTAGTTTCAGATCATGTATTAGGGACTTTTCCCACTTCATTTTAAATAATAAACTGGAAAACCCACAGGAAAGAAGTTAGAGTGAGATACGGATTCATCCCTAGTAACATACATCCTCTAGTTAGATCCTAACTCCTGCCTTTTACCACCTCCCAATAATGTGATTATATCATGACTCTATTAAAGTATTATACCATCCATTTGGTCATAGCCCTTGTAGTACAGTTGTTTACAGAGATGCCTTCACAGGATGGTGTATGCTTTACATATCTGCCAGATATTCCTTAATCCAATTATATTCAGAATTTAAATCAACCATCACAGTGACCATGGTCCCTCCTGATGCATTACGTTCCTTTCCATAAGCTTTATGGACAGCCATGCTACTGGGGCTGGGTACTTATTTAGCTGTATGAAGGATAAGCAGCAGTGCGTAGTCTGAGGCACTAAGTATAAGTGTGTACAGATATGTATGTGTGTATATACACATGAGTAGCTGTTTTAGGGTTTTATTGATGTTAGGAAACACCGTGATTACAGCAACTCTTATAAAGGAAGGCATTTAACTGGGACTGGCTTGAAGTTCAGAGGTTCAGTCCATTACCATCAAGACAGGAAACATGACACCATACAGGCAGACATGGTACTGGAGAAGGAGCTATATCCCCAGGTAGAAGAAAGAGAGAGTAACATTGGGCCTGGCTGGAGCATCTGAAACCTCAAAGCTTACCCTCAGTGACACACTTCCTCCAACAAGGCCACACCCCAAATAATGCACTCCCTGGGAGCCTATGGGGGGTCATTTTCATTCTAACCACCATAGTAGATAGATATGCCTATGTGCATATAGTAGGTAGATACATATGTGCATGCACACATATGTTCACATGCGTATGAACACATACACACACACTCACACACACACACACACACACACACACACACACACACACACAAATGCAGGAGAGTTGGAGGAACATAGATCTTGAGTGTTGGCAATGCTTGTAAAGGTGTTAGATAAGCCCTGACCCCTGACTTATGGACAATTTTTGTTACTATTTACCTTTGAGAAAGTCGCTGAACTTACTTGGTCACTAGTTTCATGAAATGTTAAGAACAAAGACTAGACTGGATCAATCCAAAGATCATACTCAGCTTGAAAGGTCAGTGACTTCAGCATGAACTTGGCAAGACCTTGGGACACTTACTGAGAGCAGCTTAAGGGCTGGAGGCTGGCTATTCTGCTGCGTTTGCCACAGAGGCACAGTCCTTCCTGTCTTGTGCCCGTGGATGTGGCTAAGTGTGTTTCATTAAGCCAGTTCTTCTTAGACTTTTTATTCCAACCCTTCATCAAATGAGATTTGTTGGGTTCATCTTCGTTCTTACTTCTGGGCTACAGGTGACTTTCTACCTTCGGTGGATGCAGTCCTTTGGGGGCAGATTGCATTGAGAAATGTGTACATGCTAGCTGAGCTGTGGTCTGACCTTTAGGGAGGCTGATGCCCTGTGTGTGCTGTCTTCTTGATGAAGCCAAGGTGACCACCTGGGGAAAGAAGGTTAGGAGCTCAGGATCTTTGAAGTCTGGATTGATAATGAGTTGGTTAGTGTTGATTTCATTTTTTGAATTATCTAGAATTCTTTTTATTATTATATCCTACTTGTTCAGAATAATTTCTTTTATTTTGACATTTCTACACTTGAGTGCAATGTACTTTTATTGTATTCACCATTGTGACTCTTTCTTACCCCTCCCCCTTCTCTTCTTTCCCAGTAGACCTCTCTGTGCTGCCTGCCATATCTTTTACCCATTAGAGACTCCATCTTGAAGAAAACATGGGATACTTGTTCTTGTGGCTCTTATTTCACCTAACACAGTGATCTCCAGTTCTGTCTATTTTCAAGCAAGCAACATGTATTCAATCTTATTCTTGGCCGAGTCTTTACTTAACTGTGTTATATGCACATTTTCTTTATTCATCCATCCTGTGTTGGCTACCAGGCTGACTCCATAGTGTGGTGACTGAGAATGATGCCACAGTGAACATGGAGTGCAGGCTTCTCTGTAGTAATCTGACATTGATTCTTTTTTGGTATAAAGCCAGGAGTTGTGTGGCTGGATCATGTGGGAATTACAGGTTTTGTTTCTGAGGAGCGCCTGTTTCCATAGTTCCTGGAATAACTAACGTTATCAAACTGAGATGAATAAGACTGTCTTCACCACCACCCCCTCCTGCCATCTTCACTAGCGTTTGTAGTATGTTTACCCAATGATGGAAATGCTCACAGATGAAGTAGAATCTCAGTACACTTTAATTTGTATCTCCTGAGCTTGTTGCGAGTGTTTTCATCTATGGAGTGTCCATTTACACTTCTTTATCTGAAAGTGTCTATTGAGTTCCATTACTCACTGTTCAGACCTTTCCTTCTGTTGCTTTTATAATTCTTTCCAGCTCTTTATATATTTTAGACGTTAATTCTCATTTCCTGGATATCTGGCAAAGACTTTCTTCCCTTTCTGCAGCTATTTCCTTACACTGTTTATTGTTCTGTTTGCCTTTTTCCTTTGTTAATCCTTGTCCACATTCCTTGAGCCATTAGAATCCTACCTAGAACACCATCGCTCCTTTATGCCCTGCGTTTCAGTTCTAGCATGTACACTACAGATGAGAGAAGGAAAGAAAGACCCAGAAGTATCTCTAAGTTGAATATTTTGGGTCACATAAGTAGTGCAAATGTTTTCGTCTTCTTTCATAGTGGACTCCCAAGCTCCTGCTGTGGCCCCCATCCGATTGGCATAACTTCCAGGAGCTAGGACAAGTGTCTTAAAGTCCATGCCCACAGAGATACACCTACTCCAAAAAGGCCACACTTCCTAATAGTGCCACTCTCTGGGCAAAGCCTATACAAAATACCGCATGGCCTTTCTCATCTTACCTCTAGAGAGTTCTAATGTTTGGGGATTTACTCAGAATGAATCCAGTATATCAGTTCAAATGTAGCTCCACTGTCATTCATAACCAGAGACAATGACAGACACTCTGGTAAAGCATAGGGCCTGCCATGCTGCTGTAGATTCCAGGTCTGGGATGCAACAGAAGACTGTAGGTGCCTGGCATGGTCCACAGTAGCTGAGACTTGACCATGCCTGCTGTCTCGTGCATCTCCGGCAGGGCCTCTTGGGATCATTTTGGAGATGTAATCTGAAGTGCTAATTTAGTAGGAAAGTCCTGTACTGTAGTGAAAAGGATGGTTTAAGTTTGTGAATGAAAATATTTTGAACCTTATAAATTGCCACTGCTTACTAGAACTCTGGTTCTTGGGAGATGGTGGAAAAAATGAGGGGGAAGATGTCAGGAAAAACATCCTGCAGAGAGAAAACTCCTAGAAAGAGAGCACTTTCCTGTGACAGCATGCTGAAAGGGAATTCACTGGTAGAGTGCTTTATCTGTATGTCTTCCTTCTCGGTTTCTTTCTTACTCTATGGCTATCTGCTTTGTCAGCTAATCCTCTTAGACATGGCTGGGCTCTTAGCAACATTCGCCACTGGTGTGTCTCACTCACCTTCTATTGTTCCTGTGAAGTCTAGGCATAATTGTAGACGTAACACAGCCATTGCTCTCACCTCTATACTAATAAAAGTGAAGGCACACTGAGTGTAGATGGATCCCATGGGGGGAGAAGGACAAGTGTGTATCTTTAATATGCAAAGAGTTATTTCTGACTAACAAGAAGAGGACCAACACTCCAGTTTGAAAAAGCAATGGGCAGAGGACAGAGGCATGAAACTTATCTATGAAGACATACACAGAAGAAAGATAGGATGAAAACACTTGTGAATGTTATCAAACTCAGGGGTCATCACCTGTGCCCCAAGTCAGATTGGGCCAGTGCATTCTCTTCAGGAGCTCCAGGGTCAGAGACTGGCTTTTGCTCTATTACTATTTTAGCAATCATTTTAAGATCATCAGAGAATAGTCATCTGTAATTCTCCCTACTGGGTGCCAAGCTAGTGAAGACTTCATGTTTTCATCATTGCATAGATCATTAGATGGAATATCTCAGCACCCTGCCTTTCCATTCCAAATGGTTTCACAGAACCCAACATCCTCATCAGAGCCCTAAACCTTTCCTGTCACACGGTGGATTCCCCAAATGGTTTAACAGAGCCCCAGATTTGCTCAAGGGAGCTTCCAAACTGACAAAGCCTGTCCTACAAGTGTGACATTAAGGTTAGATTATGGTTCTGTCCCTTTAAGACACTCCTCACTCTAGAAATTCAGGCCAGGCTCCCTCCTAGAGCTGGTCTCAGCAGGTAGAAAGCAAACTCCAATATGAAGGAGACCTAGCCACATTTCCCTGAAACCTCTAGCTATAGGAATGGCAGAACAGTACTCTCTACTCCGCAGTCCTTAATTTGTGTGGGTTTTCAGAGCCTTCTCCAGCTTTCTGCTCCATTGCCAGGGTTGATGTGCTACTCTGTTTTACAAGAATACCCTCTAGTATTCCACAGAAGGATACTGGAAGGCAAAGCCAATCACTTTAGATGGTTCAAAAGCACCCCAAACTTGCTTATAGGGTTCAAAAAACCAGCAGGAAGGCAGGGCTGATCAGGGAGAGACTTCTCAGAGCTCAGATTTTTCTCAGGAGCCTAAATCCATTTTTTTTTTTTTTTTTTTTTTGGCCTCACCAAGTAGAAGTAAAGAGCAGCTAATATGGCTGATGTACAAAGAAGAAACTGTTGCTAAGATACATGGACAGGGATGGAAGTACCATGCTGTGACATGGTAGGGGCTATAATGGTCAGTGATAATCTTCAACTTCATAAAACCTGAGATCACTAAGCAGATGGGCTTATAGGCATGTCAGTGCGGGGGGGGGGGGGGATGTCTTGATTGTATCAGTTGAGGGTGGAAGAGTCTGCCACTGTGGGTGGGACCAGTCCCTTAGTGGGAGATCCTGGACTGTGTATAAGTGGAGAATGTGAACTGGAGTCTAGCATTTGTTGATGCTCTTTGCCTCTTTATTGTAGATACAGTGTGGCCAGCTATTTCAAGCTCTTCTCTACTGTGACTCCTTCTGAAAACAAACAAACAAACAAACAAACAAAAAACTGAACTTCAATCTGAACTGTGAGTTTAAATAAACACTTTCTTCCTTCGGTTGCTTTTGTCTGAGTATTCTGTCATAGCAACAGGGAAGAAGTTAGAACATGGGCTTTGGGAAAGGCCTGCCTGGTTCTCAATAGCTTCATGGTCTCCCCTGTTATGTCTTTGTTTTTACTTTAAAATAGGAGTATCAGAGAAAAATGCCACTGGACACCGATAGATAGAACATGTGGCTTCCCAGATAACATCTGCACACTGCCAGTATTGCTGGATAGCCATCTGTTCAGGAGAAGAGGCATGTGTGGAAAGATGTACTTTAAAATGTTGGCTGTGTTTCCTTCTTGGGATCCAATTTTATTATTATATTTTTTATGTGAGTATTATCTTTCTAATCAGCAAAAAAGAAAACAAATGGCTTTTTTTTGTCTTTTAGCAGCACGCCCTGCACAATCTACACGTTGATTTTGCTCATGTAAACTGACGTGAGGTTGTCTTCCAAGAACCCGTCATCAGCTCTTTCTTCCTTTCTTCTCTTCCTTGTTTGTCACTCAGAAGTCTTTCTCCATTCCTGACTCTATGACTCACACAAGAAGGCATTAGAAGCGACGTTTTGCAATGCCTTTCCATGAAATAGATAGAACATCAATGCTCACTCCAGTAAGAGGTGGTGCAGTCTCCTTGCTTCATCAATAATGAAGAGGTTGCATGGATTCCTAAGGCTCTACAGGGGTGGGTGACTCAGAGAGAACTGGTCAGCCCTAGCCTAGACATTCAGGTGCTATCAAAGACTAGCCTCAGGGCCCATGACATGCACAACCAAACAAACTGGAAACTTCTAATGCTTGTTTGGCTTGAAATTTCAGCAGAAGTATTCTTCTTCCATGACCTGAACTGTCTCATCTGGTTGAGAACAGGGACACTAGAGTGTGGTACAGAGCTCTCTCTTTTTTTATATTGTCTTAGGATAAAGATTCCCTTTTTAAAGCAGTCTATTTTTTTTTATGTGTTTGAATGTTTTGCCTGCATGTATGTTTGTGTACCATGTACCCTAGTGCTGTTGGAGGCCAGAATAGTATGTCAGACTTCCTGAGACTGGAGCTACAGACAGTTGTGAGATGCCACAAAGGTCCTGAGAATGGAGCCAGGGTCCTCTGGAAGAGCAGCCAGCACTCTTAAGCAATCATTCAGCTCTTCTGCCTACGTGCCCCATTTTTAAATATCACACACACACACACACACACACACTCATGCACACACACAGACACAAAGACACACAAACACATGCATACACACAAACGCGCGTGCACACACAGAGAGGCACACAAACATATGCACACACACACACATATGCAGGGTGTAACAAAAAAATTAAGAAGATGTCACCATGTAATGACTCAGATCTCTTCTAAGTCGGCTACTCTGGTCCACTCTGTTCTCTCTTAAAGACGGCAGGGAGGCTGCAGGGGACCCAATAAGTTGAAGTAAGGGGATTCCAGGATGCTTTGATGTGCCTTCCCACTTCCTACAGCACCACTGTCGGCATGAAACATTTTGGGGTCCTGTGTACACAGTTGAGGGCTGTGAGTAGTCTCTGCAGGAAGGACAGGGGCCTGAGGTGGAGCAGGAAGGTGGTGTAGCTGCAGCATCTCCTTTTGCCTTCGCCTTTCTCTTGTGTCTGGGAGCGAAACACCAGGCTAGGAGGTCAGCAATCTGACTTTCGCCTTCTTCCTGTGTTCTGGCAAGTTCGGCCTCAGCTTTTTTTGCTTCCCCAGCCTACCGCCCAGTTTTGGGTACTGCATCCATCGCACACAGCTGAAGTCCATATTGTCTTTACATTCCCATAGTAACTGGCTTCAGGGCTCCCAAAGGAGCAGCCTCCCAGCGAGAGGCCATCTGCCTCTCAGCAGGGGATGTCTGGAGCAGGTCCTTAACCTTTTCATCAGGCAGGTCACTTTGGAACCTGATAAACACCGGAAACTTCTGCTTATAAAGCACTGTGTACATACATAAGACCATTGTCAGCCACCTTTTGTCTTTAGCAGATGAGGAAGCCCTTGTATAGAGCTCAGGGGATCCTAAAAGCTAGAATTCAAAGGCAGAAATGAGAATGAGCCCACTAGGAGAAGTTCATTCACTTTACCTGTTTGTCTTAGGTTTCCCAAATTTTGCCTTTTCATTATTTCTGCTAAATACCTTGTCATTTCTCCTCTTTCCTGGAGGTGTTTATAATTAACACCGCTGTCTGACACTTGATTGTACGGAGTGTCAAAGCACCTCTGTCACTAGCGCTGTAGACCCCTGCTGGGCTGTCTGGACTGGAGAGTTCCACAGTGGTCTGTGGGCTGGTTCTTCCTGCTAGCCTTGAGGCTCTGGATTTTTCTTGAGCTTTCTGCTTTATCAATCACCAGGTCTGTGCCTGTATCTGTAAACTAAAGATCCTAATACCATTCCATCCATGGAATAGTTTGTGTGTAGATATGTTCAGCACATGGTATGGAGCAGAGATGTATTTTTATTATTAAGTGCTCATTTGATTTTGAAAGCCTGTTATTATCCTTCTTTTCAGTTTCTAGAGCATATAGCTAACGGTTGATGCCATCTTCCTTACTCCCCAGTCACACACCGTAAATGCTCAGCGTGGACTTAGAATCCAGTATTGTTTCTGCAGTGAAACCACACACAGTGGCTTGTTCTGAGCATCCTACAAGGGGCATCTCAGTCTGTTGCCTGAGTGGCACAGATGTGAGCATTCTATGCCCATTTCTGCCGTGAGAACAGCCAGTAGTTGGAAGGACCATATAGAAATTTGTCTCCTTCTGCTAAATCACTGTCCTGCTTTAAAATCTGGAAAAAAATCTGATAGAGACTTAGAATTTCTACATGAATCTCAGAAAGCATTCATGTTCAGTCTGGGCTATCTCAGTGTGATTTTATGTAACCCACTTACTGCCATATTCTATGTTACAATGAGTGAAAAGGGCCCTTAGGAACAAGTAATGACTATATACACGGTTATTGCTGTGACTTGTAAATTTACATTAAACACTTAATACACAGTAAGAATTCAGGTTTTAAGTACAGATTAACTGTGTTACATGAAATCCTGAGAAAACTACTGTGGCTATTGTCTGGGGACCTGAAAGTGTGTCCTTTTGTGGCTTCCTTCCTTTAAGAGAATAGGTGTTTTGGAGCTTAGGGTAGTTGGCTTAGACCAACAATGTCTTGCAAAATTTTTTCTTCCAGCATTCAGGAATTAGAAGGCACTGCATACCAAGATTCACAGAGTTTCCGAGGGTCAGCTTTAAGTGATCTGAGTATGGCCAAATAGGGCTCTGGGTCCTCCCAGAATGCCCTGTTCTTCTGTGTTAGAAATAGCCGGAATTGTGTGTGGGAGGAAACCCTACTAAATGCAGTCAGTCATTAATGAAAAAAAAAAAAAAGGGCCTTGTCATTGGGGGGAAGAACGTGTGTCATTATGGATGTTTCTATTGCTTCAGCAAAGAGACAGATGCCCTGGCTGGTGGAGTTCTGGGTTCTGTGTGGGCCAGAAGATTGATGGAGTTTTCACTAGTATTTAATGGTGCAGAACAAAAGCCAGAAATAGGCCCTGGGAAACCAGAACAGAAACGATGCAGATTGGACCGTTTGCTTATTCAGCTGCAAAATGTCCTGCCTTCTATTGTGGTCACCCCCTGCCCAGGGCGAAATGTGGTGTGGAGGACAGGAATGCCCCAGACTGCAGAGTAGCCTCTGTTGTCCCACTAATCAGCATGACTCGGCAGATGACAAATATTTAATTTAGGGGAAAAAGCAGTAGTCCACATTGTTGCTGATATCAGGATAGCAACAAGATTAGTAACCATCCTTACTAGTAGCAGCTAGAAGCCCAAATTAACAATAGGCCCAACACAAACATTTGTTGTGCTCCCACAAGGTGAAAGAAGACAACCCAGACTGACTGTGGCTGCACCTCTAAGCCGGAAAGACCTAGGCTCCTGCTTTCTGTTCTACTTCCCATACATCCCAATCCAGATCGGATGCTTGAGCTACAGTCAACTTGTCTACATACCAGGCAGCAGGAGGAGAAAATGGACAAGAGAGCAGAGTATCTTTTTTTTTTGTGTGTGTACAGAATATTTCCCAGGGTTCGTACTTAGCAGTTCTCTGTTTATCTTAAACATATGTTGGGCAACTTCTCTTAAGGTTCCTGTCCTTGTTTGCATATCTCTGTGTCACTCCACTGTGTATCTCCTCATTCATCTGCTTAATTCATTTAACTAACTATAAGTAGACTTCCTTCCCCAGGTGAGCTGTAAGAGGCACAAGTCAGATGTCTCTGCTGCCTTGGTGTGGGCTACTCCAACTAAACACCATACACAGTGGCCTATCAACAAGAGAGGTGTATTTCCCAGAGCTCTAAGGCTGATTACAGTGTGGTCTGTGTCTAGTACAGCGAGGGCTTGCTTCCCAATATACGGGGTGCCTTCTTCTTTTCACAGAATGGAAAGAAGGCATGAGAGCTCACTAGAGTCCCTATTATAAAGCTCAACCAGAAAGGCTCCATTCTCATGACTTGTCCCCTCCCAAGGTGGCCTTTCTTGATATCACCACAACGAAGACTAGCAAGTTAGTAACACAGATTTTAAGGTACTGCAGACATCTTGTCCAAAGCCCCCTTCATGGGAAACAACTTCTGGGTGAGATTCAGCAGTGTGCAAATGTGTGTTTAGTAGTTCATAACACATGCTCTGAGCACACACTCAATGTCTGACTCCATGAAAGGTGCTTGGATGGACAAACGGAACCAGTCTTTTCAAAGTAGCCTGGCAAGGTCCCCACAGTGACTCATGTCCCAGCTTCAGGACCCAAAACATAGAATAATTAGAGGCATTCTTAAAGGAACAACCTGTTAGCCAGTTTCTAGAGGTGACAGGTGAGAAAGTTCCTGCAGCCACACTGAGCTATCCTTAGTCTGTCTGCTGATGTGCAGGTTTCCCTGGGTGGTGAATGTGTCCAAAGCAATATTCTTCTTGTGTTGAGAACAAGTCTCTTACAGTCAAGAGTTAATAAGCCTCATGTTTCTGGACACAGGAGTGAGTGAAGTCCTGTTCAAGTCTGACTAGTGCATGATGACTCTTATGTTCAGAGTCCAGTGTGAGGGATCAAGAAGGGAGAATCATCCATGAATCCTTGAAGATACAGTGAGCATGAATGTGTATAGCTTCAGCGAAGCATGTAGTCAGTGGGAGATTTGAGCATCCAAGCAGGAGTGGTCTGGCAGGTGGAGAAAGGACGCACTGTCAGTTCTAACCGGATACAGGGGGACAAGAGGCAGGCCAGTTCTGAGCCTGGACAATAGGCTCTCCTTTTGGTTATGATTATACTGGGATTGTACAGATGGTTGCAGGAGAAATGAACCAGTGTGTAGGAACATGAAGCAGAGGGTCTTAACTTTCATGGAAGGGGACTTGCGAATTTTGTTTTGAAGCATTTAAAGGAAGTTTTCAAGACTTATAGCCAAGTACAAAAGTTATGAACAGAAGCCCTTCGGTGAGTTTTCTGGGTTATTCTATGAAGTCTAGGTTTGATGGTAGTAATCAATCCTGGTGATCCAGAGCTTGGGCTCAAATAGGAGGGTTAGAGTTCAATATTAGTTCTGTCACTTAGAACAGTAGAGGTACCTATGGGCCCTTTGGAAAGCTTTGGTTTATCAAAATACATTAGGAGGTACCTCAGAAGACAGCTCTGAGGGTGAAGTAAGCCTGTGGGACAGGCTACACAGTAGGTTCATAGATGGGAAGAGTTCATCTGTCATCTGAGATGTTCGAGCAGGGGCAAGATATGCTATTAAGGCCACAGTGCATGAGATGTGTTTAATTTGAAAGGACACACACACCCGAGAGAGAGAGAGAGAGAGAGAGAGAGAGAGAGAGAGAGAGAGAGAGAGACAGAGAGAGACAGAGACAGAGACAGAGAGAGACAGAGAGACAGAGAGAAAGAGACAGAGACAGACAGACAGACAGACACACACACCATTTTTCCTAAATGTTGATAATTGCTATTTGCATTTTTACATTGCAAGTACCAGGAGGGTATTTGATGGCTCAGTGTAAACCTTTAATTTTAAGGTGGTTTGGTTGTATTTCATCTTTGACTGTGGTAACTCAGTAACTGAGAATGGAAAGCAGAGCCCTGAGGTCCAGTTCTGACTCTTTTGTTATAAGCTTCTTCTATCTTGGGGCCACTCCTATGTAAGGAGGTTGTTGGGTGTCGATAGTTTCAGGTCACTTCTAGTGCCAGAATATGAGTCCCTCCCTTGCTGCTGGTAAACCAACATTTTTGGCACAAGAGAGTTTTGGTGATTATACAACTTAGTTCTTAAAATAGTTTCCATGAGTAGAGAGAAAACAAGTTATTTTTAGTTGCTTCTTAGGTATGATCACTGCTTGCAGGTACATTCTGGTGATAGAATCAACCATGTGTGCAGACTACATATCAAACTCGTGAAAAGGACTACAGATACCATGGTTGGTCACACTTTCCCAATACTGAGTGGCTGGAGGACCAAGTCAAGTTGGAGACCAAAAGTTCTTAATGGCTGTTGTTCATCAGGGCTCCAGTGACTTCTAGGAGAAAATTTCCACATAAATGTTTCATAGAGTAATGTTGTTGAAACCTCATGGGTATGGCTTCTGCATTTTTAGGAGACACGATCTCATAGCAAACTCATCCTTTTTCTGGCTGTTAAAGTCTGTCTGTCCCTTGTCTGCAATAATTCCCAAGCCTTAAATACAGATGTTGTATTGTAGATGTATTAGTTGGGACAGAGCTCCACAACTCTGCAATTTGGTTGTGGTTTTCCATAATAGTCTCCATCGCTTGCAAAGAGAAGTTTCTTTGACTAAGGGTGAGGACCACATTTGTCTGTGGATATAAGGACTGCGTGCATTCACAGAATGTTGCAGTTTGAATGAAATAGCCTCCCTAGGCTCATATATTTGAATGTTTGATTCACAGTTGATGGTACTGTTGAGAAGGAGTAAGAGTTGTGACCTTGTTGGAAGAGATATGTCAATAGGGTGGTCTTGGTGGCTTCAAAAGCTCATGCAAGGCCCAATGTCTCTCCACCTGATACCTGTGGATTGGGATGTAAAGCTCTCAGTTGTTGCTCCAGCACCATGCCTGCCTACTTCCCACCATGACAATCATGGAGTAACCTCTAAAATAGGAAGATGCTTGTTTTTATCAGAATTGCCTTAGTCATGGTGTCTCTTAACAGCAATATAAGAGTGTCCAAGACAGGATTTCTAACTCAAGTATATGTTTGCAAGTAGATCTTTATTGATTTCACCTCTGCTTTATATATAGACCATCAATCAGTTCAGCATAACTACCTGTTCATTTTTGTTTATAAAATCTCAATTCTCTATATAATGCCATATTTGTTTTACTTTTTGGCTTAAAAAAACATAATAACTTATAATTTCATTTATTTCCTGATAATGACAGTCTTTAATTCCCATGGCTGAATTGTGCAGCATTTTGTATGTGGACTATATTTTCTTTATCCATTCACCCACTGGTGGGCACACAGGCCATTCCATCTATACTTTGATGACTATGAGTGGTGACAGGTATGTGGGTTATTCTTTTGTATGCTTACTTCATTTCCTTCACATCTCTGTCCAGGAGTGGTGTGGTAGATTCTAGTTTTTGAGGAACCTCTGAGCTAGTTTCTGAGTGGTGCAGCTGGTTTACATCCCCACCAATGAAATTTAAAGATTCTACCTCCTTACCAGCAGCTGTTTTTTTCTGTTATTCTGGTAAGAGCTATTCTCCCTGCTGTAAGATATCCTTTTGATTTGTAGTTTCCTAATAGCCTAAGTATATTTAGTGATTTTATGTAACTATTGATCATTTAGACTTAATTTTTTGTGAAATATATCTTGAAGGCATTTGTCATTTTATTGATTGGATAATTTTTTGTTAATATTTCTTGAGTCCTTTATATATTCTGGATATTAATTTTCAGGAGAATAGTTAGCAAAGATGCTTTCCTTATTCTTTTATCCCAGCACTTCACTCTTGATTACTGTTGTGTTGAAGTTTTTAAGTTTCAACATCTATTATAATAAGCTACTTTCTTTCTTCAGCGGTGTGAAGTTTTCATTGTAGAGGTCTTTGACTTTCTTGGCCATTTTTATTCTTAGACATTTTTGAAATTGTGAATGGAATTGTTTATCTGATTTCTGTCTCAGCGTGTTTGTTACTGATAGATGAGAAAGCTTCTAATTTTGTATCTTTCCACGTTGTTGGACCTGTTTATCAGGTCTAAGAGTTTTCTGGTGTGGTCTTAGAGTTCCTTACATCTAGGCTCACATCATCTGCAAATAAAGATCCTTTCCTGTTGTACCTCTTTTATTTTCTCGTCTTGTCTTATTGCTCTAGCTGAGACTCCAAGCTCTGTATTGAATATGAGTAGGGAGAATGGACAGCCTTGTGATCCTGATTTTAATGGAAATGCTTTGAGTTTCCTCCTATTTAGCCCTGAGGGGAGGGATTGATGAAGACATCACATTTGGGCTTAAGCGTTCCCAGGTCTCATTGCTCTAACATATCCTATAGGCAGGAAGGCATTGTAGATCAAAAGGTTTGTGTCTACATGTTGTCTCCTTGAGTAGCATACAGAGTATGTTCCTATACTAAAGATACTAGCATATAAGGGTGAAGGCTCCATGGGGGCACCAGTTCAACTTCAACATGTTCAATGAGTTGTATAGGTGTTGTCTTCAGCAAAGAAGCCTTGCTGTCAATTTGTTGAGAGCAACTAGTTTTGGCAGCATCCTGGTTTGATTGGAATTTCCGTTGGACCTTTTTGGCCAACAACTTAATTAGATGTAACCCAATACTGGTACTGAAAATTTGATTCATTTGGTGACAGTCTTCAGCTCCTGGCTGTCATGTTCAATTATTTTTTCTAGTCCTTGGTCATCCAGCTAACTATTCCTATAGTGTGTGGGTGTGCACATGCGCATGTGTGTGTTAAGGAGTGGTGACAGCTGAGCTAAGTGAGAAAGGAGGGCTGCTGGCCACCTGCCAACACTTGGTGGCACCTTGAATATGCCATAGAGGACAGCACAGAGGTGTATAGCTGGAGCACAGTGTACTCCTCAGAAGGTGGAGCCAGTGGAAGATGAGACAGGTGAGGTAGATAAGGGCTAATGAGGAAGAGCTTACATAGCTTCCTGAAACACGAGGTGCTGTAGCTGGCTTCAGGCCCAGAAGTGAGTTGCTGCCATCCACAGGTTTAGGTCACATCATTTCTCCCACGTAACCTTATCTAGGGAGAAACCTTAAGCAAGGCCTTCATTCTGACTGTCTGTTCGACTTATCATGTGGCAGATGTTCAAGGTATTGAAGAGGGCAGCCGCACCATGCCAACGACCCCACTTGAAATGGGCAGCACTGTCCAAAATTGAGCATTGTTCTTAGGGAAGAAATGGCATAGAAGAATTGCCTGATTGCTAGCATGGCTGGATCCTTGCTCCTCTTAATTGGCCCCTGCATGTGCAACTGATTTGCAAGAACAAATTCTCTCTCAGGTGCAAGCTTTCTCACTGCAGAACATCGAAGAAAAATGAAGATGAATTGAGCATCTGGAAGACTGTCTTTGATATTTGGTGATGTCAAGCCTAGGGAAATGTATTTCCCTTTCCATTATTATATAAACAGTGTGTTTAAAATATGTTCCAATCAATGCACATTTTTTTGTATTAAATATTTTCTTTATTTACATTTAAAATGTTATCCCCTTTCCTAGTTTCCCCTCCAAAAAAATCCCCTATCCTCTCCCACCTCCCCCTGCTCCCCAACCCACCCACTCCTGCTTTCTGACCCAGGCATCCCACATACTGGGGAATAGAGTCTTCAGAGGACCTAGGGCCTCTCTTCCCATTGATGACCGACTAGGCCATCCTCTGCTACATATGCAGCTAGAGCCATGAGTCCCTCCTTGTGTTATCTTTGATTGGTGGTTTAGTCCCAGGGAGCACTGGGGTTAATGGTTAGTTCATATTGTTGTTCCTCCTAGGAGGCTGCAAACCCCTTCAGCTCCTTGAGTCCTTTCTCTAGCTCCTTCATTGGGGACCCTGTTCGATACACAATTTTTAAAGCTTCTGGTTGTTGGGAAATTTTCAAACTCTGAAGCCTGTGAACAGAGAAATGAAGAGACACTGGCACCCACAAAAGGAGCTTTGTGGCATTCTTTTTTTCTTTGCAGTGACAGTGTGGTGGTGTAGTAGGCTGTATGAAGAGAAGAGTGTATAGGTGATATTAATGTATGATGATGAAGTTAAGATCACCTTTCCATCCTCTTAAATACTTTAAAAGTTTAAATACAGTACATGTGTGCAATGAGCTGAGTACCTGAGAGCAATGATATCCTTTTGTATCATTCTTTGGAAACCCCAAGCTCCCATCTTTCAGCAATAATAGGTTATTGTGAAGAATACCCACCCCATCCATCCTACAGAATACTGTCTCTTATCCTTTCCAATGTAACTGTGTTTTGTGGCATCTGTCATACAACCAGCTCCCTCTATCCCACTAACCTCTCTCAGCTTCTAGTAAATCTTATTCCACTCATATATTTAAATACTCATTATATACTCATATATTTAAAGCATCTACATATAAGAGAGAACATGGAACATTCTCCACTTACGGGTGTATTAGTCAGGGTTCTCTAAGGAGCAGAACTGATAGAATGAACTAATGTGTACGTATATATATGAACATATACACACATATGTATATTAGGGAAGGGATTTATTAGAGTGGCTTATAGGCTGTGGCCTTGGTGAACCAACAAGTGCTGCCTCCTGATAGAAAGGCCAAGAACCCAGTAGTTGTTTAGTCCCAGTTAGGTGCTGGGGTCCCAGGGATGTCCTAGAGAGCTGCCAGTCTTCAGTCCTCATTGGAACCCCAAATAAGAAGCTTCTAACATCAGGGAAGAAACAGGAGGGGACAGATGCCTGTGGGAGTCAGGGCCAGCAGAAAGAAAAGCACAAGATTCCTCTATCCATGTCCTTTTATGTAGGCTGACACCATAAGGTGTGGCCCAGATTTAGGGTGGGTCTTCTGATCTCAAATGATCTGGATTTAGAGTGAGTCTTCCATCTCAAACAATTCAACCAAGAAAAGTTTCTCACAGATATGCTTGGGTTTTAGCTACCTCCAGCCAAGTTGACAATTGAAATTAGCCATCACACTCAATATACTCCAGTTCCTTTATTGGTCCTAGAAATGACAGGGAATAATCGGTTTTATGGCTGAATATTAGTCCTGTGTTATTCTATATTCTCGTCATCCATTTGTCAACTGAGAGCCATCTGGGCTGGTTTGATATTGTAGCCACTGTACTCAATATAATGGATAGAATGGGCATGGAGAGATCTCTTTGATATGCTGATATTTTGAAAGACAAATTTTATAGCTGGAGGCAGAGTCTTCAGTAGAGGTGGGTTAGCATGTAAGCATCAGGCAGGGAATGAAATGCAAAAAATATTATCCCTTTTCACAGATGGGTATTTATTGGTGAATAGGTCCCAACTGGACCTTAGAATATAGTTCTATTAGGAAAGTTAAATGGCATTTTGTGACTCTGTAACTATTAAGGAGCAATAGTGAAGACATGATACCCACAGCCCTCTTCTGTATCACACAGTTGTTTTAAACTCTGGAGGAGAGCATGCTTAGTTATTTTGTGGTTCATAGTATGATGTTTAAAATTGTAAGTTGTCAAACCATGTCTAGCAACCAAATATATTAACAAATTTTTCCCATGGAATTTTCCTAAGTTTAGAAATTGGTCAAGTAATAGATGAACCACTGACTTAAGAGAATATGTCAATTTCTGTGGATAAGTGCTCTCATTCAGTTTGCTTTTTATTGCTACCATGACCAAAAAACATCATGAGGAGGAAAGGGTTTATCTGGCTTTTATATCCTTTCCACAGTCCATCACTGAGGGAAGCCAAGACAGGAATTCAAGCAGGACAGTAACTTAGAGGCAGGAATGGATGCAGAGACTGTGGAGGAATATTATGTTCTTGCTTGATCTTTTTGCTTATTCAGCTACCTTTCTTAAACACCCAGGGCCACCTACCTGCTCCAGGGGTGGCACTACCCATAGTGACCTGTGCTTTTCCATATTAGTTATTAACCAAGAGAACGCCCTATGAACTTGCTACTGGCAATCTGATAGAGACCTTTTATTAACCAATATTTCTTTTGGTCTGTGTTAGTTGACACAAAACCAAAAAACAACAAAAAAAGAAAAATTCAACAACAACAACAACAACAACAACAACAACAACAACAACAAATCCCCCCACTAACACTAACCAGGCTACATTCTCACCATGACTGGTTTCCCCTTAATAATGTAACAGTCGACTTAGTGAATGCTGCCTGTACTGGAGAGCTACCCACAAGACTCTTCAGGAATAGCGGCACACAGCACCATTTACATGGTGGGAAGGAAGCATGGAGATTTGGAGCAAAAAAAAAAAAGTAGAGCAGAAAGGACACAAAAAATAGCAGCGTGTGCCTCTTTCAGAGGGAGACGTAAGCATATGAAAAGAGAAAGAAACAGAGGTAGATATTAAATGGAAGCTGAAGTGGAGCCAGCCATCTTGGCCCAAAGCTCAGGTCATTCTGCGATGTTCAGTGGCCTGCTCATGCGCAGGCACGTCCTTCCCAACCTGCCAGCCTGTCTCGTGGGAGTTCTGACAAATAAGTGCTTCTCATCTCCCTAAACCTTCTAGTGTAGTGCCTCAATTGCTGAGTGGGTTTTTGTCTTGTCCCTGTGAACAAGGAGTGTTGAAATGGGTCACGGTAATAAATTCTCTTTTCACCTCACTTTGACTTCATAATATATACCATTTATATCTCAAGATATAAATTTTGAGTTTGGGTTTTGGGTCAACTTGACACACAAAAAAGAACATTCAACGATATGATGCTGTGTTAATCTCCTCTTCCTCCCTTCCCCCTCTCTTCCTCTCTGACCTTGACCCCAGGACCTCACACACCTTGGTGAACACTTTGCTGCTGAGATACCTCTCTAGACCTCCCTCCCCCGTCCCTCCAGACAGAGAATCAATCACTGAAGTTGCTCAGGCTGGTCTTGAACCCCACTCTGTATTACAAACAGGCTTTGAAGTTCCTGCCTCAGCCTCCTGGGTAACTAAGGTTACAAACCTGTGCCACCAGGTCAAAGGGTAAGGAAAACACCCAAACATGGAGAAGATCTGATTCCATGTGGCCATATAATTCCTCTAGTTAATGTTTAGTGGAAAACAGAACAGCTGAGTTTTCTCACAGCCTGGAGACCTTTCCCAGGCCTCTTTTCTCTTTTCATATGCTTGCCTCTCCCTCTGAAAGAGGCATACACTGCTACTTTTTGTCTCCTTTTGGTTTCTTGATACTATTCTCATTAAAGTGTGAGGTATGTTTACTTACGTGTAGGAGTAGAAGAGATATAGGAAGACCCAGGTACTCACGAGGGGTTCCATCAGAACGGGAGCAATTTCATGGAATGTCTGTGAAGAGAGACAGAAGGATTCAGGAGTTCACTGTAGGGCTCAAGACCCTTGACCCAGATCATGCAATCTCCCCTACCTCTGGTTACATTACATCTGATGATGTGGGCACAAGTCACTGCTCTTTTGTCTCGTTATCCTATTTGCTGCACAGACCTGCTAAGAAGAACGTCATAATTCCACTACAGGATGACTTTGGACTCTGTCACTCTTTTGTGATGCTGTAGCAAAGAGATTTGTACGTGATGATCCTTAAATTGTATGTTGGGAAGTTTTTATTTCCTTTGGCATTTTGTGTCTTACCTGGGTCTTTAGTCATGTCAGCCATCAAATGCCAAAGCCAAGATTTATTGGCTGCAGGGAGCCCTGGAAGAAGGCTGAAAGCCCTGAGCGTCAGGGCTAAGCCATTGCTCCTCTGCATGTTTGAGACTCAGACTACCAACCTTAGCTCATTGACCCACATCAGAAGTGCCAGTCACATTCCAGTCTTGTGTTCACTTTGGGGTACTGGCATCAAGGTCAATACCACCAAGGAATAATCGTCCCCTGGAATAACCAGCATGGCATTGAAGGAGCCTCATGTGACCTGTCCATATTATCGTGTTTTTCCTTCGTGATAGATTGTAAAAGTGGGGCCGGGCGTGGTGGCGCACGCCTTTAATCCCAGCACTCGGGAGGCAGAGGCAGGCGAATTTCTGAGTTCGAGGCCAGCCTGGTCTACAAAGTGAGTTCCAGGACAGCCAGGGCTATACAGAGAAACCCTGTCTCAAAAAAAAAAAAAAAACCAAAAAAAAAAAAAAAATGAATCACATTCCACTATGTGGCATTCATCTGTGCTTGATTTAATCTCTTAAGATCTAGGCTGAAGAAGAAAGGCTCATGAATAAGGAGGGCTCACAGGTTTCCTAACAAGTGAGAAGTCAGAGAAATCGAGGCCTCAAGGGAATTTGGGTTGAAAGGGAAAGGAGTGTCACCATCAGGGATGCTGTCTGTCACAGCTCAGAGGGGACATAGATGTTGATGTCTGCTTTCTGCCCTGACTTGAGATGTGTGTGTGTGTGTGTGTGTGTGTGTGTGTGTGTGTGTGTGTGTGTATGAATGTGATGTGTCTGGGAAATCATGTATTCATGGGAGTGTGAATCTGTGTGTATATCTGTATAGTGTGTGAGTGTATAAATGTACATGTCTTTTTGTGAGGAGTGTATGAGTGTATATAAGAATATATCTATGAGTGATGTGGTGTTTGAATTCATGAGTATGTGAGAATGTGTGTGTGTGTGTGTGTGTGTGTATATGTGTGTATGTGTGTGAGTGTGTGAAGGGTGAGTATGAATATACTGTGTAGGTGACAGTGTCTGTCTCCCCCCAGTTATTGAATTTTTCAATTAAATTCTACTAAAATTTTCTCTTTCTAAAATGTTCATTTTTCCAAGACAGGGTCTGACTGTATAGCTCAGGCTGACTTTAAAATCTATATCCTCCTGCCTCAGCCTCCCCAGTGCAGAGAGTACAGTTATTAAATTGCAAGCATATGCCACCATGGCCTGTTCTCTTTTTCTCTTATCAACTGATGCTACAACTTAAAGAAACCTTAGTAAGTGGAAAATATCAAAAGCTGAAGTCATAACAACTCACACAGATAGCTACGGTGTATAATATCACTGCTTCGCCTGCCAACCTCAAATGTTTACATTAGCTGAGAGTTGCGCAAACTCATCTAACTAACACAAAGTTCATTTTACAGAAAGGCACTGAGTTTTCCATTTACTGTAAGTCCTTGAATGTTGCACCGAAAGTGAGGAAAGTAGATTCAGGGGGTCACGCTCACAGTAGCAGAAGATAACTGTTAAATCAAACCAACCATGTAAAATGCCATCTGTGAAAGGAGACATGGAAGAGACATTATCTCTGTTACCATAGCTTGTAAGCAAGGGGCAGCAGGCCCCAGTGCTTACTGCATGTGTTAAGAAGATGACTGCTGTCCTTTCTTGGGAACCTCTTTGTGGGTTGGGGGGAGGAATAGCCATTTCCTGTGACAAAAACAAAACAAAACAAAACAAAAAAACAAAACAAAACAAACAAAACTAGAAAGCTGGACTTCATGTTCTTTCCACTAGGCATTATGGCCTTTTGTTCTAAGCAAAGGTGACCTCAGCCAGAGACTTCAGTGTTTGTCTCAAGAGCTCGGCTAAGTCATAAAAGACATTGAATGATCAGCTACACTCGGGAGCTCCTTCATTCCCTGGGACGGTAACCCTACTCTTATCTTTTAAAAATTCCTTTAGTTAAACTCACTGTGGAACTCTTTATTGCTTGGTCTATTTACAGCCAATAGTTTCTATGGAGGCCCTGATTATTTTCAAAGAAATGCACCGTGCATATTTGCCTAATGGGCCAGACAATGACTAAGAAACAAACTACATAAAGATTATTACATGGACTTAGCGTGTGTTCAAGTCCTGTGACTCACAGGCAGGTTGTTTGTGTTGCATTTAAGGGCAGAGATCCTTTAAGAAAACATTTTGTAGAACAGGGATTGTGCAAGCATGCCAGTCGAGGGGAACCTTTGCCAAATGTCTGGCCAGGGCCCAGCCGAGGGCTGTTGGAGTCGGTTGTACACCGAGTTTTCTGAGCTGCCTCCTGGCAGCCTCACCTAACAGAACTAAATGCCTGAGAGAAGAGAAGCCATTGCTTCAGGCAAAGCCTCGTGTCTTACGAAGCACCTTAGACTCCAGTGGATATTTATGGTAGCTGAGAGGCCAGGATAAGGAAGAACACATTTTGTGACTTTGAGGTTAAGGTGTATAAGAAGTATCCATGACATTTTTAAAGGATTAGCAAACAACAGCTGATATAACATTTTAAAAATTATCTGTTTGCGTTTTTTTGTTTTTTTGTTTTTTAATTTCTGGATAGAATCTCATTGCATAGCTCAGGCTGACCTGGAGTTGGTAATCTTTATCCCTTGGTCAGAGATTGCAGTTTCACTGTCATAAATTGCTAACTTGTTAAAAAAATTAAATTAAATTAATGTGGGTGAGTGTGTGTGTGTGCCCACTCATGTGTGCCATGACACACATCTGGCATTCAGAGAACAACTTCTGGGATTTGTTGCTCTCTCTCTACCATATAGGTTCTAGGGATCCAACTCAGGTAGTGAGACTTGGAAGTGAATGCTTTTGCCCGCTGAGCCCTAGACCACGACTCTTGCTACTTAACACTTTGAAAGCACAAAGCTCGGTGGAGTGGAATTCAGTATGTGTGCTTGATTGTGAACCTCACTTCTCCATTCTGTGCAACCGAAACTCTGAACTCACTGAGCACTAGAAGCCTACCCCCCCCCCCAAGCCCAGTCCCTGACCACCACATTCTGCTCTCTGTCCACGCATTTGGTAGTTTCAGGTACTTCACAGAAGTCTAACCAAGCAGAATTTGTCATTTTTGTGACTGGCTTACGTCACTTAGCATAATCGTCTCAAAGTTTATCCAAGTTGTAGCCTGGGTCAGAGCTTCCTCCTTATTTCTTATTTTTCTTTTGTACACCAAGAATGAAAGTGGCATCTTCTAATGCAGTTCATTTAGCTCTTTTTTTTTTCTTTCCCCCTTTAAAGATGGGATCTCCTTACGTAAACCAGGATGACCTCCAATCTGAGATCCTTCTGCTTCATTCCCAGGTGCTGGAATTACAGGCATGTACCATCATGGCTGCTATTCAACTTGAGTCTTATATAAGAAAAATTACTCTTATGGTTTTTGTAAAATTGGCAAATGCTAGAATGGAGGCCTCTTCAGGTTCTCATTTATGTGTCTTCCTGACTCTGATCTCTCCACCTCAGAGAGAGGCTGGAATTGCGCTCACTTAAGAATATGAACTAATCAGAACCCCCAGCGCTCATGTCTCTAGCTGTATATGTATTAGAAGACGGCCTAGTTGGCCATTATTCGGGAAGAAAGGCCCTTGGTCTAGCAATGTTTATAGGCCCCAGTACAGGGGAAGGCCAGGGCCAAATAGCGGGAGAGGGAGGGTAGGGGAGCAGGGCAGGGGATATAGGGGACTTTAGGATAACACTTGAAATGTAATGAAGAAACTCTCTAAAAAAAAAAAAAAAAAAACCAGAGCTCCACCTGGGCAGTGGTGGCGCATGCCTTTAATCCCAGCACTTGGGAGGCAGAGGCAGGTAGATTTCTGAGTTCAAGACCAGCCTGGTCTACAGAGTGAGTTCCAGGACAGCCAGGGCTACACAGAGAAACCCTGCCTCGAAAAAAACCAAAGGGAGAGAAAAAAAAAAAAAAAAGAGCAGAGCTCCAGGCAGGGAGCTCAGGAGTATTGGATGGATAGGCTCTGTGATACAAATTTGGGAATGTTGCCAACTACCAAGTCCAATCACTTTCTCCCCCTCAAGCTGGGTTTCCCAGGCCTCTCATTTTTGAACTCCTTGCCCTTGATCATCCTTTAGCAGTTTTATATGGGTGCTGCTCCTATGTCAAGCGTGGTTTCAGGTATGGGTACCACAGTGGTCCAACCTTTCCTTTATGTTGAACAACACTGCATGCCGTATACATTTTGAGGTATTCTCACTATTGGAAGACTTAACTAATAGCTCTGTTGTGTTGTAGCTCTAACTTGTTCATGCCGAGTGTGTTCTGTATGTCATTTCTGACTCTTCACCCTCCTGGGGAATGGAAGTGCTGTGGCAGAGAGACATGAACCCAGAACACTCGAACGATTAGCACAAGGACCCCTACTTTACAATAGGAACCAGTACCCAAGACTGTTTGAGTCGAATTCCAAAGCTTTCCCAATTTTCTCTTATCTCTATCCTTTGATTAAAAAAAATGAATTTTAGTGCTGTCGGCACTGATGAAATCTCTCAGCGTTTTAGAGTTTGCGTCTGGAAGCAGTGAGGAGTGGGTTAAAGTCTGGGTACATGTATGTTGTTAGCTCAGACTAAGTAACATGCATAATCCTGCTTTGAAAAGTTTACCACCCGTGTAGTGCTATTTGTGCTCACCCCAAATATCAACTATTATTTGCTAAAATGCGACAGGACCTCATTGGGTTGTTTGTGTCTTTTTCTCAACTGGATTCAACACACAGAGCTGACATTTCATAGCCGCAGGAGCAGCCATGTTCACACATGTCCCGCAGCTACCCAAAGGGATGGGGTTGCCTTAAGAATGCCACCGGTGGCATGCTCCCTAGTAGCCACCTCCGCCAAATGGCCATACCTCTCCTAATTGCTTGTTGGGTGGACAGCATCACCTGGAGACATTGTCTCCATAGTACTGGTGATGATCCCACCTGCACACTAAAGAATGATGGCCACTCTAATATTCGTGCAACAAAATATTGAAGCTATGAAAAAGGAGCCCCTCAGGGTCGAAGCAGATATTAGAGACTGGTTTGTAATGATTTTATATATGGTTCTGATCATGGCAGTCTGTACATAATAGCACATAGCCAGGTATCACATCACTGTGATGGGGAAAGGGGTTCCTGACAAGGCCCCATCCATTGGCTGAGGGCAGTACCCAGTCTCTGAACAGATTGGATTGACAGAATGCTATGCTGAGGTCCTTCTGCTATATGACTTTATTCCATGATATGGTGGACCCCAAGAAACACCCGAAACAATGCTTTCTGGTGAAGACTGGGACCTGGTTTCGAGGAGCAAGTGAGGCCTTCAGAGACTGCTTTGTAGGATAGAGTGGATGAGTTGCACAATAGCTCAGAGCACTCCCTCCTTTTCCTCATCCTCCACAGGGCCCTGGTAATGGGGAGTGCTGCTTTGCTCCTGGGAAACATATCTACTGCTCTGGGGGGATTTCAGGCCCCAAGACCTCATGGTCTCTGTACCTTTATGAACAACCACACCCTAAAGTTATTTGGTGTTCTTTCAACTCTTCTGTGGTAGAGTTGACAAGCTGGGCAGGGCCTGTCAGCCGGTATTTGCCAGAGGCAGGGCAGTAGGGCATATGCTCAAGTCTGGGTTCCCAGGCATAAGTCATGTTAAAGCAAATTCAGTTTCTTTAAACAGGGTCATCAAACTGGTAGGTCAAGGAAATGCCGCACCCACGGTGGGTTCAGCAAGGCATTTGGCACAGTCTCTTGTGACTGTGCACTGGTGTACAGAATGGAGTGAAGGTATGTGGGGCTAGAGGTCAGGAGTGGGTGCTTGTACCTTTCTATTGGGTTCAGTGGACATGTCCAAGGAGGGCAGGTCTACACGATGGCTGGAAGTCTGGGGGGAGACTGCTCTTGTTATACCGGGAGACTTAACACTGTTCTGCTCAGTGACAAATCCCATTGGAAGGACTATTAAAATGGAGACTCGAAGGATCCCACTGTTTGAATGAAGAGGAAAGGTTAAGTCCTTATTTTAGATATAGATATAAACACGCAAACACACACCACAGACACACATACACACAGACACACACACACACACACACACACACACACACAGAGAGAGAGAGAGAGAGAGAGAGAGAGAGAGAGAGAGAGAGAAAGAGAGAGAGAGATTCTCTACTGCTTAGGCCCATCTTCCACTCCTGGGCTCAACATTTTCCTCTTTTTTGTCTTTTAAGTAGTGCGATTGCAGGTGTGTGCCCTTCCAGCTAACATGATGTTTTAATATAAATATAATTAATATTTTATAATAATCAAGCCAATAAACATGCCCAGCATTGTGCATATATTTGTGTATTTAGCACGAAAATAAATTTCTCAAAAAATTTCTGTGTCTAATATATTATAATGTATTTCTTGTGTTGTTTTAGAATGGGATTTTATGAGCTAAAAATAGAAGCTCTTTACTCTATTCAAAGTACCCAAGGATGGAAGGTGGCTTAGAAGCAATGAGCATGAAAATAACCTAGGGTGTGGTAGAAGGTGGCCCTTGTGTGTTGGCTCAATTCATCTTCGGTGACATGGAGGGATGCCTCCTGTGATCCTGTCATCTCTGAGCTAACCCAACACTTTTAGGACCAAGTAATACCCCTTGTTCATGCTTTTATTTTCTATGGTTTCAGTTTCTTGATGTCAACCAAAGTCTGAAAACAATAAATGGGAAGTTGTGCTATATATATATATATATATATATATATATATATATATATATATATATCATACACGTATATAATATTGTTATGATTGTTATTATTTCATTAATATCTTACTATACCTAGTTTATAAATTAAACTTTACCAGAGGAAAAAAAGCTAGTGAATACAGAGTTTTCCACTAACTAGAGATTCAGATATCCACTGGGCATCCTAAAATGCATCTCCTGAGGGGTGGATTGTATTGACACTGAATTTTGGACATCCTGTTGAAGAATACAGTGACAAAGGTCAAAGAGGCCTGATGAGAGGCTTCGTGGAGAAGGACTGAGAAGGTAGAGGATACTCTCTTTTCTGGTTACCTGGAATGTAGACAAGGGGACACTAACTAATGTTCTAGGCTCAGACATCCAAAGTAGTACTAAAGTAGAAACTAAGAGTGTGGACACCATGCAGAGATGTTCAAAAGCTAAATGGTTGCCCTGAGAATAAGTGTGTCTGGGGTGTCTTATCATCCAGGACCCCAGATGCAACACAGTGGCCTGTGTGTGGCTTAGGTATAACAGTAGGACTATATTCACTGCAGGCTGGTTAGACTAGGTCAGACCGCAGAGATCTGAGATTCTGAGTCCACGAGGAGCCATGAGGATGTAACTCTGGGTTCAACACAAGCCTGAGTAAACATTGCCATGCCCTGGAGCTCATCTATTTCTTCTGATGATGTGGAAGTTGGACAGGATCCCCTCTAAGGTTTCATGAATTCATATATCCTTCTACCAGTAACACTGAGTACTGTGATATCTGCACGATGCTGATCCCCTTGCATGACACTAAGAACAGGGCTTAGGAAATGATATGTTGATGGCCATGGGAAGACGGGCATGCATGGTCTCTGTATTAATGGCTTTTGCATGGCTGTGACCAAAACACCCATTCCAAGTTGCTTAAGGCGGGAAAGAGTTTTGGCTCTTGATTTCAAACAAGTGTCATCCCATCATCCTAGGGAGGACATGGTGGCAGGGACACAGGGTGAAGACTATTTACATTAAGCTGGACCAGACCAGCAAGCAAAGAAAGGGATTGGTGGTGACCAACTTTGTCCTTATCTTTTACTCAGTTTGGGCTCCTCCGTGGGATGGTGCCGCCCACATTCAAAGTGGTCTACCTGCTTTCAATTAACCCCCTCTGAAAACTCTCTTACAGCCATTCCCAGAGGTGCCTCAACCTCTGAGGTGATGTTACAACCCATCAAGTGGATCCTGTGGCCTGATCATCAGATAGGATCCTTGTATTCTCTAAACCCTACCCCATTTGATCTGAATCGCTATGTTCTATATTTTGATATTGGCTACATATGACTCAGAGAACAGCCGTATTACATTTTGGTAAAGCTTATGTTAGCAGGGAAGATGAATGGAGACAACTCCAGAGAATTTTAAGAAGTCCTTTCAGTTTTTTGAGGTAATCATCTTCCTGTCTTCTTGTTCTCCCATCTGAGATGCTTCTAATTGTCCTTCTGGGAGGCTGCTGTTTTGACTATATTATGTAGATTATTTGACTCTTTACATCAAAATTCAGCCCCCTCCCTTGTGCTAACTGCTTTTGTACCCCCAATGTAGGTGCCAGAAGCAAGAGACCTGGCCAAATCTACCTCTTGGAGCACTACCCTAAGAGTGGTCACAAGTGGGAGTGTTTTGGGGTGAAGGGGTGAATGAGTGTGTGTGAGAATGCATGCTCGTGTGTGGTGAGTGTGATCCTCGTAGTTTTAACACATCCCCACAAACGGGTTGGGTTGAGGTTGAATTAGACACACGGGAGAGAAGAGGCTGGGTTAGGATCAGTTCTGAGTAGATGTCAGCCCAGTGCTGAGTTGTGATATGAATGATGCTGGCAAGCCCTCTCCAGGTCAGTAGAGCCTCTGCCAGTATCCACTACCTGTCTGCTTTTGCCTAAGAATAGCAGCAACATGGAACTTAGGCAGGAAGAAACCTTCATTCCTTTTCCTGAGGCCACCAAACTCTTCAAAGGTGGTGCAGAAGGGCCTGTCTTTCTGATGCAATGTTAAAAGCACTACCTCTGGTGAAGCCAATGACAGGACTGAAACTTTCCTTGTTTTAGAAGAATCTAAATATAAGTACTTAATTTGACCGCTGGGCTCAGCACCAATGACAATAAAAGACTCTTTTCAGAGAAGCTTCTGGGTCAAGGAGACTGTGCATCATATTGATCTGCGTTCTTTCCCTGTGAGGCTGTCCCTCTCCTGGTTCTGAATGCTCCATACGAGCATCTCTCAAGGCTGCCGTGTATGCAGCAGAGATGATCTGAGATGACAACAGCTCTCCACAGCTTGGGGAGTCGCTGCTGAGGGTGCACAAAGAAAGCCACAGCTTCAACTCAGCGTGAAGCATGGCTCTGAGAAGTTCACATATGGTGCCTCAACTGTTAGCACTCTTTCTGTTTTGCTACTCATGCTTAGAAATAGAAAAATAACTCTTTTTTTTTTTTTTCCCTACAGCATCTGTGACTGACAACTCTTTTTAGAACCTGGATGTGTGGACCCCACAGGACAATGAGGTGTATCTGACAAGACGTGGCGGGGACGCCTGGCTTCCATTGTTTTCAGCAGCATTTGTTATGTCTCTGCAGCTGAAGAAGTGTTTGCAGGGCTCTGTCTTCTCAAACGTATCAGTCAGAGATGCAGACTTGGCTCAGTCAGGGATCTCTGAATGTTTCTAGAGGGGACAACACAGAGTTGGGACACCAGAGAGAGCCTTTTGAAAACCAGTCATTAATTCCCTATAGCACTGGAACACACACATAGCGCTATGCATGAGGATCGATGGAAAAATGTATATGACAGTGTGTGCCCAATGAATAATGACAGACTGGCTCTCTTTTGGGTATTTGCTTATATACAAAAGTAGCACAGTGGGATTTCACGTGACAAGTCTTGCTATAATTAATTGTGCATACTTTGGTCCCTCTCCTGGACTGTATGGTAGTCATACTTTGGATGTGAGTCAAGCGATGATATCTTCACTCTAAGACCATATTTCCTTCCTATGCAATTTTTACTGATAAAACATAACCTACTGGGTCATGTAATGTTTGAATGTTCTCTTGTCTTCCCAACTATGATGCTCTACACTTTGTGCCCTCTGGTATGGGTGTTCTCAGAAGTCAATATGAGCTTTGGTGCACCACGTTCTGGGAACAATCATGCTGTCACCTCTATGTCGCACTGGCTCACACATTAGAGGAAAATAGTTATTTTCCAGGAATCTTTCCAGAACAAAATCTACTACCCTGCCCTTTGGAATGCAACGAATGGGATTTTGCTACTCCAAAGAGATGGTGGGGACCTAGAAATGGTATTGCAAGGGTTAGACAAGCACAGCATTGGAGGTTGAAGGATGCGGGGAAGATGCAGTTGGGGGGAAGGAGGGAGGATGCTCTAGCTGTAGACAGGTTCTCTGGCTGGAGAGAGAGCCCATAAAGGAGAAGGAAATTCAAATTTACATCATGTCATGAACGAGTCCCCACTGAGCACCTCTTTCTGCTTCCAAATCTTCATGATCATGATAGAACCTCCTGAAAAATAGTTCTATCACTGAACAGTAGCATGATTTCCAGTCTGAGACCTCGAATCTTGTATTAATTACTTTTCTCTTGCTGTGATTAAAAACATCATTAACCAAAGCACCTTGTGGGAGAAATAATTTATTTTGACTTACAGTTCCAGAGGGGTAAGAATCCATCACGGCTGGGAGGCACAGCGGCAAGACACGGGGTTGATGGCAGCAGGAGCAGGAAGCTGAGAGCTCACACCTTCAGACGTGATAACCAAGCAGAGTGTGAACTGGAGGTAGAGCCAGGCTTTAAACTCTCAGAACTGCACCACCATCCCACTACACACTTTCTCCAGCAAGCCTGCAGTGCTATCCACTGGGGAACAATGCCCGAACCTTTGGGACACATTGCTCATTCAAGCCACTACAAACCCTCAGACTAGTCCTTGTGCACAGCGCTCCTTTGGGTGTTAGGAGCACATCAGCAAGAATGCAGGGAAGACCCATATGAGATACAGCTCTATGGACCTTTGCAAACATCCTCCCGTTCCTTACTTCATTTAAAAAAATAATTCATTTTTATGTGTGTTTACATTTTGTCTGTATGCACATCTGTGCACCACATACATGCTTGGTTCCTGCAGAGGCCAGAAGAGTATATCAGAGTTACAGACAGTGTGAGCTGCCATTTAGGTACTGGTATTGGAGTTACAGACAGTTGTTAGCTGACATATGGGTATTGGAAATTGAACCCAGGTCTACTGAAACAGCAGCCAGTGTTCTTAACTTCTGAGCTGTCATTCTAACCCCTAGCCCCCCCCCTTCCTTACTTCCAATGCTCACCAAGACATTGAGAAGTGATTAATTGGCTAGGCCTACCATAACAAAACCCATAGACATTTATCGCCCCACTGCCACCCCCCATCATGGTTCTGGAAGCTGAAATCCAAAATCAGTCATGCCTAGGTCTAGTTTTTTCCTCTGAGACCTTTGTCTTGTACTTTCAGATAGCATCCTGAGATGGTTTCTTGCATGGTCTATATGTGTTGATGTTCTAGGGAACTCTTATGAAGACACCAGTCATACTGGATCATACTGTCTTGTATCACCTCATTTAACATGAACTGCCTTAGTAAGGATTCTAACTTCAAACAGTGTCGCACTGTACTGAGGTTTGGGGCTTCAAGGTGTTTTAGAGAATAGACACCATTCAGTCTGTAACAGCAAAGTTAATCTTCGACTATAGGTCTGATGGTTAACAACTTATCTGACTGGTCTTCAAGCCCTCCACCAGTTCTATCCCCTGCTTCCTGGTGTCAGTCTGGCTGCTAAGTCACTAAATAGAAAATAGAGAGACAATGTGGCTTAATTTTTAGTAAAAGCATGCCCCAGCACACCCCAGCTGTAATACAGCTATTTACATGATTCAAATCACGGTTTCTTCTTTACTTTATGGTAAATCCTCCAATACAAACAAATGCAGATGATGTTTCTCTCTGTAAACTGTTGGTGACCCTTCAAGAGGATGAGAAATAAGAACTGGAGGGAGAGGTAGGTATGGAACATTGTTGACCAGATTACGAATGAGGCGAGAGGTGGGCAGAGCCATCTCAACGCTGCTGGCAGAAACCTATTCACATAAAAGCACATGTAAGCTGCTCCAGTGTCATGGAAGAACAGTGTGATTGGATCATGGCATCTGCCACCTGCTGCCTTGAATGGTCATTTGTTCTGTGAGTGATCCCCCCCACCCCGCCAGTTGTCTCAAAGAGTTCTTGAGAGATCTGTTGGAATGCTGAAGTGAATGTGAGGATTCCAGGCAGGATAGGGCCCCAGAGCTCCCATACCTGGAGCACTGGGTTATTTTAGTGCTTTGCCAAAGCAGAAAATGACCTGTTGGCTGAGATTATCCAAAATGAATCTAAAGGAGCAGTGTGACACGTGTACCTACATCAGATATTCTCAACCATCACACTGTGAGCCAGAAGAAAGTAAAGTGACGGGGACAAAAATACGATGGACAACAGAGTTGTCATTCTGAATAACCATGGGGACAAGTGGTTCTGCTTATTCTGCAGGTGGAAAAACCTGAGTCTGGATAGTTCAATGTGAAAGCTGTACTTGGAGTTGGTGGGAGAAACCTAGAAGTGCCCACCCACTCCTACGTGACATTCTATTGTTTTGGTGTGCACGTGTGTGTGTGTGTGTGTGTGTGTGTGTGTGTGTGTTATTCTTCATAGCATCCTATCTCTAAGAAATTGTAGGTTTGCTATTTAAAAAGTGGGCACTTTACTTTGCAAGTGGGTACCAACTGAAGATTTCGTTGTTGTTTGCATGTTTGTTTTCTAAAGGAAAAGAAAGGAAGTGGGGTTGAACGGTTGGGGAGGATCCAGGAGGAGTTAAGGGAGGAAAACTGTGATCGGAACATATTTTGTGAAGACAATTTTAATTAAAAGAAGAAAAATAGCACTTTAAATGAAGCACAGACAATAAAGAGCAAACAGGTTTCAAAGTGCCCCTTAAAAATTAGGCCATTTCAGTACCCTCAATTACACATCCAGCCACTGGATGAATCTTTAGTAGTGGAATGTGATGGTGTATCTGCAACGTGATTCTCATCTGAAGGCGTTTCCATTATTTCCGTGACAGTGTCTTTCTGTCCCTCCTTGATGCTTCATCCTCCAATGCAAGCAACTATTAAAGATTTTTTTTCTGCCATTGGTGAACATTCAAGAAAATGTGTGTTTAAAAGTACCAACTTGAGTACAGAGGCTCACTTAGGAGGCTGAGGCTGGAGAATCACTGAGTTAGAGGCCCGCGTAGGCTTCAGAGTGAGACACTGTCTAAAAAGAGACAAGAAGACCAAAAAGGACCAACTTTATACTTAAGGCCACATGCCTCCTTTCCTTCCAACTAACCCAAGTGACATCTTTGCCAGGAGCCACCTAATAACACTGGCGCCTTCTTTGTTTAAAGTCCTTGTATTTCATTTTCTATTAACACGTTATTTTCTAAACAAGACCGCAGCCTGGGAGTACAGATTAAGGGTGGAGAGAGCTCAGTATTGAGAAAGCACTGGCCTTAATGTCCAGTGTCAGAAAAAAAAAGAAAGAAAATTATAACCTCACTTCTTTAATAGAGGGATGAAAACAAAACCCCATACCTCATCAATAGCGAACATTCTACTGACCGCCAATGAAAAGATGATCTATTCATCCTCAAAATTTCACCAACAGATTACTTAAGAAGCCAGAATTTCCAGTTCAGCACGGGACTTCCCACAGATTCTATCCAGACGCTGCCTCTGTGCACTATGTAAACAGCAAACGATAAGGAAGAGAAACAGTTCCTCTTTCCTTGTTGAGCAACCACGCAACGCAAAAAATGATGATTTTTGTTTAGAAAGAAAATAAGAGAGAGTAGCATTTGGGCAGGAAAGGATGTGAGTGTTGCCCAAGGTCCCTCTGCATTCCAACCTGGGCTCCTATGTCCAGCTCCAGATCACTGGCCATGGCTTTTGTGGCAGCTCTCTGCCAGGTCAGCCCACGATTGAGGCCAGAGAACCTGATTGTACATGGAAACCCTTTGGCAAACCGCAAGTTTCTGCAGGCCGCACCCAGGGAGGCAGCGGGAGCTGGTGAACAGGAGACCAGACCGAACACTGTAATAACACAATGCAGTGTGTAATTAAGCAATTCCTGTGATCTCAGACCAAGGATGTTTGTTATTGTTTTGACCTTCTTCACCTATGTGTCAGCTGGAGGCCTGGCTAAAGCTGTCCTAAAGCTGAATCTACACAAACAACTCCCTCTCACCTTCTGCTCACCTTTCTGGTACAGAGCCAAGAGTCTGCTACTTTATACACAGAGGCTCAGAACACGGAGCCTGGGTTCCGTGGGTCCTGCCATCGATTCTATTGACTCTGATTCCAGGCCAGGCATAGAAAAAGCAGAGGTGAGCATAGCATGCCAGCTCCAGGGTGGACTCTTGGATTCACACCCTAGCTCTTCCACTTGGCTGTGTGACCTCACCTGTTCAAGCTTCTTGACCTCTCTGAGCCTTCATTTCCCTGGCATGTTATAAAGGAGTTGATATTGATGCCTACATCATAGTATTACTCTACAGTTGTGTGTGTGATTCTACAGAGAGAATCATACAGTCTTCTGCTGACATTGGGTTTCAGTTCTTCCAGATAAGGAACTGAACTGTGTTTGGATGTAACAAACTTCACCATACAGACTTGATTTCAAAATGGAGTCCTGGCTGTTGCCTCCACACAGAAGGACAGATCTGTGCATCCTGGAGGCACAGAGCACAGAGGGAAGTGGATGGAATTCAGGGGACCCTGGTACCTATACTTTTCGAACTTTCTCCTTGTTCACAGCCTTTGAGCCTTAGTAGGCTGAGCTACTGGGAACTCTGGTGGGATCTGCTCAGGTCTTAAGGACACTCCCCTTGTCTTTGTGTAGAGAGGGGAAGTGGTTCTAGGATTCCCATGGACACCAAACCTTCTAGAAAATGACATAGTTTCGGAAACTCACACACTTTACTTCCCATCTTGCTTCTCACTCATCTCCGTATCGGTGAAAAGCAAGGGACTTTACCTGAATTGCAAAGAAGTGCAGGCTGAGAAGGACTGCGCATGCGTGGGACAGAGGCATTTTCTTCTCTTCAGTGGTTTTGATGGGGGGGGGGTTTCGTGGGAGCCTTGGGCGTGGTTGGGCCCTTTGGATGGGGAGCTCATTCTGTTCTTACCGTCATCACCAGCTAACTTTTCTGGCATTTGAGGAGTCAGCAAAGTATAGATGTTCATGGTAAGAATCTGGCTTTGTTCCACTTTTGCAGCCTGACCTTCCTTGAGCTAATTTGCCTGTTCCTCGGTTTCCTGCTCTCTGAGATGGAGATAAGTGACAAAGTGACAAAGTTCCTGGAGATTGGAGGTTTGTGAAGCTCGTTAGGCAACAGAGCGGTCATTCCTACGGAGCATCAAGTTATCCAGCTCCGCATCTTACTGTCGTGCTCACTAACCTAGCCAGTGTGCACAGAATTTACGAACCGTGCAGTTAGCTTCTGACAGAACCACGCAGGGTGGAGCTCTGCATTCTGAGGGACAGGACCTACCTACATCAGGAGATACGTACGCTGGAGACCAGAGCAGCTATTACTTATGTGAGTACACTGTAGCTGTTTTCAGACACACAAGAGGGCATCTGATCCCATAACAGATGGTTGTGAGCCACCATGTGGTTGCTGGGAATTGAACTCAGGACCTTTGGAAGAGCAGTCAGTGCTCTTAACCACTGAGCCATAAGCCCTAGCTATTACTTATGGAGTGTAGCGAATGATCAGATTCTCAAGTGCCTGAGATGCTTCTGGATTTTGTTTTCCAGTGGTTGGGTTTGTATTCTGACTTTCGAAAAACTATACTCACAGGGCTACATATAACCCAGCGTTTGAGGTTTGAATCCCTTGCAAGTCCATTGCTCAGATTTGGCCTCTGGGTTACTGGTTTGTTTGTTTGTTTGTTTTTTGTTTTTGTTTGTTTGTTTGTTTGTTTAACTCATTTAAGATACCACACTTTCCTAGCCCAATTATTTATTACCTGTTACCACTTGACCCGGGAGAATTGATTTCCTGGTCTGTGGATAAAGCTACCCCCTCCCCGACCTGGCCTGGTGTCATGGTTTCTCAGCTTCACGGAGGTACAAGAAGCAGGGGCAGTCAGCACACCCTGTACTATGAATTCTGATTCTCTGTCTGTGCAGGCAGTGGCAGTGACCACGGCTCTTGGGTATGTGATGAAGCCACAGAAACCACAGTGGACTATGTTGCTGAGCGAAGACAATGCTTTCAGCTTAGAAGGTGCTTACCAGCACACAGCGCAGCGGTCTCCGATCTTCTGGATCCGCAAGCTGTGTGTTTACAATTCTTGCCTCCAGCCTGGAAAACCTCTAGTCCTGCCCCGCAGCTCTCCACGGCCGGTGATCTCAGGTTCTCCTGTCACATAGGGATCACGTCAATGCCTGTTTATCACAGGACACTGTTGGGAGAGACACGTGAAAACACCAAAGTTCACTAAGCCCCTAAAACTGCTGGGTGGTGTAACTAACTCGGCGCTCATCGTTGCACCGAAATCCACTCCACCCTTGACTGACGTTCCCTCTCCTGAAGAACGTGCAACAGCTGCTGCTCACAGGGTAGCACGTCAGGTCCCCCAGGCTTTTAATATAATTAAACAATTAAAATTTATTTTTAAAGTACTAGAGATGGAGTGGAAGGCTTCCTAAATGCTAGGTAGGTATTCAGCTTTTCAGCAGCATCGCAACCCTTTTGTAGCTTTGTCTGAGCTCATCTCACTTCTCTTCCCTCATCACATATACTTTGCAAAAAACAAAACAAAAAAATTCCCATTGCTTTTCTGCCTGCTTCATTTGTTGGGCTAGCTTACTGAAAAGTTCTTAAGTCACTGTTTACATTTTCATCAGTTTATATTTACAAAGACTTAAAGTTTGAAGGTTGTTTTAATTGTTACAATTTTTATCTTAACAAAAATTGGCATATTTAAAAATTATGCAGGGCCAATTCAAATTCAGAAAGTCCCGTGTGTTTGTCTATGTTTTCCTTTCAAGATGTGGTGAGTTCAGATGCTTTGAAGACTCTGCATTTGAGCAAGCGTCCGTGTGATCTGTCTTTGTGAGAATTCTCAGCTGTCTTGTTGAGTCATCCTCACGACATATCCATGCATAGGTGTGTGTGTGTGTGTGTGTGTGTGTGTGGTGATTCCTCCTAACTCTTTTTGTTTATGACCCTAAAAACATGCCGAGGGAAGCTGAAGGAAGAAACTAAAAATTGAAGTTTGAAGCTAAATGAGGTAGTTATTAGGAATGTCTGAGAGAAGTTTTCTCTTCCAGTATATTATTATGAAAATTGTAAAATATTAAAAATGGAATCAGTTCCACATGATGGGCTATCACTTTATCACCCAAACTCCCAGGGCAGGTTGGAGTCTCTGTACCTTACACCATGCCCTTGATCTGCTTATCACCTGTCAATCAATCAACTATGTATCCTTTTAGAAATATTTATTTCCATATGCATCGGTGTTTTGCCTGTGTGTATGTCTGTGAATCGCATGTATGCAGTGCACACAGAGGCTAGAAGAGTTGTTTTTAAATCCAAGGTACAGTGCTTAATTTCTTCTCAAAACACCCCCTAGGTAGCTCTCTTCCTTTCCAAATCGCCTTATGAAAAAGAAGCTCATTATGTATTAGAATGAAGCCTAGTATGACTAATTTGCTTTAAAGCCATTTAGTCCCTCCCATTGCAGACCACCTCCCCCAAGCTAGATTGCTCATAGCTCGTGCCTTGCTTTACTGTCCTCTGCTCCGGTGCCCATGGGTAACAGCCACCACTGTTAGTAACTGCAACCTGCGGTGCCTCATCTCACCGTAAGGTCACTCAGTTATGTTTTTTTTTTTTTTTTTAATAGCATGTCAGAAATAAAGTTTTATTTTATGAATCATTTTACATAAGCAAACAAATCATTTTGTTGGTCAAGGGTGTTTCATCCCATAATGATGGCAAGGAATTTGGGGATTAACCAAATGATGGATGTAGAACTTGATCTGTCATGGCAGATCCCTGGCATAATCTTTTCAGTCTTTTATGAATGGTCACATACACTGTGCATCAGGTAAATGCTGACTGGCTGTTATCTTTATTTATGAAATCCTCCAGATGCTTAAAGGCACCAGAGTAAACATGCTCCCAATCTAGTTTTTGTTCTTTGATTCCTTTTGAATAATAATCAGAACATTAAATGCTTAAGAAAAACATGATATTTTTTTCTGTCTGGATAGAGTTTATCATGAAATGGACTTTTATGTGAGAGTTGTACATCTTGGGTACCAGGGACTGAAGACTCTTGGCTGAGGGACTAACAGACATCATGGCAGAATAGAGCTTCTGTCACAATAACTTTGGGGAAGACCTCCAGAATATATTGTTTCTCTGATTGAAATAATATTCCAAGGAATTCTCTATGAATGTGTGTGTACATGTGTGTGTGTATTTATGTGTGTTTATCAGGCAATGTATTAGTTGCTTATCAATTGCCCAGTAACAAATGACTCTAAATTTAGCATATTAAGACAGCAAGCATACAATTCATAGTTTCAACAAGGAACATGCTTGCACTTAGCAGGATGACTGTAGCTCAAGGTTTTGGTTATGTTGCAATGAAGCTGTCAGCAGGCTGTCCTAACATAAAGGAGAGTTGTTAGTACCTCTGATGGTATTTTGAAATAATTATTAATGTGGAGTAGCCACGGTGACCTAACTATCATGCACCTTATCTTTCATACCTGCCATTTCCATGTGTGTGTGTGATGAGAAATCTATCTTTTCAGTTGTCAAGTTTCTTATCTCAAAATAACAATTCTCTATCAGATCTCATGGTTACAATAATGTTGTATTATTTCTAGGGGATCATTATAGGCCAAAAAAAAAAAAAAAAAGACTTGAAAAATTCCATTTGCTTTCATTATAGGCCCTACAGTGGGAAGATAAATATCTGTAGACTGTAGGCCAGCCATGCAATGTCTACACAGCATCCTCTTGGAAGAGCATGGTAGCAGTTGTTTGGGAGGTGTGTGTGGGGGGTGTGTGCTCATTTGAAAAGACAAGGGAGGCCTGAAGAAAAGAGTTGCTTGCCTGAGTTTGTCAAAGAGCAGGGAGGAGGCTCACACTCATTGTGTGTCATGTCATATATGGCCCACAACAACTGCATGGGGGTAACATGCTGGGTTACCCTCATTTTAGAGATGACTAAAGTGAGGTTGAGTAACTTGCCCAGAGGCCATATGGTTAGTGTGTGATCAGAGCTGACAATTCAGCTCAGGACTTCAGGCTCCTAAACCCATTAACTTCCCTAGCAAAGGCAGGAGATCCTCCACCCTGTACTGCTGATGTGCTAGCATGGGCTGGGGCAACACTTCCAGCTTGTGTGAGTATTGTCAGGATGTTGTGGTAGGATGAAGGTCACACTGTGATGTCTGTAGTGATGTTTAACTGAAAATACTAAACAGAGGTTAATGGTGAGCCCCAGCAGTGTTAATAATGGAGCCCTCTTGTTTTTTTGTGGGGGCCAATATAATGGTCCTTGAAGGTCTTGGCTGTGAGTTGAGTGCATTGGAAGTTGGATAATGTGACTATGGCCCGTTCCATACATGTCTATCTGCTGGTTCACAGCCCTAGTCCCATTGCCCTCCTGGCTCCCTTGGCCTAGTCATAGTACAATGCACCTGAGTACGTTCATGTTCTGAGGTTTTAGTTATCTGTGGTCAACTTAGGTGAAGGTTCTGGAAATAACCAGCTGGTAAGTATCACGCACTCTGAGGCTGACAGTCTAAAGCTATATGCCTCCTTCTATCTTGTCATATAAGAGTCATGTCATTGTATCACCAGGAGCCCAATACAATATGGCAGGGGGAAGCTCTTCTCAGACACCATGGTCATGGAACATTTATTATGTATATTGTAATTGTTTCATTTTAATTAGCTGTAGCTATTTCTCTTATAGGATCAAAACTAGAAATTAAACTTGATTATAGTTTTGTATATAGTATTTGTATGGTCTGGTTTTATTCGAAGATTCAGACATCCATGGAACCTTTGGAATGTATTCCCTGTACATTAGGGAGCACAGCCATGCACTGGCTTCATGAAGGAAGGTCTAAAAGTCAATGGTTATTTGAGCTGTGATGTGGAATAGCCAAGTACCCACTGCTCATCAGGTCCATGGTACAGGCTGCTTGGTCCCTGCCTGTGGCACTTGGGAATTTGCTCAGAAGACCTTTTTATTCCTCCTCACACCTGTATTCCTGTCATTCTTTTAGTTATTTGGAATGTAAGTTTGTAGGCAGTTTTTAATGTCATAAGGATGATAAAGGGTCTTTAAATCCGACTATACTTTTCTCTCTCTCTCTCTCTCTCTCTCTCTCTCTCTCTCTCTCTCTCTCTCGCATAAGTCCTAATTCAACTTTTCCCAGTATCTATCCTTTTCGTATTACATAATACAAAGGTTTTAACAGATCCGAATCTTTTTCCTAATTTACTCCTATGCTCTATTCATTATGTATCTTTTCATTCTCTCAACTAGTCCAGTGGGTGGAGGAGATGGAGCTAGGTAAGTGTGTGTGTGTGTGTGTGTGTGTGTATGAATGTGTGTATATGTGTGTGTATATATATGTTTGTATGTGCATTGTGACTGTATGTGTGTATGTGTGTGTATTTGTGTGTATGTGTGTATGTATGTGTGTGAGTGTGTATATTTGTGCATGTGTATTATGAGTGTGTGTATGTGAATGTATATGTGTGTGTGTGTGTGTGTGTGTGTGTGTGTGTGAGTGTGTTTATGTGTGTGTATGTAGACAGTCTCTGAGGAGGTATCTGTCACAGGGCTCACTGTGCTGAACTAATGTTACCTCTTGGTTCAAAGTTGTTGACAGATAAGCACATTAACAGGACAAGCGGTGGCTGAACAAACAAGAACAGGCTCAGTTACATGATGAAATAAAACAACAAATCTCACATGACACATGCGATGATGCCTAATCGCTATTGTGCCCAGGATAATTGTCCTAGAGACACTAACTCTCCCAAGAGTCTGCAATTAGAACAACTTTACAGAGTGCATATGAACCAACATGACCATGGTTGGTCTCTGGCTTGGTGTCTTTCACCTGGAAAAGAACAGTCTTTGCCCCTGATCCCTCTGGGCTGTGGTCAGTAACCAGCACTCTTCCTCACACAGGCTGGCTTTCATCCTTACTCAAAGGCCATCTTTGACAGTCTGCTTCCCCACTGCTTACCTTGCTGATACTCTCTTGACCCAGGTCTTGGTTTCTCTAAGTTTCACGGTTTTTGCAGCCTCTCTTCCCTGAGCAAGTTACCTGAAGACTCTGGACCAGAGGCAACTTTCAGTACTAGGGAAAGAAGGAATGGAGAAGGAGCTTGGGGACTTCATACTAAGGCCCTGGCTCTGACAGGAATCTGAATTAATGGGACCTGGGAGAGGGGCAGCTCACACTTGCAGGGTAGGCCCCAAGCACCGGGGCCTGCACAGCTGACACCAACACTCCAGGTCACAAGTAGCTCTCTTAACTGCTTTCTCTGAAAGCCAGTTCTTCCAGAACATAGGCAGGCAAGAGAGGATTTGGGGTCCCTGGGACTCATGGGAAATTGCTTGACTGGATGAAAGTAAAGTGCTTCCCCTACCTGAAGTCTCCCTTGTGGAGCAGATCTACAGCCTAATACTTGCTCCTTTTCTGAGGATACACCCACCCTTCTGTTACCCGAGACAGGGCCCAGTATTTCCAGGTTCTTGGCCTCTTAATCGAGAATGAAATCATCATGCACATAGACTTCAGTGTAGCAAGAAAACTATTCAAAGCAAAGTGAGTAAAGATTAGTAAGGAACACAATGTAAAGATCTACAACCCTTCACGTAAGTGACGGAACGCAACGGCTCCTGATCATTGTTTGAAGCTTCATTTTATGGAGATTGAAGAGAAGAAGTTTGGTTATAGGGCATAGTTTTGGTTGTCTTTATTTTGACTGATAGACTTATATAACTATTTTCTATTGTATATGCTGCTCCCATACTCTATCTATTTTTAACTATTTGCATGCCCAGTTATTTGTAGGCCAATGATGGTAAATAGCACGTTTCCCACTAACGATGCTTCTTAGAGGACCCAATTTATATATAAATATAACCAGTCTATGTTTGAGGATTGTCACCAGGAAAAGAAACTGACTCCATTGTTCAGAGTAGGGTGTGCATGCAGCTTGATGCCTGTAGAGGCCCTAGGTTGATGGATGCATTGTTTGGAGAGGAATTCGCTAACACAGTACATACAGTTAAAGGTCTCAGGCTTCCAAGTACATTTTCAGAAGAAGAGTGTGCGAATAGCTCAAGCCCAGCAGAGTCCTAGGTTGTTGAACCTAGATGGATTGTCTGCCATCTCTCTAGTAAGTTTTCAGCTGCAACAGAAACAAATTAGACTGATACTAGAAGAAAAATCATGTTTTCAAAAGTAAAAGGTAGAGAAAATAAAACCTCTTTATGAGGGCTAGAGAGGACTATGGAGGAGAATCAGTTTTAAAAATGGCATTTTGGCCAAAGACAAGGCTATGTGAACACAGCTTGTACCTATAGTTCTGTTATCAAGGATGAATGCCAACTCTGCTAGACTGGATGAGTGATACTTCTGTAGGCTGGGGTCAGCTGTGGTAAGAGGGTGCTAGGCTCCATCTGTCTCTTTGCTTGGCAAACTACTGAGTCACAACCAGAATAGGTCTGATTGGCCCAAATCTACACCTATACCATTCATACAAGGATGGCAAGGATTAAATTCATCCAAATGGAAAATCTGGCCTATCATCAGAATTTGCAAAGTCAAATGTTCCTTAAACAGAAAAGAAGACGAGAGTGTGGCTGTCAAATAACTCTCAAATATCCACCCCATGTTGCCCTCAGACCTCTACTTCTTCATATGAACCCCTCCCCTTACCCTACCCTCACTCCCATTCCCCCACCCCCCATGCCCCTGCGCTGAGGGAGAACACTGCAGAGGAGAGCCTTGGCCCTCTGTGGTCACCGTATCAGCCCATGCACAGTACAGAAAGTCCATATGGTCTAGTTTTGGAGTTACCACAGGTGGTCCCATTATTGCTTGTCCTCGAGGCATCTTGTCTTTGGAAAGTTGTCTGGTGTGATCTGCATGTAGGTAGCTCCATCCAAACCCATAGAAATACAGCTGCCTGTGGAGTGAGTGGTATTGGGTGGTAGGTCCTTTAAGATAAATTAATGTCTATCTCTTCAGGCTAGATTAGATCTCACATGAATGAAAGCAAATCACCACCTTTGTTTGCCTGTCATGACAGCATAAGACCATCACCACATGTGTCTCCCAGTCTTGAACATGTGTGGTTCCAAAGCCCTGGGCTAAGTAATCCTCTGTTTCTGTAGAGTACTCAGGCTTAGGTATTTTGTTATGACACTGGGAAATGGGCTGAAACTGTGTTCCAGAATATACCCCAACAAAGTGCACACTGCTTCTGTTAGATTCTTCTGACCCCACATCCAGGCCCCCAACTTTTCACAGGCCTTTCCATATTTCTCCTAACTGTGCCCCCTTTCTGGATCTCTTGAGTTAAGAATAACACAACCTCTAACACTTCATGCTTATCTTTGGTTCTTTGAGAGCAACAACAGGCCTTGCTAACTAAAGTCTCTGTAGCACTATCATCCAGTTCTTGCATGAAGAAGCACAGGGCATATGGAAGCATAAAGTTAGTTCCCTTGTGTGACGTCTTCTGTGGTGACTGAGGGAGACAAGAGTTAACTAGACTCAGGTTCAAGAATATGGCCTCTCCCCAGGCTGTCTGCTTTGCCCCAGTGTTCACCCTTCAGCCTAGCACAGGGTTCACTGCCAGAGATGGATAATTCAGGCAAACATTTTGAAGACTTATATTCAATGCAGTAAACACCTTGAAAACAAATCTATGTGTGTTCCAGGTGGTATTTTACTACGAATACTTCACCATCAGAATACAGTAAAGCCAAAAAGCTTCTAAAGATTTTTTAAAAGGATTAGCAATGCATATGAATAGGACCAGGTATGATAATTACCTCTGCAATAGTCTCTCAATGGGCAATTAGGGGATTAACCATACAATTTGATCAAATGTTCAGGCCATTTATATATTGTACTTAACAGGTCTAGGAATAGATCTATTTGTCTTAATATAACAGTCATCCTTAAAAGAATCACTCAACTGAGTCATTTACCATCATTAATTAAATTGAAAGCACTGCCACTCTGGATAACACAGCAAAACATAATGATTTTTCTGTCTCCAACATCACAGTGAATTTCAGGCCTCCTTGGAATTTCACAACCCTAAGGCATTAGTCCTGTGTGGATGTCGGCTCCAGATCAAAGGCCTTGCGTATGCACACGCGTTTTATGTACAATCTGGATAAGTCTGATGTAAGAAAAAAATGGTATGACTAAGGGTTAATTGTAGAACTACAAGGAACAATACCGGGAGAACCATTACTTCAAGAGGCAATGAAGAGACAGATGTTCAGATCGTAAGAGCAAGCTTCCTACTTCCAACAAGTGAATCACCTGCATTATGACCATAGCTCTCTTTATGAACCAAGAGTTTCCCCAGTCAAGATTCAGCTAGATACTCTCATTTAGCTATTTCCTTTACCAGAGACATCTGCTTTGAAAATAACAGGACTCTTCAGAGTGACTATATATCGGTATATTTGTTCCCGAAATGCTTCATCAAAATTAGTTATCATCTCTTGGAAGTTGCTTTAACCCTTAAGACAAAGTCATGAAAGCTGCTGTACTCTACCACGATCTCAGGGTTTGGAGCTCCAATATGGCGTGGATGTAGTTGTTTCTAGCTTCGTCTATTGAAACTTTGGGTTATAGACAATGTCACATTAGTTCATGAAGAATGAGTTCTGGGGGTTGTGTGGCAGGGTGAGAGACCTCCACAGCACTGAGTTGGCATCTTCCAAGGCATCTTGGAGGGTGGCCTGGAGCACCTTCTATCACCAACCCTGGCCTCCTCCCCCTTCACCATGGTTATCCTTTGGGTGGCTATAAGCCTAGAGTTAGAAAGTAGCCGTGTTTGTGCATGCTGTTCTCCCTGGGAAGGAAAAACCTTTGATTCAGGGTCTGCTTCTTGACACATCTGTTCATAGATACAGCCAGGTCTACCCATGGGGCTTACTAGGCCTCACTGGGGTGGAGGTGTGTCTAGATCTTTGTTGTTCTTGATACCTGCAAGAAATTCATCAGGATCAAGACTTGAACTAGACTCAGCAGGGTCCCAAACTGTTCCACCTGCTGCTAGGATGACCTTGGACGACCTTGAATGATCTTAGGTAATGCTTCCCTATTTCTGTAAGTCTTAAATTTTTCATTATTTTTTTTCTTCTATTTAGTCAAGACAGGGTCATACTATGTTGCCCAGGCATGCCTTGAACTTGCAAACCTCCCGCCTCAGGTTCCCAAGGACCAACATTCCAGGTGCATCCTGCTATCCTTGCCTTAGCTTTCTCATTATTCATGCAGAAAAAAATGCTGGCTGTGGACTCTTCTGGTGACATTTAAATTCAGTGTTTCCAAAAAGGACATGCTGTTCCTCAAATATTTGTTGCTGCTGCTGCTGCTGCTTGAGTGTGACCTCCCTGATTCTGTTGTTTAATTTATATTGTTTACTTATTTGGGTTTATAATCTTTCATTTTTAAGCTGACCAGCAATAATTGTACCAGTAGGTTGCATTGCGTGGTAATTCCAGGCATGCGCATTAACACATTGATCAAACGGGTATAATTAGCCTCTCACTTTCCTTGTGTATTTATCATTCTTTATGTTTAGACCTATACATGCCTAGTTGTATTCTTCATAAAAACATGTTAACAGGCTGTTGTGAACTCTGGTCACCTCACTATGCCATTGAGTTAGTCCTCCCATGCTCTGTTGTCTACCAGCCAGTATCTCTCTCTCTCTCCTCTCCCTTTACCGCTTCCAGTAACTGCAATTCTATTTGATAGACTGTTATGGTCCACATATGAGTATGGATATGTGATATCTGTCTTTTGGCATCTGGTGTGTTTCACTGAACATCTTATCTTTCATGTTCCTTCTCTGTTGAAGATGAATAATATTCCATTGGGTATATACACTACAGTTTCTTTGTTGTCATGCTGGCGGATAGACTATGCCGAGGGGCGGCCCATATCCTAGCTTCTGTAGAAAGTGTTATGATAAACATTGACAGTGCATGTGCTTCTTCAGCATAATGCTTTGATTTTCATGGCTATGTACCCAGTGATGGGACTGCTGATCACATGGAGGTCCATGGATATACTGTACCAGTCACATTCCCAAAAGCAGTGTATAAAGGTTCCCCCTTTTCCATATCCTCATCAACTGCTGTTATTTTTTATAACTCTGTTTTGACTGGCTTTGGTAAAAATGGCAGCACAGATATGGGAGGCCAGTGCAGCTATTCTGCTGGATGCAGAAGCATCCTTAGTGATGCTCAGAGCCATGCGTGCTCTGTACACTCTACCAGACTCAGGTCCCGTGAGGTGGGGGAGGGAGGGAGAAACATTGCTTTATGTAGTATGATGGGAAGCAGTTAAAAGTAAAATAGCGATGTAATTTTTAATGAATGCTATTTTGACTTCAGAACACACTGACTGAGAACATGGTGTCCCCAAACACACGCTCTCCTAAGAGCTGCTATAGGTCACATTGGGTTTCACCTGTCTACTAGCAAGTTAGAAAAGCAGAAACACATGTGGAGATGAACTCTGGGAAAGGTCAAGCATCCATCCTTTTCATTGTACACATTTCTTTCCAGGAGTGAGCTCGGGGCTACATGTGCTCTTGAGACATGGTGACCTGATGGCTTGCCAGTAGTGTCCTGTAGAATGAGTGAGGCCTCCCCCATTGTCCACATGATTTTATCCCTACTGTGCTAAGGGAACCAGAGCTAAACCAGAGTGAAGACCTCATCTTTTAGGAGCCTAAGATGAAAAGATGGCAGTACAGTATATTGTGTGCTCAGTGTCCTGGGAGTGAAGCAGAAGTGAGATTTTTAGAGGAGAAATCATGGTAAGAGTGTGGAACTGACTTGCACCTCAGGCCCATGAATAGAGAGAGGAGGTGACAGCCTGGCTGGGGATGTGAGGATCCTGGTGCCCATGTAAGCAGGCGTGGCAATGAAGCTGAACTGAAAGACTGAACTGGATATATGGGAATATACATTAGGGTCATGTCATGCAAGGGTTGGGGGTGGTAACTTGATTCTAACAGAATGGACTGGAGAGAAGAGACAGCACTCAGGTCAGGCTAGGAGCAGGTAAGGTCATGTATGTGTATGAGGGAATAAGGAGGTAGCTGGCCTAGACTCGGGCTACAGGGATAAAGTTGTAGAGGAGTTATAGAGGAAGAACAAATGACACTTGGTGCAGGATAGGGCAACGGTATGTGGGAGTTTCCTGGAAACTTGAAAAAAATCATTACAAGAGGTAAAGGAATAGAAGACGAGACCTTGTAGCCACAGAGTTACTTTTAAATAAACCCCAAGGCTGGAAGAAGAGTGCTCAGTCAAGGAAGAGCCAAGAATGAGGGAGGAGCCCAGAGCCGCATACACAGCGAGAGGGAGGAGCCCTGGGGATTTTTGTAGTAAATGAGCAGCTGTGCCCTGCACCATTCTCACTGGCCACTGCACAGACTCTGCCTCATTTCTAGTACTTCACAGGCTTGGAGGGAGCACACTCTGATGTTCATGGCATCTACTCATGCCAGGCTTCTAAGGATCTGAGGTTGCTGGGGGAAAAGAGGAACAGAGGAGGTGATCAAGGGCCCACACTTTGACTTTAAGAAGTGCTAGAACTCTTACACCTGTCATAGTTGACACATGTGCTGATTCTTTCAGTTATTAGAACCATTACACAATGTGTATGAAACCCTCATGCCATAGGTTTGAATATATATGACTTGTGTATTAAAATAGAGAAATCATCTTTGTTATCCTAAAGACTGAAGGACCAGAATGAAGATGATCAAGCTAAGACACAAAACTTTGTTCTTATCTTACACAAGTTTGGGAAACGGTGGCTTTATTCCTGCAACACTTTCCAGAGCTCCTGATGAGCTGATGCAGATAGCTGCCTGGAAGATCATGGAGAATCTAGAAGCCTACCTGTCTGGTATGTCTTTGAAAAGTTGTTGATAAGGAACAATTGTGAACTTTCTTTGTGATCCTTGCTTTTGAAAGTGTCTGGAGAGACTGTCCTAGGAATGAATTCCAAGGGATCTGACTGTGGTGGGTGGGTTGGGCCATGAGATGCCACTCATTCTTCAGATATGACTTCTTGAGCCTGATCTAGACTCAGAGGACATGTGTATACTCAGAGCCGCAGGTGGTTGGGGTGGGGGTTGCTGTGTGAGGTCCTGAGATGCATCTCAGTGCCTAGCAACTATAGGCATTGGCAGGGACTTCCTGTTGTGCTGATCCTGGTAAATGTCTGCAGACTGGCTGTCTTTGCATGTGTGTCATCTCCATGTAACAGATGGGCTCAGAAGCTATGCCATGTCTAGCCACCTTGCTCCTTTGGTCAGATTTGTATCTCTAATCTGAGAAGCAGCAATGTAGACACTAAAGGAGACTTCTGAGAACTCAGAGCCTCTTCCAGAGCAATGGGGGAAAAGATAAAGCCTGTGTATTGAGGAGGATTGAGCAGGCAGAGGACCCAGGACTGAGAGACACCAGCTGGTAAAGTCTTCACCTCCTTCTACAACCACAGCAGGCTTCACAAAAAAAACATTATTTCTCTCTTCCTCTCTCTCTCTCTCTCTCTCTCTCTCTCTCTCTCTCTCTGTATGCATGTGTGTGTAAGCATGTGTGTGTGATCGTGCTAGCTTGTATATGTGATGTGGAAGTTGGAGGTGGTTGTTGATATTCTCAGTATTTCTTAGCCTCAGCTTTTGAGACGAGGTCTCTCATTGAACTGGAGCTGGGTGGTTTAGCTGGACTGGCTGGCCAGGGAACCCCCCAGGATTCATTCTGGTTCTGGTGTTACATGACACGTATCTGACTTTTGACGTGGGTACTGGAATCCAAACTTGGGTCCTCAGCTTGTACAACGGGCTTTTTATCCACTGCAGCATCTCTCCAGAGCCCACAGGAGCCTTCTAGGTACACATACGAACTCAATCTGATGTTTCCACTTTCAGATGGTGTGAACACTATTTGTTCTTGAAATGTCTATAGCCTGTCTCTGTGTCCTGAAGTCTCTACCCTGACCTGGGTACAGAAAAATTACCTGGGTATATCACTGATGACTTTTATTTTATATTTATTTTTTATTTTTTGGTTTTTCGAGACAGGGTTTCTCTGTGTAGCCCTGGCTGTCCTGGAACTCACTTTGTAGACCAGGCTGGCCTCGAACTCAGAAATCCACCTGCCTCTGCCTCCCGAGTGCTGGGATTAAAGGCGTGCGCCACCATGCCCGGCTGACTTTTATTTTATAATTGAGGTCAACTTCTTGGTCACATGGAAGCTTACTGTTCCTCATTCAGTATTTAAAATACTCTTCAGGTTTGTTAGATAACAGAGGGCTGTCCACCTACACAGCACACCTTACGTTATGGTGATAAACTCCAAGGCCCTTCAAAGAAAGCCAGTGTCGTTTTCTCTGTGGAGCCTGCCTTAAACCGGGTTGGGATAAAACCCCATTCCTTAGCACTATCAGGCATTCAGGACAGTGCCTCAGGATGGCTGCCAGTGTGTATACCTTTTCTCAGCTGCAATCAGCACAGGGTCTCACCTCTTCAAACTCTGTGTTGTGAAGATCAGAATATCTGTGGAGATACTGAGGATGGTGTTTATTTTGCTCTGTTTGTGAGCTACATGGTCAGGGCATCTTAGCCTCAGTGTAGCTGATCCTTGGTGTTGGGTAAGTTTACAGTGACCAATCATAGTCCTAGGTACTGTAGACATTCTATAGTACATAAGTTGTAGGAACCCTAGCCTCTAATCACCATGTGACATAGACATTGATGACAACTGAATGTTTCTTGACATTGGAAATTGTCCTCTTGGTTGGCTCCTTCCTTGGAGGCAAGTGTTCTTAGTTAAGGAAAAGTGAAACAACCAAGACAGATGGCTTTTTAATTTTGACTCTTGATCAGGAAAGGGGTAGGGTAAAGTAGACACAAGATAGCATATTCTAATACTCCATATTCTACGTGATTGATTTCATTTTTTTTTCCTCTTTATTAGATATTTTCTTCATTTACATTTCACATGTTATCCAGAAATTTTCCCTTACCCTCCCGCGTCCCCGCCCTGCTCCCCTACCCACCCCCTCCCACGTAATGGCCCTGGCATTCCCCTGTTCTGGGGCATATAGAGTCTGTATGACCAAGGGGCCTCTCCTCCCAATGATGACCAACNCAAAACGATCATCCATCATGACCAAGTAGGCTTCATCCCAGGAATGCAGGGATGGTTTAATATACAGAAATCCATCAATGTAATACACTATATAAACAAACTCAAAGGTAAAAACCACATGATCATCTCCTTAGATGCTGAGAAAGCATTTGACAAAATCCAACACCCATTCATGATAAAGGTCTTGGAAAGATCAGGATTGATTTCATTTTTATTTACTCCAAAAAGTACACGGAGAAGGTTCCCCCAAATTCATGTGTGTATGTAGATCCTAACTTTAGCTAACCTTGAGGCAAAGTTAATCAAGATTTTAGGATGTTTGAAAGAGCCACTGTATCTCCCGTAAGATACCATAGCAGTCTCCAACAAAGGGATGCAGAGAGATACTGTTGATAAGCGCCTCTAATGGATAACTTCTACCGTCTTTTGAGGATGCTTGGCCATGGAAAGTCTTTCCAGTAAACATGTGAATAATCATGCTGACTTGTTCCAAACACCTAAGGGTTTTGTTAAACATCCCTCTTCCCACTTCACTTCCTCCAAAGGTGAAGTTAGACCATGTACAGCCAGCTCTGCCTCAGAAGTGTGGGATGTAAGCCAACCCACAGATATGAGAGTCAGAGCATTGCATAGAGTGCTCAGTAGTTTCTTTAGCATAAGTAGAGATTAGCCAAAGCTCTCTTGCTTCTGACATTCTGTTACCTTGAGCTTATTAAAGAGGGTGGGCACATTTGTCTATAATGATAGGTAATTTCCTCCCGCTCAGCCCCAAGAGCTTTCTTCCCTATGTTCCAAGGGAATTATTGATTAACTGCTCCATTGCCAAGTTCACCGAGAACAAATACTTTTGTCTACAACAGGAGTAGGTAGTCTATGTCCAGTCCCATTCAGTGTGCTTTCCATTTTTATGAATAAAAATTTATTAGAATAAGGTTATGTTCACTCATTTAGACATGGCTGTGATTGCAGCTACTCTTCAGGGTCAGAGCTGAATGGCACAGTACTTGATCTACAGAATAAGAACCAAATAGTTTTTAACAGCAGAGTTTGTTGAGTGCTGTTATAGATGTGTTAATATAAGGACTTGGAACACACACCAGGGTCTCTCTGCTAGGTGTTGAGACGTGGTGACAAACAAGGTCCTGACTAGAAATCTCACAGGTGATATAAATGTTTACTGAGAATAAGAATGATACTATAAACCAGGGAATCAATATTATTCATGAAAACAATGATGATGCGTTGTTAAAAACATACCCATCACGATTGTTCTGGCTATGCCTGTTTGGAATGTGATGCAATCTTTGTGAGTTTTTCTAAAGCTAAATTGTACTTTTCCTTAGAGAAGACATTGAAAAGAACTATTTGATTATGCTGACAATTGAAACATTGCCCAAGTCTCCATCTCTCAAAGACAGGGGCTGCCCCTTGTTCTGGGTGTTGCTAACCTCTTAGGTGTCCTGGCTGCTTCTCCACGCTTACTCTTTCCCTACAGCAGTCCCCAATATCTTATGGTCTGGTCTTGCCTAACTGAATCCAGTGTCTAGCAGTTTTAAGTCCTCTTGCTTAGTTGATATTTACCATCTTTATGCCTGACTCTCATCCATCTTCCTGACTTAGCTATTCAACTTCTGCCTTTACAAGGTCTTGTTCAAATCTGAGTCCCTTCCTACTAAGAGATGTTCGGATTCTCTTTGGTGTGACCAAAAGTTTACATTGTTCCTAAATGTATTCTACTACTGTGATGGTCGGTCTTCTTTGTCAATTGGATTGGAATTGGTACCTGATCTGTTGACAAATTACCTCAGGGTGCCTACTGCTGTCTGATCAGTCCCAGTTTCAGAGAAGGAAGTTCCGTGTTCCCATGTCGGCACAGAAGCATGTTCTCTCTGTCTCCTTCCCAGTTCCCACCACGGAGAAGGCAATCAGCAGGGCATAGACACTTAGCTGAGAGGAGCAAGAAGCAACTTGTCACGTGCTTCTCTCCTCCAGTGGAAAGGAGCAGAGTGCTGCAAACCCTGGTGGATCTTGGGCTTATATAGAAGGCCTCTAGAAACTTCAGTGGGAAGTTATGCACAATCCCTGCTGTCCTTACTCTGAGAAAGTTGGGGGAATTTCATACTGGAAATACCCAGAATGCCACCATCCAGCTGTGATCTAGCAAAGGGTGTAGAGTGAGTTATGCAAAGGTGGCAGACGGTGGCCCTGGGCATTGTTTCACCAAGGACTCTCTGAAGAGCGGTTCATCAACAGAGCAGGCACGCTCTTGCTCCATTCCTCTTATCCAAGCTCTAAAGGCTTGGGTTCTGATTACCATCCAATTAACTGCAGATAAAGGTGCTAGATAGCGAAAGAACAAAGTCTCTGTCTGCTACTTGACAATGGTCATTGTATACTTAGATCCTGAGACCTGGAAGGCTAAGTTCTAATGAAATACAAGGACAGAGTGACTGGACATTAACTAGGAAGGGACAAGTATGGCCAAGCCACAGCCACCTGGCTGACTTCCCATCTATGCTGTTAGTTTGCAACACTCTAGGAAGTTGAGTGGCTCTTTCTGTGTGGGTTCCCAATGAAGACTACTATCTGCTGTATACTTTTTTTTTTAATTAAAATATTTTCCCCCAGTGCTGAGGATGGGGAAAAATAAAAAATATAAAGCTTGATGCATGTCCTCAGCCTTCTTACTAGTTACTCTGAGATAGTCTTGTTATACTTTTCAAGGGGGGGGGAGGGGGGACTTGTGTTCACTGTATCTCCCAGGAAGACCTTTGATTTGAAATTCTCCTGCCTTAGACTCTAGCAAACTGTATGAAATATGAACTCCTGGTGGGATTTTAGTTCTTTGTTCTGAGTTCAGTCAACAGCACATGTAGGGCTTTCTGTTTGCCCAGTTGGTGATGGTTAACCATAGTGTAAAGCACCTTCCTAGTGAGATCTAGTCTAGATGTTACCGTGCTAGTGGCTTTAAAAAAATGGCATAGGGCTGAGCTTGTGTATGAGGCTTCTTAAGCTCACAGATCACAGAGTGATTACATTGTTCTTTGGAAGTCAGAGAAGCTGGCTAGGACTAGTGTGCTGACAGAGTGTCAGGATTACACAAGGTTGACATTGTAAGCGATGTAATCCTCAGGCTCTGCCAGCCGGTTGTCCAGGTTCATTCTGCAG
>LR749752.1:1548156-1591027 GCA_902729485.2 Mus minutoides
AAAAAAATGGCATAGGGCTGAGCTTGTGTATGAGGCTTCTTAAGCTCACAGATCACAGAGTGATTACATTGTTCTTTGGAAGTCAGAGAAGCTGGCTAGGACTAGTGTGCTGACAGAGTGTCAGGATTACACAAGGTTGACATTGTAAGCGATGTAATCCTCAGGCTCTGCCAGCCGGTTGTCCAGGTTCATTCTGCAGTTTGCAAAGATCTTTGTGCCTGCCTTATCTTCATGCAATCCATATATTCACAATGGTCTCTGAATGTGACAGCCAGTGTCTCTCTGCACCCTTCCCTACATGCTGCAAAGTAATGTCTGGGGTAAGGACAGCCTAGCTTTATTTGTTTCTTTTGATACCCTGTAGCTGAATTCACACTGCTTTGAAGATAAAGACTTGTCTATTAATAACTGTGGCTTGAAAATTTCCCTTTTTTGTTAAAAGCGCTGAACAGTGAGTATGGTCAGGCAAGCTTGTCCTCCCAGGGCTTAATCTTGTGGGAAGGGTAGGAGAAACAGTGGCTCCTAAGGTAGCCTTCTTCAGGTTGGTGAAGTGGAATGATACTGTACCACAGGCTGTGTGTTTCTGGGAAAAGGCTAGCCCTTCCTGAGATGAGTTGTTATCTCTCCCATAGCTCATGGGATACACTCTATGAGCCACTAATTGGGGTGAGAGGTGAGACCTGGAAGAATTATTATGCCTGAGTCACCCACTAGGAGGTTTGTCCTCAGGAGACATTTAACAACATCTGAAACAAGGAAGGTAATGTGTGGACTAGAGGCCCACCATCCTACTGAACATCTTATAGAACATAGGACCGTGCCATGCTCCCCTTTCTCTTTCTATCTTGGCAGAGTCCGTTGTGGAACAACATTATATATTCATTTGCCTGCTGGTTCTGTCTTTCTCTGTCCTCTGAATATCAGTGACATAGGGAAGAGGACTTATCTCTTCACTGCATCCCCTTAGTGTCTGGACATGCTCAGGCACAGAGTGGGAGCTTGTGATGTGCTCAGAGTATCTAGTAGTATTTAATATTACTCTTTTGGATGTGCAAAGATACCTGGGCCCAGCACTTTGGTTCCATCCACCCTGAGAGTGATAATGCCTTCTGAGATAGTCTTAAGAAATTGGTTGCTAAGTGTCCTTCAGTAGTTTCTTTTTTAAAAACACTTAGAAAGAGGGTTTTGGGGAGTCTGATAAAGTATCCTGATGTCTCAGAGACCTTGGTGCTTCCCTGATGTGGTTTCCATACAGTTGTGTGGTCTTGAACCATCATTACCATCTCTCAGGAGCCCAGCATCATCTGGTGCCATAGTAGGTCATCTCTAATGTCCCTTAGCCCCAAATCTCTGTCTTCTTTAATCATCAATTGGCTTCTTGCTATGATTACAATGTCTCTGGGATGGAACATTGAAAACATTATGGAACTGCTAACCCATGGTGAGATTTCTGTGTTAGAGCCTTTCTTGAGTGCAGACTTTGATGAGGGCATAGAACCAACATAAGTGAGCAACTATTCCACGTGAGCTATGTTTGGGCATCCGGAATGAGGGGGAGAGAGTGAAGAGAGGAGACAGAGCCAAAGAACTCAGCCAAGCTTTGGATGGTGCAGTCCCTTCCTAGAGGGTTGGGGTGGATATTCTACTGTTTCTTGCTATTTCCTGGAGTAGGTGTGTCCTAGCAGAGGTGTGCTCAGTATGGTGGTAGATGTGAAGGTTTCTTTCTATCTCTGTAGTTACTTATTCACAACATTAAGCCCTCCTTGCTTAGAACCTTGCTCACCCTGACCTTCATGTGCTTAACGTAAGACTTAGGCAGAATTTGCCTTAGGATTATCTACGAAGAAAGGCTTTGTCAAGCAAACCACAGGTGGATATGATAAAGTATTTAAAAGAGAGAGAGAGAGAGAGAGAGAGAGAGAGAGAGAGAGAGAGAGAGAGAGTTCAGAATGTTTCATGAATAGAGAACCCCAAACCCACTGGATCTTAATTGAGAGTTTCAGGGAAATGGATTCTGTGCTCAAATGGGCTCTTACTATACCAATGTTCCTTTGAAATGTCTATTGGGGTACCCTTGTGACACATTTATAAGGTGCCACCTTTGGAAGGATCTGGTCCCTATCACTGTGACCATGTGATGCAGGTTCCTTGGATACCCTACGTGAGTACTCTACTACTGAACTGCATCCTTAGCCCTAAAACATCTTCACTACATAAATCTATTATTGAACCTCTGAAGTTAGGGTCTGGAGTGCCAAGACCCTGCATTAAAGGTAGAGTGTTTTTGGTAGTTGCTGGAGCCTTTAAGAGATGCAGCCTAGTAGAAGTTCCTCTGTAGGGACTGGAGACACTCCTTTCTTCTTCCTTGCTTTTGCTTTCCTGAATTGAGTGGAGTATTTGGTCATGAGCTCTCTTGATGTGATTGGCTGTTTACATGCATCCCCCCAAAACTACCAGCCTTCCAACGATGCACCAACATAGGCCGGGACAACCTTTTCTCTAGCTAGTCCATTATATGCATAGTAGTTGTATTTGTTCTTCTAGTAACAGATGGCTGACTGACTCATCCAGCATTGATAGATGTGGTCTAGTTCCATGCATTTTCTGAAATCTGTGGGTCAGTCTTATCACTAAATGGAGGGAATGGTTACATGTGTGCCTCCTTCTCTCCTCTTTAACTTGGCTTTTCTCTGATAGTCCACCTGTGTTAAGAACTTCAGGTCAACCTATGAAGAGAGACGATTGAAAGGACATATTTACTTCTGTGTTAAATAACACCTGGAATTAACTTTAAATTTAGTGTGATGTGACTGTTTTGTAGGTGTTCTTATTCTTACTTTTTTCTTCCAGGGCTGTTTCTATGGGGCAGATTCTTGGCAATAGTAGCTGGAAAGAAGGTACTCTTAGACAATCATTAGTTGCCATGCTAGTAAAATTTTATATTTCTTTCTAAGCTATAAAGACAGTTTGGATAGAGTGGAGGGTGCTGTCTCCTATGAGACTGGACAAAGCCAAGGTCATTCTAAGTGTTGGAAGTCACTGTCACAGGTCTGCAAACTCTAGTGAGGAGGGACTTGGATAAAAGGAAAAGTAGCATTTTGGTGACTTTGGGGACTCTACTATGGTACTGGCATCTGAAACGATGTTTTTGGTCTGGTACTCTTGGTTTATAGGGTGGCTGACACTTCCCTGACTATGAAAGTGAAATCTGGAAGACTCTTCTAACCCCAACACTAACCCCAACCCTAACCCTAACCCTAACCCCAACCCCAACCCCAACCCCAACCCTAACCCCAACCCCAACCCTAACCCCAACCCCAACCCCAACCCCAACCCCAACCCTAACCCTAACCCTAAGCCTAACCCTAAGCCTAACCCTAACCCTAAACCCTAACCCTAACCCTAACCCTAACCCTAACCCTAAACCCTAACCCTAACCCTAACCCTAACCCCAACCCTAACCCTAACCCTAACCCCAACCCCAACCCCAACCCCAACCCTAACCCTAACCCTAACCCTAACCCTAACCCTAAGCCTAACCCTAAGGGAGAGGTGGCACAAAAGAATCATACAATTTGTCCTGGACACTTCTGGTGGCTCTTCTCTGTGCTTCTTACTACCCAGGCTCGGTTCAGAGGCCCTAGGCAGGTGAGACATGTCTCCCTAGATTAGTGCTGATTGTGGCTCTAATGCTCTTCTTCAAGTTCTGTTTGGTAATCAGCATACTTGAGAATCTGGCCAAGTTAAGCCCCACTGTCTTGTCCTCTACAGCCCACCTTCCTGGACCTGGTATTTAGCCCATCTTCTGGGACTTGGTAGCCTGCATGTTAGGGTGGTGAGCAGGAGGTCTCAGTCATGTTGCTCCTCTCTAGCTAGGCCTTCACAGGGAAGCCCTTTCTCCTCCTGCATTTTAGGGGTTGAGGGAAGAATTCAGGCTTCTCACTCTGTGGTTTTGGTGAAGGGTTTGAAGGTATTATAAAGCTAGGACTTGTTTCTGAAAAATGCTTAGACAAACAAGTCCAATGACACTTATATCTCTTCTTCTTCTTCTTCTTCTTCTTCTTCTTCTTCTTCTTCTTCTTCTTCTTCTTCTTCTTCTTCTTCTTCTTCTTCTTCTTCTTCTTCTTCTTCTTCTTCTTCTTCTCCCAACCTATTCTTAGTTAATCTACTTTTGAAGATTGAACATAAACTGGCAACACTATGTACTAAATGTCTTTTGTCAGCTCTCAAGAATGGAACAAAAATGACATTGGAGATGAAGTAACAAATGACTCTGAAATGTTTGTTTTAAAAATCACAGTTATTGGGATGCTTTATGCAGCTGATGCTGCCCCCACTGGCTAATCATATATATATATATATATATATATATATATATATATATATATATATATATATATATACACACACACATATATACACACACATATATACACACATGTACATAATACACATATGTATATTCACATATATATTCATATATACATGTATACACTTATATAATTAATAGGTAAAATCAATGATTAATTTTTTTTTTTTGGTTTTTCGAGACAGGGTTTCTCTGTATAGCTCTGGCTGCCCTGGAACTCACTCTGTAGACCAGGCTGGCCTTGAACTCAGAAATCTGCCTGCCTCTGCCTCCCGAGTGCTGGGATTAAAGGCGTGTGCCACCACGCAGGCCAATGATTAAATTTTAAGACTGCTTATACATGACAAAGCAAGAGTAGAGTGACATCAAATCTTCTTGGAGAAGGTAGAGTGCCTGTCTGGATAGACTCAACTTCCTTTCAAGCCATCAGAATATTTAGGATGACAATGCTCTTGATTGAGATATCTGGATTCTGTTTACAATGTGGAAATACTTTTGCAATCTCAGTGGTTGGATTTTGGTTTCTGACTGTGAAGCAAGTTTTACAGAGGAAGGTTATGCAACTGAATGCTGGTGCCAGGGAGTAGAAAGCAGAAAACAAGCCACTCTGTGCACTCCTCACCCAGAGTCACCTTTCTCCTAACTGTTTCTATCTGTGTGTCATTCCTGCCACCTTAGGTCACCATTATAATTCTTTTCCTTAGCACAAAATCAAATTTGCTAAGTGGTCACTATACTCTGGCTTTTAGAATACAGGCATCAGCTGGAAAGCTCATGCTAAACACCTTGTGTGAGTTCCCTGGGAAGCTTTAAGATCTAATCAGAATAGGAAAGCAGAAAAGAACATACAGCTATCTCTGGGCATGGCTGGCTGTGATGACGTCCAGCTATCTTTGCAACTTTGTTTATTTTAATTGGAAGAGAACCAGGAGATTCTGGGAATTTCAGGAAGATTAGGAAATACATTTCAGTATTTGGTCATTCTCAGATCACAGACATTTGTTAAGTAAAATTTTCTTGTTATTTAGACATTTCAAATTGTTATATCTATTCTTTCTTCTTTCTTTTTTTGTTTTTTGTTTTTGTTTTTGTTTTTGTTTGGTTTTTCCGAGACAGGGTTTCTCTGCATAGCCTTGGCTGTCCTGGAACTCACTCTGTAGACCAGGCTGGCCTTGAACTCAGAAATCTGCCTGCCTCTGCCTCCCGAGTGCTGGGATTAAAGGCATTCGCCACCACGTCCAGCGGGAGATTTACTTTTGATGATAGAACTCTTGTCCTTTGAACTGTCCTTTCCTGGGCTATGGTAATGTGCGGTCCTCCTCTGTCTCCTCACCACTCCCCTTTCTCTCAGCATCCTTCCTAAAATTCAGTATTCTATCAGTGTTAATATTGTCTTGCTCTTAGTAAAAGTCCTTGAGGTACAACTTCCGAGTTGCAATAGACATCTCCACATTTATTCTGTTTATAGTCCTGTATTAATCTATTTTCTGTTACTATGATGAAATAAATAGCCAAGGATGAGAACTTCATAAAAAAAAGGAAGCTTTGTGAAGTTGAAATTCCTTGGAAAGCCATGTGGCTCAGCTGACTCTGTGCCTGAGGCTGCCCTAGCTCTGTCGTGACACAGTAGATGGCATCATGGTGATGGAAAATTCGAGAGCAAGTCAGACAAGGGGAGGACAGGGCTTTTAGCATAGCTTCTTATGAGAACTACATTAACTCCTTAATGAAGCCCAACTACACCATGCCTCTTAAAGGTTCACCTACCTCCCACATAACCACAGTGGGTCTTAAGCTCTGCTTGACCAACAGCAAGTCTTCTATTTTTAAGTGCTTGCCAATATTTTGCTTAGAAGTATCAGAGCAGTTTCAAAGGCAACATGTCCAAAGACAAATGCAACATGTCCGAAGACAAATGCAGCATGTCTGAAGACAGAAATGTCTGCTTTTCCTTTTCAGCCCTTTTATTTGCATGAAGAATGACACATCTTCTAATTTAATAGTTAGAGACTCTTGATGACAACACTACACCCAAACTGAAAAGATAAGACACTTTGAATCAGCCTTCTGACTCAAAGTGATTTCTCAATCACATTCTTATTAGTAGATCTTGCCACCCATCCACCCACTCATCCATTGTTCCATCCACCTACCTATCCATCCATCCTCCCACCTATCCATCCTTCCATCCATCCATCCATCCATCCATCCATCCATCCATCCATCCTTCTATTTACCCACCGATTCATCTATCATTCATCTATTCATCCATCCATCCATCAATCCATCCATCCATCCATCCATCCATCCGTCCATCCATCCGTCCATTCATCTGTCTATCTTCCTACACATATGAAAACTAACCTGCCCATTTCTTGTCTGTGATTTCAATTCAACACTATTGTCATTTTGGACTCAATAACTATTTGTTTGGGAAAGTGTCCAGTGTGCTGTCAGATATTGACCTACACTGTATTCTACTGCCTGATGGGGTATATTAGCACCTACACCCTCAGTTGTAGCAACCCAAAAAATTTTCAGACACTATGGGTAATTCCTATGGAGATCATACACCCATTTTCTACTCCTGAGACTCACTGTTCTATCCTGTCGCCAACACTTCTCCATATAAATTCCACAAAACTGTTGAAAATAGCTATCATTTTATTCTAAATATTTTATCAATCTATTTTCAAATTAGTCAGTGTTTTATAGGTAACATTATTCAGACTTCTCACTTGAATTAAAAAACATAAATGAATTGCTAAGCTAAGAACTTGACTAGACAATTTAGTGGTCCTGGAGTTGTACCCAGAAGAGACTGAAAGAGTCTACAGGGTGTCAATCTCTCCGTTTCTCTGCCTCTGCCTCTATAACTCTGTCTCTGCCTCTTTGTTCGTTTTCTGTCTTTGTCTCAGTTTCTTTTCCTACTCTCTCTATTTCTGGCTCTCTCTCCCACCCTACTCCATTTCTTGATATTTATTTTTCTGCCTCAGCCTCTCTAGAACTGGGATTACAGGTCTGTGTCACTATGCTGAGCTGAGCACTCTTTGCTTTTCCAAACAATAACTGTAATTCTCTCTTAGGGATGCTGTATGTACTGATGGGCCCGGGACACAGTAGCCAGTACAATGTGAGAATGTCACACATGTGGGCTCTTATCAGGTCACAGAGGTTTTAGGCAGGCCCTGGCTGAGGAAGGGTGGGATGTGCGTGCCCAGCTGTTGGCCCTCTTCTAACACAAAGGATGCATAGGCTATTCCTTGGCATGTCCCCAGACAGTGGCTAAGCTCCCAGTACCCTGAGATGAGGTGAGAAAGTGAACACTCAGTAATGATGAAGTAATCAGAGACCACGGAACTGTATACTTACACAGTTTTGCTGGGGAGTTTGTTAGGTGTCAGTCTAAAGACTCATGCAATGTACATTTTAGACACAAATGGAACATTCTGCTACATGCACGATATGCTCCCACCCAAGCGATACGGTGAGGTCATGTATTTGCATGCAACTTTTCTTCTTACAAGCCATTGATTCGGACACTACCTGACTACCTGATATATTTGCTAAACCTACTTTAGAATCAAATCCAGGCTGCACATATAAGGAGCCCTATGCAGCAGCCTCATAAGGAGGTGGACTTGCTCAGGAAGCCTGTCTGTCATGTTAGGAAACGAACACCCAAATAGCAAACTCTGCAGTTGGAACTTCTGTCTTGCCATTTTTCTTATTCTCTTTTTGCAGGGCTTGAACTGCCTGCAATACCAACTTCCACACAATGGACTCAGGTGTCACAGACGATTCCAACAAAAGGAAGTGCTTTTCACCATTACTACACCATGAAGATTGCTTGGGTAGATTTCTACCAAAACAATATTGTGAATGTCTGATATATATCAATGGAAAACACTCTGTGACTCCAGGGAGCAGATGTTTGAGTGACAGACCAGTATTTTGCTCTCAGTTTATTCTATTATGATGATAGTATCCAGTCTTGGTCTTTGTATCTGAGTCTGTCTTTAGATACCTCCAAGGATCAGCTGGCTTTGGGAAAGGACTTTACTGTCATGGCTGCCTGCTACCTCTGAAACCTAGTCCCAAATCTTGCCAATGGGGGAGCCATACACATCTGCTTGAAGCCATGTTTCTACAAGTTGAAATGCATTTGCTCCCCTACCTCCCCTTGGAAGCTTTCCTCATCTGCTCTGCAAGGCACCAGTGACACTCTTGTATCATTTTATCAGAGAAGTATAAAGTCCATTTTTCACATTAAAAAAAAAAAATTAAACAAGGAAGAAAGCTGTACCCTGTAAGTTAGTTCCTCTTTGAGAAAGGGCAGAGTTCATCCCATAAGTTTGCAAACACTGATCAGAAACCAAACTTTCCAGATGGTGAGACAGAAAAAAAACCAAGAGATTGGTCAGAAAACTACAAGGAGGTTTGAGCTTAAAATGTCTAGACAGTCACTAGGTCAGAACCCCATGACTTTTCAGATACAGAAAAGACAAGACTGGACCCCTGCTGTTCACAGTTCTCCACACAGCTACAGATAGTACAGGCTGGGAGAGGGGCAGGGCCAGCCCAGGGCAGACGATGGCCCAGGCCTACAGGCAAGCAAATGTTTTGATAAGTGGAACAGTTAATAAGTGACAAGGTTATACAACTCAGGCCTAGGGACATTCTGTGCATTCTTGCTCTTTACAGAAAGACAAAACCCAAGTTGGTTTAAGTATCATTCTTATGGTCAAGAAACTCTGCTTCCTGTAGGGAGACCATAGCTGTGCTTGTTGCCTGCCTGGATGCCTGCCTTTCTCTCTGTCTCTTTTATATTTTCATCTCTGTCTCTTTTATATTTTCATCAATGTCACATCTAGGAATGTCTCATCTAAAGACCCGGAGTTGCTCTAAACAGGACTATCACCCTTCTGTCAGTAATAAATTGAGGTGGAAACATTGTATCTAGGCAGCTGCTTTGCATTTTAGAACAAATTACAAAATGATTTCAAAGTGTTCATATTTAATAACTAACAATAACAAAACTATGTGCCACCCTCAATTTGTATCATCTTGTTTAAATCTCAGTCAGTCCCCGAAGTCAACAAGTCAATGATATACTTATCTCCAATGTATGGCTGAGGCTGGGGCTCAGATCTGTTAATCTGCTTCTAGTCATACAGCTAGTTACAGCAGCCAGTCCTTCCCCTAAGTATATGGTCCTCGTTCCTATGCTACATAGACTCTCAGGATGGAGGGCTAAAATACTCTAGGTTGAATTTTACATCTACTTTAGGCAGCAGATATGAATGCTATTTGAGATACGAATTTTAAATTACTGAGTTTTTTTCAGCCACAGGTGATCAGCACCCTGGCTATGTGGTAAGGCTGCTGATTGTGGAGAGTGCTGAGGCAAAGCCCTTTCAGTTACTTGGCAGGGTGTCACCTGGGCAAAAGGAACCATTGCTTACAGATGTCACTAGTTGGTTAGTTAGTGTCACACCAAATTGTGTCTTACCGCATGCCTGAATTCTTCAGGCTGGGACACATGGCAAGTTTGCAGACAGCTCAGGGTAGACCAAGGTGGGGGGAGTGGGGACTGACTCTAGCTTCGGCTCAAGTATAGGAAAAGCCAAAGCCCTAATATTTCCATAGGGTTCTGTTTCTGCAGACTGGAGACCTAGAGAGGCAGAGCTTGGTGGTGGATAGTCCTGATTCTGGTGTGGAGTCTGTTCTGTTGCAGGACAGAGACCAGCAGGGAGGATAAACTGAGTCCGGCAGAAAGCCTTTCTGTAGTGTCCCAGACTAAAGTAATTTCTGGGGACATTTTAGAAGTCAGAATAGAGATTTCTCAGTTGGTTTACTTTGTTTTATGTTTATCCAGAGATAAAAATAGCTTTAAAATTACACTGTGGCAAATGATCACAGTGGAGATTTTAAAAACAGCACAGGGAGCTATAACAAAATTAACACAGCCTGAACTTTTGCTTGCCTATGCCTGTAGCTGTCTGTCAGCATCTGTTAATCTTGAATTTACCCCCCCCCCCCCCCGCGCATGTTTCTTGTTCCATTGGTAACATCTTTTTTTTCCCTCTTTATTAGATATTTTCTTCATTTACATTTCAAATGTTATCCAGAAATTTCCCCTTACCCTCCCGCATCCCCGCCCTGCTCCCCTACCCACCCCCTCCCACGTAGTGGCCTTGGCGTTCCCCTGTACTGGGGCATATAAAGTCTGTATGACCATTGGTAACATCTTATCTACAGGACTCACTTCTTATTCGTTGTGTTCATGCAACTAAGCAGAGTATTTCCACATATATACCAGAAAATGTACATGTATAGGTAGACTCCCCTCCAAATCATTAGCTATAGGTCTAAAAGAATCCCTCTCCCCAAATATGGGGTAAAGTGCAGCAAACACACAGAACTTTTTTCCTGGTTTTGTAATATCTATATATGCGTAATAACAGGTCTCTGGACTTGGGATCCACATCTGAATAAGTTTATTCATGTTTCATAAACATCATTTACATAAGACCTTAAAGCGATATCAAATGTTCTTTTATAGTAACTTTGAACATGGAACAAACATTTCTATATTGTGAGCAATTCTGCCCTGTGGTATTATGCTGGGTGCTCAAAGGCTTTGGATTTTGGCATCTATTAGGCTGGGGATGCCTATCCTGTACTTAGCTTTCCAGCTGTCTTTCTGTCTAACCATCCTCTTTCGATAAGTGTCTAAAGAAACTATAAAGTCAGTGTGCTTCTCCCTAAGCACTTTGCATGCAGGTATGTCATTATCTAGTGTGCAATATTTATTTTCCTAGGAGGTAAATTTTGCATACAATCTGTGTCTATGGCTTTGGGCATATCAGTTGAGCTTTGATAAAGGTAGATAAAGGTTCTCTGCCCAGACAGAATACACAGAATACAAAGGGGACACTCCCTAGTGTCCTCCCCTGGCCTTCCTAGTCACCTCCTTTCCAACCTCACCCAAAATGACCTTGGAATTTTTCCCACTGTGGATTGGATTGCTTTTGTTGGATCTAGAACTCTCTCTCTCTCTCTCTCTCTCTCTCTCTCCTAAAAAAATGAGTTTACTTTTGTGTGAATGTTTTCTGCACAGTGTGATGTTCTGCAAAACCCACCAGACTGTTGCAATATCATAAATTTCCTTCCCTGAACAAACACATTTTGATATCGCTTTAAGGTCTTATGTAAATGATGTTTATAAAACACGAATAATTTCATTTTATGAGTATACGAGCTTCCGTCTGTTTACTTTCCTGTGACAGGCATCTGGGCTCACTCCAGATTTGGGGTGCTATCTAGAAAACAGCTCTGCACCTCTTCTTTACTGAGTGTATGGTATCTTGTTACTACATTTTATAAAAAATTGGTCAAGAATCTCTTTTAATATTTAGGTTTCTCTCTTCTCTCATTTTCATCCAGTATAAACATTGTTATGATTGGCTTAAAGTCTGGAATCCCCTGACATCTTTCATAGACTGGGTTGTTGACTGTGATCTGCCCGGTGTGATGGCAAGGTGTCTTTGGAGGGACATTTGCCAGGATGCTTGGTAGAATGGCAGCCACTGATGTCTCAACCAGGACCCTGGAGGAGATTTTGTCTTAAAACTTCTACTGCAATTCATACTAGGACCATGACGTATTTCTTTACCAAATCCCATTGATGGGGGAAAGCCTTACCAGCTTGTATTGTCCTTCCCACTGGCTCATGAGAGAGTTCATTACCAAGTTTCATTGACGCTCCCACTAAGGGCTGTAAAAGAGATCAGCACACACCCCTGCCTGGATGTTGCCATGTTTTAATGTGAATGTTGTGCATTTACGGGAGTAATTAATGTCTGATCTGGACTTTATCCATCTTCCTGCCAACAGGGGAATTGAGCATCTTTATGTACAATGCTGACCACCTGGACATGTGTTGTGATGTCATCTCACTTCCACAGTCTATATGATGTCATCTCACTTCCACAGCCTATGATGTCATCTCACTTCCATGGCCTGTTTGACTCTAGGGTTCTGTGTATCTGCCTTAACAATTCATGGGAGCTCAGTATAGACACTTCCCTTTCTTTGCGCATAATTCTCTTTAGACATTGAAGATATTTGGTGCCAGAGGATTCTGTCATTTGCAATTATTTGTGCAGTCACTCTTCCATTCACACCGATAGCTATAGCTCATAGGCCATCAACACAATCTACAAAAGTTGTCAGTGGATTACAGACTTAAGTAATCATAACGATGTCTACAGTGAACCAAAATAAAATAGAATGGGAGGAGAAGAAAAAGGGGAACATAAATTAAGTCAGGGTAAAGATATTCTTAAACATGAAAGTGTGTCTATACCAAACCAAACCTGTACAGACTTTTTCTAAGAGTAACAGCTGTGATGTGGCCCAAGTCAGTCAGAGGGGAGGTGGGCAGTGGAGAGGCTGTTCATGGGTTCTGTGTGAACACCAGCTGTTTGGTGAATTAGATCTGAGCCCCTGTCTGTTCTATTTGCACCGATTCCTGAGCACAATCCCACAAGGACAGCAAGAAGGGTCTCAGCTTTCCCTCTTATGTAAAGAGCTTCTTCTATCATCAAATAGGCAATATTTATACTATAACACTATATTACATCCAGGCTATACAAAGTGTCTTTCTGTGTCTCCTGAGCTCACCCCCTTCTGCCCTCCCCCTTTGTTTGTTAAGAACCTACCTGCTCGCTCTGAAGTACCCTTCTAAAGCTTGCTCCGGATTATTATTGTTGTTAACTTATTTCCATTTAAGCTTTTGCTTCCTTTTGTGTTTGCTTTATGCCTAGTGTGAGGGGTACCCGAAATGTCTCTGCCAGATGGATCACTGTCTGTGCCAGCATCATTTGCTCCATAAACCTGCCTCTCCCCACTGCATTGGAACACCAACTGTGTCCCTATTATGCTTTTGTAGCAACTGAGATCTGTTCCTGGCTTCTCTATTTTGTTTCTTTAATCTGCTGTCTCTCTCAATGCCAATGTTATTTTATTTTGGTTGTGGGTTACAGCGACTTTCTGCTGTGTCTTAGTAGCAGATAAGGCCAGCCCTCCCACTTCTACTTGGCTCACCACACTTAAAACTTTTTTTTTTTTTCTTGTTACTTTGGGGCATTTATTTTTGCATGTGAATAGTAGCATTGTTTTATTTAACGAAACTTCCCCTAAATCTAATTGTGTTGCTTACTCATTTTTTTTAAAGAATTGACATTTTTTATAATACAAAACCTTTTCTTACAACAACAATCTGTTTTCTTCTTTGCTTTAGACCTTGTTTTGTATTGTTCAATAAGATTTTACAGTTTTCCTCATATAGCATGAACAGTGTTTCTTATTAGATTTTAAACTACTTTATGGATTTGGTCCCTGTGGCAAATACAGCATTCCCCCCGCCCCCCCCATCCCAGTACCCATTTTCATGGATTTATTAGCTCATAAATGTGTTATTAACTTTTGTATATTTACTTTAGAAACTTTTTGATTTAATTTGGGTACCACCCCCAACAGGAACTGTGGATTTTGTGTGCACAGAATCATATCTCCAGCAGAGAAAGAATCTATGAAGTCATTCTGCAGTATTTCTGTGGGCTGTGTTCTTACTTCATGTGCCAGGCCGTGCCAAACTGTACTGGGGTTTTTGGGAATCCCTGCGGCTCCTATTGTTAACTGAAGTAAGTTTAGCCCCCTTTCAACCTTCTAGAATACTTTGGGGGCTTATGGAAGCGTGCCCTATTGTACACTGAACATTTTGACCTTATTTAACTGGTCTCTCCATCCCACTGGCAGGCAATTGATCCCCCCCCTTTCTTTAAATAAAAGCTTTCACTTTCTGTAACATTTTTTATTATTGAAATTTTAGTATAATACCATTCCACATACCTATTCTTGCTCCCTTTCAAATTCATAGTCTCTTCTCTACTAGTTGTTGTTACATGAGTATACATGCACATATATGTATCATGCATGTATATTCCTAAGCATCTGCTCAGCCTGTATAATGTTAATCTTTTTTTGTATGTATGTTACCAGGACTAACCAATTGATGTGATCTCCCCCAAGGAAGACTCTTTCACTCTCAGTATTCTTTGGTTGCCTGGAAACTTTCGTGTAAGGTTGAGGCCTCATGGACTTGGTCACACCCTCTTAGGTATATCTGTTGTTGTTTTGTCCAGATCATTTTTAGGCATTCATATTGGTGAGACTTTATGGGTGTAGCCTCTGACATTCTGATATTTTTGGTTGTTAGCCTAGCCTTTAATAGCTGTGCCCTCTCCAGCCCGCCTCTGACATTCTTAGAAGATATAATCTCAGAGCAAACTCCCTGATCCTTCCTCTCTTACAGTCTCTCTGGCCACTCTTTTACATGGTTCCATGAAGCTTAGGTATAGGACCTTTGATGTTGATGCATCTGTTGTGACTGAGCTCCACAACTGTACATTTTTGAGTGGTTGTGGTTTTCTATAAAGGTCTCCATCTGCTGCAAAGAGAAGACTACACATGTATCTGTGGGCATAAAGACAAAACGAGTATAGTTGGGGTTTATGCTGGTGTAGTTAAGTGGTGGTTGTAGGTTTGCCTCCAAGATCTATAACTTCACTCGCCATGGGTAGTTGGCTGAATTTCAGTATCGGGCAGGATTCCTTGTTGAGTGGATTTATGACCAGTTAGAGAGCTGTTGGTTACCACCAAGTTACCTGTGCCACTATTGCACCCTCGGGATTATTGTGTCCTGCTGGTTGTGGTTGTGGTTCATAGACATCAGGGCTTGGCAGGACTGTTGGATGACAGACTCCTTTGGAAGCTTCAATGGTATCTTCTGGGACCATGAAAACTAGAGGAGGCTTTCAGGTCAGTCCCAGTTCTGGGGCTTCTGGGCCCTGTGTCTGAAGTGCATGGTATTTTCAGAATAGGGACTTACCTCCCACCTCTAGGGGGGCAACCAAGGACAATAGCAATAGCCTATTTGTTTTGGAAGTCTCTTGAATAATCCTGACCAACAACTGATTTGTTGAGTTTTCTTCCCAGGGATAATTAGCTATTCATCATTTTTGGTTTGAATTTGAACTTTTCTATATTCTTCCAAGCTACAGATTTACTTAATTTTGAATCCTTTACTAAGAAATTTAGCAGAGATTTGATTCATAAATGTCATTCATCTGTAAGGTTTGGGCACTGTTCTAACTTCATTAGTTTGTGTGTGTGTGTTTGCTTGTTTGTGTGTGTGTGTGTGTGTGTGTGTGTGTGTGTGTGGTTGTTGTTGCTATTAATACTACACTAGTTTTAGTGAAGAACCCAGTAAAATTCCATCGTTCATCTGCTGTAGGCATGTTACATTAGAATTAACTCTCAAGAGCCATTAGATAGTTTCAGCTTAAAGGCTGATGGCCTCTCTGCAGGCAGCCTTTTATCACCAAGACTTTCCTGTGGGAGGAACATTTTTTATTTCTTCCTCTTCACTGGTGAAATGTGGGATTTTATCTTTTCTGGAGAAATGCTAAATTTCAACTAAGTTTCAACTTTAATGCTAGAGTGTCATGGATTCTGTTTACTTACAATCTGTTTTTAACTGTGTTTTTCCCTCTCTTTCTCTCTTTCTCAGGTTCATGAAAGTTGATTTATGTTAATGGTTGTCCTAAATAAACAGCTTTACAATTTACTTGTCTTTTTTTTTTTATTTTTGCCCTCTCACTTATATTAACTACTTAGTTAATCTTCATTGATTGCATATTCCTTTACTCTTCTAAATTTTTTGCTTTAACCTTCTCAGACCCTTCCCCGCTCCCCTGTTTGGTTTTATATAAAATATTATCTCAGTGACTTCTAGATATAATTAATTTTAAATCTTATTTTTAAGTTTATTAAAGGGATTGTTGGCAAGGTATATTTTTGTTTCTAAATAAACTGCCTTGTTACAAGTTTCTAATTTTATTGTAGTATCTTTTCTTATTTTGCTTCCTGTCAGATCTATGTATTTCTAAAACCTGAGGGATTTAATATTCCACTATAATTAAACATTGGGCTGCACATGTTGCAAGCTGTTATAGGTTCTTTTTCTTGATCAGTGCTTTTGACATTCATGCCGGGACTCCTGCTTTCTTTGATTTTTGCCTCTGCCTGTTTGTCCCCGCCCTTCTGACTCTATGCTGGATTCCATGCTTGCTGAAGGCCTGGCTGTGTGGTAATACACATCAGATAACAGTTGATGTATGTTACAGATGTTCTAGAGCAATGAGGAAAGTAAGGACAAAAGAAAAGGGAAAAGAAGGAAGAAAGCACAAAAAGTAAACCATGCAGTAAAATAATGAAGAGGAATTTAGAGACCTGGGCAAAGGGCCAAGCAAAACACAGAATTAAGCTTCACTGAATTATGCTTGGAAGAAAGTGTGGTTATTCATGTATTCTGGTTCTCCCTTCAGACTAGGCCTCTAATTCTCCCCTAAAACATTTATTAATCTCAAATATATATGTACATATACACATGTGTATGTGTGTACCCTATACATATCATATCCACAGACACGTGCATATGAGCTCTACAGATGATTCTCCACCTACAATGGACCACATGTTACCCACTATAAGTAGAAAATAGAAGTCATTTACTGTGCCTGACAACTTAGCCACAGCTAAGCTCTGCTGCCACATGTCAGTTCCCTGTCATCGTATACAGACTAGGCGCCATAACATATTGCCACTATCCGGCATCATGATGGAGGATGAGGCTATATCACCAGCTTGGGGATAGGTTCAAATTCAAACTCAAAGTACAATTTCTATTAAATGCTTTCACTTCTCATATGAAAAGTTGAAAATTCCTAAATGGAGTCATCTTAAGCATGTATTTAAATAAGAAGTTTAACAAGCAGGAAGGACCAAGTGAGGATGCTTCAATCCCACTTAGAAGGGGAAACAAAATCATCACAGGAGGCAGAGGGAGGGAGGGACCTGGGTGGGAGAGAAGAGAGGGAAGCGAAAGCGGGGACAGGATTGCCTGGGTATTGGGGCAGGGACAGGAGAGAAGCCCAGAGGGCCAGGAGAATGAATAGAAATATGCAGCCTCATGGTTGGGGTGGGGAGGTCGGGGTGGAAAACCTTCTAGAAAGTACTAGTGACCTGGAAGGTAAGAGACTCTCAGGACTCAATGGGGGTGACCTTAGCCAAAATGCCCAACAATGGGGAGAGGAAACTCGAAGAGTTCACCTTCAGTATAGACAGGTCATCAAGTGAAGGGACGGGGTTACCAACCCATAGTCAAAATTTCTAGCCCAGAATTGTTCCTGTCTAATAGAACTGCAGGGACAAAATAGAAAAGAGAGACTAAAGGAAAGGCAGTCCAGTGACCAGTTCAACTTGGGATCCATCTCATGGGGTAAGCCCCACGGCCTGACACTATTACTTATGTGCTTACAGACAGGAGCCTAGCATGGCTGTCCTCTGAGAGGTCCTGCCAGCAGCTGACTGAGACATATGAAGATACTTACACCCAACCATTGGATTGAAATCAGAGACTACTGTGGTTAAATTAGGGAAAGGATTGAAGAAGCGGAAGGGGAGAGCAAACCCATAGGAGAACCAGCACTCTCAGTTAACCCAGATCCTCCCAGAGACTGAGCCACCAATCAGGCAACATACACAGGCTGGTCAGAGGCACAGCAGAGTACTGCCTGGTCTGGCCTCAGTGGAAGAAGAATGTGCCTAATCCTTGAGAGACTTGAGGCTCCAGGGAAGGGGGATGCCTGGTGGGGTCAGGGAGCACCCTCTCAGAGGCAAGGGGAGGAGGAATGGGATGAGGAACTGTGGGAGGGAGGACTGGGAGGGGGTCAATGGCTGGAATGTAAATAAATAAAATAATTTTTAAAAAGGGGGGGTGGAGTAAATAAAAACATGAGAGATCTGCCTTCATGAAGAGGAAACACAGACAGAATCTGGAAGCTGGGATGTTTAGTTGGAACACATTGATCATCTAATAAGGTGTGCTGGAAAATGTTTAAGAACAGCTCTGAGGGAAAAGGACCTGTGAGGCCCCATTCATCGGTCAGCCCATCTTGATGGTGTTAATCTGGCCAGCTTTAAGTTACTGCTATCATGGGCTGGATGCAATGCAGGCTCTCAGCTAACCAAAACTTGGCTGCTTTATTCCCAGAGAAGATCCAGGTAAGCCCCTGGTTCCTATCTCTCAGCCAGCCAGACCTTTTAGGGCAGTGGACACTGCTGGGTGTGGGTCTGACAATGGCATGAACCACTTGATGGGCAAGTTTTACAGACACATTCCTGTGGTTCCCTGGTTGTTTTGAGAGACTTAGTCACAGCTCTAAGTTTCTAATTACAGGGTTTAGCTTTTATTTTTAAAAACAATGTGGTCTTGAAGTAGGTAACCTCTTCAGCATTTGTCCTCGCACTGTGGGTTCCATTCTCTAAAGCCTCTGTATGTATAGCTTGCATACCTGGACACATAAAAGATTTTTAATCAAAGGGCTAGTAAGCTTTAATTTCTTTATAAGAAAGGGTTAAGATGAGATGAAGGTGGCCATTTAAGGATTGCAGCCCTAGAAGACCCATTTTGAGTTTCAGTTCGGTTCCTATCCTAGTAATCTATTACATTTTAGTAAGATTTATTTGTCTGGTATATCTCATGTTAAAATAAGACAGTATTAAAAACACGGTTTCTACACATTATATGGTTTACTGCTGGACAGGGAGATTGTCTTTTTGTCCTTTCCACAGTGCTTAAAAAGAGTAATAAGAACAAATGTCACAGAGAGCCAGCCAGGTTGCTAGCCGCAGAGTGATGCCAGCTTCATTTGGATTGAATTATTAGAGTCCAGCTGTACAGTTAGCAAGGGACTGCACATGTGTGTTCCACTAGATGCTTAGGTGTGCCTTTTTAGCAGGGCCCCTGGAAGAAATAGCAGAGGTCCTTCAGGGCAGGCAAGGTCGTTCACTACATGTACAATGCAGAAGGAGAAATGTTTCAATGACAAGCTGCAGCTGTCTGAGAACAGCCTCAGTTCCCAGCCTTTGTCAGTATCTTGGGTTTATATGTGTTTGGGAGTCCTACAGTTGAGGGCAAGAACTCCCGTATGTTTCTACTAAGGTATGATGTCACATAATCTCAGGGCAGAGTTCTGCTCCTTTTACTTAGCAGTCAGTTAGTAGGTGCTGCTGCACTAACTGATAACTAGGATCATCAACTGAAAAACAGGAAATGTTTGTGTTGGCTTACAGTTTCAGAGGTTCCAGTCCATGGTCAGTTGACCTGATTGCTTCTGGACTATGGTGGGCCAGAACATCATGGGAGAGCATGCAAAGAAGCAAAGCCCATGGTGGGGTATGGGGAAAATGAAAGGGAGAAGGTAAGGGAGAGCACTAGGGTCTTACAATCTCTAATGACCTACAAACTCTAATGACCTAAGCCCACCAAGCCTTACTTCTTAAACTGCCTTACCTCCCTGTTACACAAAGTCACACATTAAGCTTTCAACACACGGACCTTTGGGACCCAAAGGACACACATAAGAGCCAAAATACAGCAATACTCATGCAACAGACTAAGTGTTTAGCATCATCTCAAAATCACATTATATGGCTACAGGGCCAGCTGGATTATTGTTTTACACTGACAAAAAATTGTCATGAAAGTATGAAACTATTAAAGTTAAGAAAACTACATGTCTTGCTATGAAGTGTGACTTCTATTGTTAAAACCGAGGGTTTAAATGGAATTATGTTAGTAAGAAAAGTAATGAACATTTTTTAAACCATGCACCAAATGGACCCCATACCACACTTTTAGATCTTTCATTGATTCTTATGATGGCCTTAAAAATTACAAGTCCTCTGAGAAAGTCATTTGTACAAGGTTGGCCATTCAGCCGCACATAACTGAGCCAACATTTGAGAGCATCTAGTAATTTGACCCCATGTTAGGTCAAGGTTAAATAGCTGCATTGAGGGTGCAGGGTCACTACAGTGAGACCCCAAGAGCATGCCATTAGGATTCAGATGCTCATCAATTTGCAATGGACTCATGCCCTGATAAAATCTAGGATAAAATCCTAATTGGAAGTTTCCAAAGCGAGAAATGCAGTTGTCTCACCTAAACACATCTCCTGCTCAACACTTCTCCTGCTTCTTGACCCACTAAGTTGCAGGATGCTCTGTGCAATTAAGACTGTTCCCTATTATGATTGTGAAGCTCTGTGTTTTGCCTATCATATTGTTATCCTGGGAAAAGAGCCTCATCCAAACTCCATGTATGAGTTCTCCTGAAGATCTAATCACTTTTGCATCATTGGGAAGTTGATTGTAAACTGGGACAGTTCTGTATGGGAAAGCAAGACCAAGATGTAGGCTGTCTGGAGTGGGACATGCTCCATGGACAGTGTCTTGCAGGAGAACACTGTGCATGCCTTAGACCCCAGGGACCTTTGTTAGGGCTGTACCTAAGACCCAGCCCTGCCTTCCCATAAAACATGTCTGGACTCTTCAGCAGTTCTCAGAAGTAGAAGGGTGCAAGAAACACAAAGTTTCTTGTAATTTAGTCTTCCTTCTCCTCCTTCTCCATCTCCCCCTATTCCTCTTTCAAAAAATCACTCTAGGACTAGAGAGATGGCTTAGTGGTCAACAACACTTGCTGCTCTTACAGGAGACTCATGTTTCCTAGCACCTACATGGTGACTCGCAGTCACACACAATTACAGTTAGGGCATCTGATGACCTCTTCTGACCTCCGCAGGCAACCAGGTACACATGTGGTACACATACATACACTCAGGCAAGTCACTCATTCACACAAAATAAATGTTTAGAAATGAAGAAGGCCTTTTATCAGCTTCAGTAACTGTGCTAATGAATGGATTGGACAAGTGTATGATTGTTGACTGTGTAGTTGCAGGCGTTGTTTCTTCTCTTCGGGCACCACACAGAATGTCCTTTTCTCCCAAGCCTGTTGCTACTTCCCAGATTCGGGAAGGTAAGTGACCACTGGTGCACACGGTCTTGCAGAGGATGGGATGGCAAAGAGACAGCATGTATGCCACTGCTGCAGATTGTAATTTTCGGCTTATTTGTATATTTGAAATAATGTTAATTTTCTTTCATTAATACAAGCAAGCCAGAAAATGACACACGTCCATGCAGACCAAGGAGTGAAATGGAAACAGGTGCAGACCGCCATAAGGAAGACTTGAGAGGACGTCGAGATACTGAAGCAGACTGGAACAACTCCAGGCTGGTGGAAAAGCGTGATCAAAAGGGGAGAGAGAGAGAGAGAGAGAAGAAAATAAGCAAACCAATAGCTAGCGAGTCACTTCTGTCATGTGACATGGCCACATTCTGGGTACTGATGGCTTCACTTTCTAGGTTCAGCTACTTGAGGTTACAGGGAAAACTCCAGAAGTAAACAGTTCGTGCACTTGGCAATGCCTTCCGAAGGTCACCTGTAGTCTGTTTCTCACACTGTCATTGTTGTTTATCTACACATTCCGTTGTGTGGCTGATGCGTGGATCTCACATCATCACAAAAAGTGTGACCACAGTACAGGAAAATACTTGAAGCAAGAGACTGAGACTCTGCAGGCACAGACTCACAACTTCTGCTGTGTCTGTTCCTTTCCATATTAGCTATTACTATTAATCTGTGTGAGTGACTTATAAACTATAGATTGTCAGATCATAGTACCCACTGGCAATGTTGAAATGTGTCTCCTGGAGAAAAGGATGCCTCTATGGCCAGACATTTCTAGGACACTCCGAAGAAGCAGGGAACAAGCAGGCTTAGGGTTAGAAGGCTGGAGTAGATAGGGAAAGAATGCCAGTCACAGGGATGGGGATGAGACAGCTTCCAGGGATGCCAAGGAGGGAAAGTCCTTGAGTCTCAGAGTGACTGACACAACACCCCTGAAGAATGGTGTCTGGCCCTACCAGGGGTTTCCGGGTCCTTGACCTGCTGGTGAGGAAGGGGACAATTGTGAGAAATGCTTTGATGTAGTAGTTGCCCAGTGACCAGAATCTTCAGTCTGGTCTTTACTTCTAATTGGGTACATTGTATGAAAGCATTTAGCAAATAAAAATCCAGTGCTCCCAGCTAAGTTAACTTAGTGATGAATTAAAAATTCAAATTTCTAATAAATTTTCCCCCTTGTACCATTTAGGATATGCTTGAGAGGTTTATGAAATTCACCCTTAACTGGGTATTCTGTATTTTATCTGGAATTCCTTTGTGTGTATGTGAAACACTGGCTTCTAAGTAAGGCCAGGTTAATCTCTCAGAGATCTGCTGTCCTATCAAATTATCTGGATCAGGCTCAAGTACTGATTCAGATTAAATAGCATGTGCCAAGTCAATGATTGTGGGGTCTAGTGTTGGTGACCCTCCCAAGGGTCACCTCCAGATGACTAGGCATACTGGGTGTCCCTCATGTAAGAGCTCAGCGATATCAGTTCTGCTCACCTGGTGTTTATGTGTAGCCCTAGCTAGCCTGTGCCCAGCAGTGTGTTGATGGTACCCTCAATGGTGAAGTCAAAGAAAGCTGCCCCCTGTTTTGAGTTTTCACTCCACAGTTCCTGCATTGGAAACTTAATCCCCACATTCCTAGGTAGGACCGTAGGTAGTAATTGAGATACAATGAGGTCATGAAGGCAGGGCCTCTATGATGGCTTTTGGGGCTTACAACATCATGAGGAAGAGAGGCCCCCAGCTAAGTACACTGTGTGGTCATGCTATGGGTTCCCTCTTTGTTCCCTTGAGGTTCTTTTTTTTTATTAGATATTTTTTAAAATTTACATTACAAATGCTATCCTGAAAGTTCCCTATACCTTCCCCTCACCCTGCTCCCCTGCCCACCCACTCCTACTTCTTGGCCCTGGCGTTCCCATGTATTGGGGCATATGAAGTTTGCAATACCAAGGGGCCTCTCATCCCGATGATGGCCGACTAGGCCATCTTCTGCTACATATGCAGGTAGAGCTCTGGGGGTTCTGGTTAGTTCATATTGTTGTTCCTCTTATAGGGTTGGAGATCCCTTCAGCTCCTTGTGTACTTCCTCTAGCTTCTTCATTGGGGGTCCTGTGTTCCATCCTATAGATGACTGTGAGCATCCACTTCTGTATTTACCAGGCACTGGCATAGCCTAATACAAGACAGTTATATCAGGGTCCCTTCAGCAAACTCTTGCTGTCATGTGCAATAGTGTCTGGGTTTGGTGACTGATTATGGGGGGGGTTATCATGTAAAAGAATGCAAATTGATTCATTCTTATCTCCTTGTACAAAGCTCAAATCTAAGTGGATCAAAGACCTCCACATAAAACCAGAGACACTGAAATTTATAGAGGAGAAATTGGGGAAAAACCTCGAAGATATGGGCACAGGGGGAAAATTCCTAAGCAGAACAGCAATGGCTTGTGCTGTAAGATCAAGAATTGACAAATGGGACCTCATGAAGTTATAAAGCTTCTGTAAGGCAAAAGACACTGTCAATAAGACAAAAAGGCCACCAACAGATTGAGAAAGGATTTTTACCAATTCTAAAACTGATAGGGGACTAATATCCAATATATACAAAGAGCTCAAGAAGCTGGTCTCCGCAAATTCAAATAACCCCATTAAAAATGGGGTACAGAGCTAAACAAAGAATTCTCAACTGAGGAATTCCGAATGGCTGAGAAGCACCTGAAAAAAAATGTTCAACATCCTTAATCATCAGGGAAATGCAAATCAAAACAACCTTAAGATTCCACCCCACACCTGTCAGAATGGCTAAGATCATTCAGGTGACAGCAGATGCTGGCGAGGATATGGAGAAAGAACACTCCTCCATTTCTGGTGGGATTGCAAGCTTGTACAACCACTCTGGAAGTCAGTCTGGCGGTTCCTTAGATAATTGGACATAGTACTACCATAAGATCCAGCAATACTTCTCCTGGGTATATACCCAGAAGATGTTCCAATTGGTAATAAGAACACATGCTCCACTATGTTCATAGCAGCCTTATTTATAATAGCCAGAAGCTGGAAAGAACCCAGATGTCCCTCAACAGAGGAATGGATACAGAAAATATGGTACTACTCAGCTATTAAAAACAATGAATTTATGAAATTCCTAGGCAAATGGATGTATCTGGAGGATATCATTCTTAGTGAGCTAAGCCAATCACAAAAGAAGTCACTGATATGCACTCAACTGATATTAGCCTAGAAACTTAGATTACCCAAGATACAATTTGCAAAACACAAGAAAATCAAGAAGAAGGAAGACCAGCGCGCGGATACTTCATTCTTCCTTAGAATAGGGAACAAAATATCCATGAAAGGAGTTTCAGAGACAAAGTTTGGAGCTAAGATGAAAGGATGGATTATCCAGAGAGTCCCCCACCCTCAAGGTTCTTGTGAGAAGCACACACTTGCTTACCTATACTTTTGAATGTGTTTCCTCCAGCCCCTAGAAACACAAGCCAGATAATACTGCATTCTTAATAAGTTACTCAGTGTATAGCACTCTGTGATAGTTACACAAAATACACCAGGAGCTTCCATCTCTATTCTTTCCTTTTGCCTTCCTTCCTTCCTTCCTTCCTTCCTTCCTTCCTTCCTTCCTTCCTTCCTTCCTTCCTTCCTTCCTTCCCTCCAAAGCGTTGATAGCCACTGGTGCCAGGGGCTGAGATAGAGCAGATGACAAGAGATGGTAAGAATCCAGCAGAGGGCAGAGGGCAGAGGGCAGAGGGCAGAGGGCAGAGGGCAGAGGGCAGAGGGCAGAGACAGCGAGCAAACAAGTAGTTTCTAAAGTAGATAAAAATCTAGACAAATTACAAGGAACTATGGCAAAGTATGGTTAATGGAGACCTGTCTGAATGGAGGGGCATTCATAACATATTTGAGAACTGGGAGGAAAAACACCAGGAAGACAGAACAGCCTGTGCAGAGCACTCACGTGAAAAAGCTGAGACATTACCAGAAAACTGTGGGCAGGCTTCACTAAGGGAGCTAGCAAAGGCCAAATGGGAGCAGCCGGGGCACCCAGTTCCCTTCTCTGCAGAACAAGGGACTAATTTGTAGTAACCAGGTCCTGAGGTGTTTTCCCCAAGGAACAAGGCACAGATTTTTGTCTCAGGAGCTGTAGATAAGAAGCTTCAGGTTGTATGTACTAAATTCTGGCTGGCCAATAGTGCCACTGTCACTGTCATCAGTGTCATCAACAGAGACACTTGGCATTGGCCCTCTCTTAGAGGTGCTGGCTGGTGCTAAGCTTGTGATTAAAAGGTTTATCTTTTATTTGAGATTATAATATAATTACATCATTTTCTCCTTCCCTTCCCTCTTTTCAAATCCTCCTGTTTATTCTTCCTTGCTCTCTTTCAAATTCATGGCCTCTTTTTTCATCATTTGTTGTGTGTTGATATCTATCATCTATCTATCTATCTATCTATCTATCTATCTATCTATCTATCTGAATATATAGGTATGTATTATGTAGATATATGTACATATGAATATTTGTAATAATATATAAATAATAATAATATACAAATAATAATATATAAATAATAATAATAATAATAATAATAATAATAATATATTTTTTGATTAGCCTGACAATGTTACTTGTATATATTTTTAGGGCTGCCTGACCATTTCATAACAGACAACCAATTGGTATGTTTTTCCCTGGAAAGGTACTATTTCTCCCACTTTCTGTTGCAAAAGGAAGTTTCCTTGATGAAGGTTGAGGGCCACTTTTATCTGTGGGTATAAGGACAAATGGAGTATAGTTATAGGTTATATTGATTTAGTAAGGAGGCTGCTATAGATCCTCCTCTGATATCCATGATGTCACTAGCCCTGGGTCGTTTGCTGGGTTTCCAGTACCAAGCATGTTTTCTCTCTTGTTCAGTGGATTTTAAATCCAATTTGAGGCTTGTTGGTTATTGCCAAGGTATGAGTCACTACTAGTCCAGCTTACGGAGTTTGGCCAAGTTCAGAAAGAGCCATTTGAACTGTGTTAAGGGTACCCAGAAGTCACAGGGAAGAGGATGCACCTCAGGAGACTGCAAGTGTTAGCAGGAGGGCTCAGAGGACTTCTAGCAGTGAATCTCCTGGCTGAGTGACATCCTGGAAAGTGTTGATGAAGCCCCAGTACCTTTTCAAGTGTTTATCTGTTACAGAATCGGATGAGAAAGATGCATGTGTTTACTTCAGGTCCTAAGTGTCTCAGATGGGTGCCCAAGGCGAAAGGGAGAAGGAGAAAATTAAAGAAAAAAAAAAAGAACATAAAAGAAGGCTCTGAAGCCCAAGTCAAACTGGTACAGGAGGACCAGAAGTTGCCAAGTTTAGCTGCAGGAAACTCCTAGATAGTTGTAGAAATATCGGAGCCATGAGCCAAGGGTCTCGGATGCCAGGCAGAAAATTGAAGCTGAGTTTTTCCGGTGGGTAGTCATCAGTGCTACATATCCAGAATGTATGTACTGAGGATCGTGGCTCTGGTCCAGCAATCCTGCTGGGTGGGCTGAGGAGTAAGGCACCTGCACACTGATGTCCAGGTGAGAGTGAAGTAACCTCACCTGTGAGATGCAGGAATGGGAGGCTGACATCAGTGGCCTTTACATCTTCACTGTGGTTGCTAAGCAAGCCAACAATTAAGAGATATCATAGAAGATACATTTTGAATGAGCTGCTAATCACCCAGAGATTTAAAGGGAGCAGGAGATCAAAAGGGCCATAGATGAAGGTTGAAGGGCTTCAAAGGAGTGGAATCTGACTTTGACCTTCAGCAGATTATTATTTGGGGTATCATCATTGCTAGGATTCATTGCTAGGATTAGGAAATGACCAGCTCTTCTGCCCTCCTTCAGCATATAATTTGGAAAACAAGGCATCTTTATTCTTAAAATAATACTGGGGAATGTCTGTATTTTGCCACCACTGTCAAATACTGTAGTTTCCAAATAGGTAGGAAGCCCTGCAGGTGGCCAACTACCAAATGAGATTTGAAATGTAGGTTGTACTGGATCAGTTCTTCCTTCTGACACATGGGATACAGTTGTGTGTCATTTATGTGGCTTTCTGGAGAGAGTGATTTTTAAGGGCAAGACTGGGGGGAAACACTGGGAAAAATTCACCTGTGGCATTATGCTTGCCTGATCTTAAGGGAGCCTACAGAATCCCAGCTTGCCTTGGACAGGAGCCTACAGAATCCCAGAGGCCTGTGCAGTTGCAAGATGCATGGCTGTACTCACCGTCTTTCTGCATGGATGGCTGCCCACTACCCCATGCTACCCCTGGTAGCAAGCACTGGAGGAGGGGCTGAGTGGGGCAGTGGAGGGCTATGTACTTTGCTATAGGTTCTGCTGTTCATGTCAGCAGCATGATCTTGGCCTGTTGGGATCATTCTACTGTGAGCCAGACTACAGAGCAGGCTAGCACAGCCTATGCCTCTTAGCATCAACCCTGTCTGGGCATGCACTTCTCCCTTTCTGCTTGCTAGGTCATGAAACTTTAAGCACGTTACATGGTTTGTCAGTGCTATGGTTTGTGTATCTCCCCAAAGTTCTTATGCTTTAAATGGGGCAGCAGAAGGGAGAAAGCCCACAGGACCTCAACCCTAGACAAAGAACTACAGGCAACTAAAGAATGCTGGGGTGGGAGAAATAGCCTTCCCCAGGCAAGAGCATGCCTATTGGTTATCTAAAACACAGGGCCAGCCTTTAAAACCTATGTACAAGTAGCACTATACATACTGAGCAGGCTGCATGCATATATTTAGGAGAGAGAGAGAGAGAGAGAGAGAGTGTGTGTGTGTGTGTGTGTATGTGTGACAACAATTAATGAAAAAGAGGCCATTAATTGGAATGAGAGCAAGATATAGGATACATGAAATGCATTGGAGGAAGAAAAGTGAAGGAAGGAAATGGGATTATATTATAATTTCAGATAATGAAAAATCATGATAAAATAGTGGATACTTTCCTGGAGACCTGCAGCTGCAGTGGGGTGCGCATTATTCTCTACATAGGAATGTTGGTTCTTGTTGGGTCATTTTAACGAGGGGAGCTAGCATAGAGGAGAGTATTCACATAGATCATTCTCTAAGCACCAAGGGAGAGATTGCCTGATACAAGGAGTTGGTATTGAAATAGTATTTAGTAAGCTGTGAAGAGATGAAATGTCTTCCAAGCTCACATTTGGGATTTCTGATCCAAAGCAGTTAGTGCTAATACAAGAAAGCCTAGAAACTTTATCTAATGCCTAGTTAAGTAGGGACTTCAAATAAACCATGAATGGGGTATATAAGTTAGCATATACTAAATGGTACAAAGTTCCATTTATTAGTTTAAATTCATTAGAAAATTAAAATTCTCATTTAATCATGTTTAGTTTAGTTGGGAGTATGATACTTCTATTTGCTAAATGCTTTTATACAATATGTCCAATGGGAATTAAGGCCAGGCTGAAGATTCTGCTCATTTGGTAACCACTACATCAAAGTGTTTCTCACAATTAGTCCTCCCTCACTAGCAGCCCAAGAAAACAGAAACTTTTGGTGGGGCTAGATGCCATTCTGCAGGGGTGTCATGTCAGTTATTCTGAAACTCAAGGATTTTCTGTCCTGTGCAGCCCTGAAAGCTACCTCATCCCAATTCCTATGTCTGGCATTCTTTCCCTACTGGGTCCAGCTCTCTAACTCTAGGCCTGTATCCTGTTCCCTCAGAGTGTCCCAGAAATAACTGGCAATAGAGCCATGCTTCTCTCCAGGAGACACATCCCAAGATTGTTGGTGGGTCTTATGATCTTACATGCACAAAGGCTTTCCATGTATGCTTTATGCCAGTGATAATGTTTATAAGTCAGGCACACGGGTGAATAGTAATAGCTAATATTAAAGAAAACACAGTTACAGCAACACACTGTAGGGGATAATTTGTGAATGTGTCTCTGTGTCTCTGTGTCTCTGTCTACTTTGTATACGCACCACTGCCTTTTTACCACCCTCAGCAGATACTGAGTGGTTTCCATGGCCATCGTTCTTAGACTTCCTGGCCGCTACAATCATGGCCCAGAATGAATTCCTTGCCTATTCAGTCTCTGGTGTTCTGCTACACAAAATGTCTCCCCAGTGTGCAGATCACATGAGACGTGTGTATAAGTTGCATGTGAATTGTATGCCTTCAACAGATTGCAGCTTATGTTATTAGAAGCCTCCTTCTGCAGCTCCATGCCTCAAGGACAGCCAGTGCCACACTCCGAATCTTTTGCATCACCAGGGTAGCTTGGCTCCATTCCCAGGCTCCAGCATTTCCTTCTCTTTCATTCAAACCCCACAGCACAGCAGATCAAAGTGAAGTGCATCCAGGAACTGGGGGTGGGTGGGTGGGAAGGAAGCTGGAGAGTAAGAACTAGATTCCAGACAGGGGGAATCCTGGAGAACTCTGCTGACTTAGTGGTTGACACACCCAGTCATTGCAGCATGAGAGTAGATCAAAGTCAGGCACACACACACACACACACACACACACACACACACACACACACACACACTCACAGACACATAATCATGCATGCACTGCTCTTGACCCAACTGAGCATAACTCTGTTACATGTCCTCTTGGCTTTTTTACATGGTGGCTCTCATCTTCCCTCTTGTATAGTCTTCTTTTTCCAGGGCAGCTCTCTCCTGCATGTTTTTACTAGTCCATGGCAGCCTATTGTCTCTCTCCTTCTTCCTCATCTCTCTTCTCTCCATCCACTAGCTGCCTGGCATCTTTATTTACCAATCAGCATTAACTGGGGGCAGGACTCCAGCGCTCGGGGTGCCATCACTTAGCATTAACAATAACAGCAAAAGGCAAAATCTCAACCACAGAGGCCTTTAAGGAGGGCAGAGAGCAGGGGAAGTGAGGACCTGGTAGGAGCCATCCTTTGTCATAGAATGAAGGAAGGGAGACATTTAAGGCACTCGTCACTGGCATACATGTCCGTAAGCAGCTAGGCTATCAGAATGTTTGTACCGGTTGAGCTTCAGAGGTAAATCCACTAAGCCATGATACCTTTACACTATTATGACCACCGCACAGAGTGTTGGAAGATTTTCCAAATCAAAACTGAGTTCCCACTTAGGCAGAATCAAAAAAGTTCTGTATGCACTTGGCTCATAGCCATACCGCCTCTCTCTGGCCTGCACAGTTAGAGTAAGACCCCAGGATCCATATCTTAGACACTTGCCATGTCACCGATGTCTGCATGTGAACCTACCTTCTGTCACTTGCTGCTTGGCACTGAGAGCCGCAGGTCTTCAGTGGCATGTAGTTTGCATCTGCGGGGCCCTTGAAGGCCAGTTGTTTCTATGCTTTCTGGGTAAGTATATGATTTGCTGTTAGGGTCAGGATTCCCCTGCCCAGACACAGTCTCCTGGAGGTTCCTTACAGCCGATTATCCCAAGCTTTTCCCTTGTCCATGGGACTCTACAGAGATCTTCATTATAACAATGTTTTAAGATTTGATAAGTACTGGAGATTTTTTTTTTTTGTACGTTTTGGTTTTACTTGGAAAGGGAAGTATACCAACTGCTGAAAAAAAAAAACCACCAAAACTAACTCAATAGAGTCCTTCAGAAATGCTTAACAGCAGCGACTGACAACTTCACGCAGAAAGTGAATCGTGGGGAAGATTGACACTGGTGAACAGGAAGTTACTCGGTAAACCATAAACAGTCTCTCTTTACCCCAACTACAAACTAACAAGTTAGCCTGATGGAGAGATAGAAATGTCAGGTGACAGGTAGACAGTAGGTGAGACAGATACACACATCTAAACAAACATGCCATGAGAGACTGTACTATAGGAATATATGGTAAAGGTGAACAGAGATACCTGATTAAGGAACAGAGATTCCACTTATAGAGTAACTTATATGGGTTTCCATGCCCGAGATCCATGCAGGTGGCATAGAGAGAGCTATCAATGCATTCCAAGAATCAATAGTTCACCTGTCTTCTTTGGATCAGTACCCAGTGGGTGGGAGGGATGGAGAGACCTTAGCTTATCTTAGATCCAGGAAGGAGGGAGGACCTGCAGGTTCACATGCCTTGGAATGTAGGATACTTGGCGATGTCCCCAATGCTCTTCAAGTTTCTGTAACATCCAAGGCACATTTGCCATTCATACTGTAATAAGCTTTTGCCACATGGCTCTGACTATGCAAACATAAGGGTATTCAAGCAGTGTGTCTGTCAGTGAAAGTAGGGGCCTTGTTCCTATCATTAGACATAATATGTGTGTAAACATGTGGGTATGGACAAGGAGGCATGATTAGAAAAAAAGCTTGTCTGATTTAAGCAAAAACATATATATCCTTGAGTAAAAGGATAATATATAGTCAAACGATTAGCAGCAAGCATACTGGGAAATGTCATATAGTTCTTGTGATGGGCAGACCACTGATCCAAATAGATGTTATTTAGGTAAAATCTGTAAGCAGCTTGATAAGACCCCACCCTACTAAGGAATGGAGATGCTAATAGAGAACGCCCCACAACTTTGTCAGAACTCCAAGAGCAGCACCGCTGGCCAAGGAGGGGATGGGATGAGTGAAATCTCTGTGTAGTTAAGGATACACAGAATTCTCAGTTAACTCCACAGGAGCAGTTTCAAGCACATATGCACACACACACACATGCACACACTGAATAACACACACAACCACACAAGGAGGAATTGTGATTGAAGCATTGGAAGTTAGGCAAGTCAACTAAGTGACAGAGTTGTGACTTTGGGCCTAGATAAGTTAAATGCTTACTTTAAACCACTCAGGCATCAGGGAAACCCATTGTTTCCAGATATTAGAAGTGTGTGCCACTGGGCTATGACATGCTGAGATTACAGATTCTCTTTTTCTTCCGAGCTCAGCCCCTGACTAGGAAGGATCACTCTTGGTGACTTGGCTTCCTTACATCACCACAAGCGGCCTCTGAGGTACTCTTGAGGGAGGTCGCACTTTAGCAGAGAAATGCTGAGAAGCAGAGTAGTTGATTCCAAGATGGCCCTTTCTGTATCAGGAATCTCATGGTCATCAGAAGAGGCTTCTGTGGTCAGCTAGCAGAGGAGCCCCCTATTGTTTGAGTCCTCCATAATATTTGTCAGAGGACTTCCCGGTTGTCATCAGAGACCTCCATAGCTATAGTCAGACACCTCCAGATCAGTGGTCCCTGCAGCTAATGTCAGAGACCTTCTAGATCCTTGTCAGGGGCCTCCATAATACACTTCTTCATCCATTTCTCCCAGGTATAAAAACACAACGTGCTTATCAACAGTTGCAAGGCCACCCACTCACTGCTTGGAGATGCTGGGCTGCTCAATGCCTTTTTCGTAACTCCACCCTCTGCTCTCTTACCCTAAGCTCTCTGTACCTCCAAGGGGGAAACAGACATGTAGCTTCCTTCTTTCACTTTGCCAATTAAATGTATGAATAGAAGGTACTGTGGTCCTATCATAGTCAGTTCCTCTCTTGCTCCCTCTCCCACTCTTGCTGATGCCTAGTCACCCTCCTGCCACCATGGCTCACTTGTTCTCAGCACATTGATGAGCTGTGAGTCTCTGCATTAATCCTCATCCTTTGTTGGGATGAGGGGGAGAAGCCTCTTTAACTCAGACTAGGAGCATCATTAGTCTATCGGGAGAACACAAATGTTCCATTTTGCCAAGCGTTTAACAGCACATTTCTCTCTAGGGCCTGTGGCTTCACCAACCAAAGGCTTTTTATCAGTTTTACAGTACCAAGTATGAGTTCTTTCCCCCACCCCCCAAAAATGGGTTTCAGATGCAAACATCAATTAGTTGGTTACCGCCATAACAGTCATGCCGCTATTGGATCAGTGAGCACATCCTTGGCACATCTGAAATATAGAGCATTCTGTTCACACCTGAGAAAGACTAATGATGACTCCCTTTCTCCAGCAGTTTGCGTAAGTCCTTCTGTCCTGATGACACTAGCCAGCAGGGAGGAAAGTCTCCTACTTTCTGTAAAGAAGCCTTTGGGACTGTATATTTATTTTGTTCTCTTGAATCATAGAAACAGTAAGAAAGGTATCTAAAGAATGCTCATGTATTTGTGTTGGCCTAATTGCCTCCATTAAACTTAATTGTCATAATTGCAACTCCACTGCCGTAATTGTTCCTGTTGTCTTTATGGGGTTCAACAAAGGCATTGTGAGTTCTGTGCAGCTGTTTACACGGAGTTTGGGTCTCTTATGTTTTGCATGGCTTGCTTCCCGCTCTTGAGGATTCCATAGCTCACCCTGTCTCTTCTTTGAGGGGAGGACAAAGAAATGTGACTGTTGTCAGCTTCTGAGGACATGAAGAAACCAGCCATACACATACAGTGAATCACAGTGTCTTTGGAGAGATTCTTGTCTTCGTTAAAGGCAGTTAACCTCTTAGAGACTGCGTGGCAGGCACTCTATATGCAGTCTCTGACTGAATTTTCTCAACAACAGCTCTCTGTAGTATAATTATGGTGTTGCAGACAAGGAAAGCGAGGCCCAGTAAAACAAAGAGACCAAGGTCACAGAGTTTGGAAGGTCCCCGTGTTTGAGATATAAACCTAGGCATGTTTTAAATATTGCAATATCCTGTAGTAATTAGTGTGTTCAGCTCCAGCTCTCAGATTTCAGGTATGTTTGGTGGGAAGGTGACAGCCTGTGTTCAATGTCCCTAAGTGTTACCTGGTGTTTTCACCATCAGGGGCTTCTCTGTTTTTGTTTTGTTTTGAATTTGCTATTATTTTAGATGTACTTTTACCTATATTACTCTTCCTCTACTCTAGCCTTGCTGCAGTGGTTTTAATAAAAACGACCTCCAAAGGCCCATAGGGAGTGGCACTACATTAGAAGGTATGGTCTTGTTGGAGGAAATGTGTCAATAGGGGCAGGCTTAGAGGTCTCAGACAGACACTGAAGCCAGGCCTAGTCCAGCTGCCCATGGATCCAGATGTAGAACTCTCAGCTCCATCTCCAGCACATCTGCTTGCATGCCACCATGCTTCCTGCCATGATGATAATGAACCAAACCTCTGACACTATTAGCCAGGCTCAATTAAACGTTTTGCTGTGGTCATGATGTCTCTTCGCAGCAGTAGTAACCATAGCTAAGGCATCTTACATATTTACTTACAACACAAAATCCATAATGCAAACTAACACAAAACTTATGGTTGGGTGTCCCAAGCAGTTGACCTTTTAGTTCTTCCTTTAGTGATTGTCACCCTTCCTTCTTTGCTGCCTAAGCTGGATAATTGAGTCAACCTTGACTCCTCAGAGCCAAATATCTCAATTATAATCAACCCCTGTGGATCAAATCCAAATTTGATTTGTGTAGTGGTTTTATTTATTTGAGAAAAATTTTTCTTAGCATCTCCTAATGGGTAAGCATTTTCTTTTCAATCACTGCCATTCTTTCAAACCCCACTGACATTTCTTGAAACAGACTGGCTTTTGCATCTGTGGCTTGGATTAGATTTCTTTAATTGACTTGCTCAATCAGACCGGCTCCTGCTCAGGAGCCATTTCCTGTTTGCCACCAACTTCTTTTCTACAGAACATCACAATCAGCCTTTAATTTTACTTATGTCATAAAAATTTCAGAGATGTCCAAGGTCTGCTGGATTAAGATCACACTTCTTATCCTGACACAGAAGGCCTTCCACTCTCTGACTTCTGCAGCTAAACCACATTTTCTGTTTCCTTTCTGACACCCCATGTTCTAGCCATTCCCAACTACTGGCAGCTTTCCACACAGCCTGTTCTCCTGCACCCCCTTACAATTCCCTCTAACTAGATTCTCTTCCACGCTCCACACTACCCATTTGCAGTTATCTAGTCACATTTGAAGGAAATCAAAATCATGTTCAGAAAATCTTTTTTTTAACTTCTGATTTTACACAACTAAAATAGGCAACATCTTTCTTTTGTCTCTTTCTCCGACCACATCCTCCCTTCTCACTCTTCCTCATCCTCATCTTCACCTGTTGTTACCACTGAAGAGTTGATCTCCTCTCATTGATAACCACAGTGTGAATGTTCCTTTAAATACAGCTGTAGCTGCGTCTCAGAACTTAATGAGCTGTTTTCATTTTCAGTAAGTTCCGAAACACTCTGATTTCCTCTTTTCTTATTTATCTATGAGCTAACAAACTATTTTGTCTTTGAACATTTAGAGATGTTCCAGAAAGCTTTTTATTCATGTATTCTTAACGTAATTCCAGTGTAGTGTCACGGCACATTTTGTTTGAGATTTATGTTATAGTACAGGCCACTAAGGTGAGTGTTTTATGTATACTTGAAAAGTGGGCATCAATGGCATAATATGAGGGTTTTTTTTTGTATAAATATCATTAATTCACATTGGTTGAGACTATCATTTATTATCTATTCAATCTTACATTTTTGGCTTTATTTCATTATGTCTTCCATGATTGTCCTCAGAGCCACTATCTTTTAGTAAAAAGGTGAGAATTTATCTATATCACTTTATCATTTGTTTATTGACAATTTCAGTGTGTCATTCTGTCATCCATTTGACATTTATTTTGGTATCTGATATGAGTTGGGCGTGAGCCCCTTGCTATATAATCCATTTCCCCTTTAATTAAACAATTGAGACTGTGTTATATAGCTATCATGCATACACAGTCACACACACACACACACACACACACACACACACATATATATATATATATATATATTCACCTATGTATTGGTAATTTATCTTATACCATATTTCACTTAACTGACTTCTTCTTACTCCAATGTCATTCAGTCTTGATTTTTGCACATTGATGACGTGTGTTGCTATCTGAGGTACACTCTTTCTTTTGCTTCTCTGGCCAAAGGCTTTTTGCTAATACTCCAGATGGTTGTTGCTTGAGGCTAATTCCTGTGTAGGTTTCTTTTAAGGTTCTGGCTTTTTTTGCTTATGCTTTCCTGCCCTAATAACAAATCATCTGGCATTTGGCTGCCCAGTCTAAATACTCTGAGATGTTTTCTTGTGGAAAATTTTGATGCTTCTCAGTAAAGAGAGTATCAAGGAACTGTCCTGTCAGGATCAAACCTTTCACTGGTATATGGCAGCCAGTTCTTCTCTGGGCAATGGTGAGCAAGATGGAAGACTTCACTGATGTCAAAAGTATGTGGAAGGGATCTGTGTCCTACTATCTTGGCAACTGCTCTTCATACTCAGCCTCGGCTTCATCACCAATCATGGATTCTGTGATCCATCTTAGAGTTTACTGGGTTGTCATTTGGAAAGAAGGTTAGTAATCTCCACATTGTACAGATGGTGGCCAGGTGACTCAGCTATTGCAAGAGATTCCCGAAACATTAACCTAGAGTTGAAAGGATCTTTATAGATGAGGCAAGGGAGTTCCCCCTCAGAGCTTTGATCTTCTTAGAAGCCCCAGGTGGTTAGTGAGGAAGGTAGACCTGGTACCCAGGTGCCCTAACTTCTAGTTGACTGCCTTGTCCCTAGGGCTCGCTTCCTCCTTGACCTAGGATTGGCATTCCTGGTGGTGAGGGTGGTTATACTCCACCAATATGCTTCTCTTGTGAACCCTTGGTGTTTCCTCAGGGTCTGCTCAAGTCAATAGTGTTCATTGATCTCTTACTGTACTTTAATTGACTCTTTCAGCTAAGCCCCTGGTTTAGCCAGATGGGAAACTATCTCAATGGGTCACTGGGGTTGCCAAACTGATACTATTTTTACATGGCCAATAAAAAGAGTGTAGGCTTCCTATATGGATAACCAATTATTTATGGGCTGTGGAAAACAATTATCAAGACCCCTTGTAACGTAAATGGAGACCGGAATTCTTGGAATTCATTGATAAAAATCTGGAATCTTTGTCCTTTTCTTTCCTCAAAGACACAAGAGATGGTTGCTCCCTTGTTAGAAAGAATACTTGGTAAATTTTGTTTGAGAAAGTGCTATACATCATTAATGAATGAACTAGATTTCTACTTCCACGGAATGTGTATGTGTTCTCTATAACATTGCATGGCATAGAATTATTACCTGTACTGATTAACTTCCCATTGTTATAACAAAAATCCTTGGGTGACTTAACAAAAAGAAAGATTTATTTTGGCTCCTGGTTTCAGAGATTTCAGTTTATGGTTGCCAGGCCCTACTGCCTTTGGGTCCATGGCAAGGCAATGCATTATAGTAGAAGCACATGGCAGCAGAAGACGCCCATCTCAAAGCAACCAGGAAGTTAACAGAGAAACAAAAGCTATGGAGTCCCAATGTCACCTTCAGAGGGAGTGCACTAGTGACCTAACTTCCAGTAGGCCATGACTCTTAAAGGTCCCTGTCAATATATTGATGAAGAAGCTTTTTCCTTCTGCCTTCATGGTCAATATTTATTGGTTTTCCAAAATGTATTGAGACATCCAGGATATTGTCAGTGGCAGAAAAGATGCACCTCTTTTTGTTTGGCCATTTTCCATAGGCTCCAGATTCATATCTGAGCTCAGCATGCTCTGTGTGTTTCCCCACATGCTGGGACAGGCTGCTTTTGAGGACAACACAGAGGAGTGGAAAGAAGAAGTGTGCTTATATACTCGATCATTTGTATTTTGAATCTTTCACCAAATGGAACTAGTGCCCTCATAAGGGACCAGCTTCAAGTTTAACCACTCTCCAAGTCTTGGGAGCTTAATCCATGTGGTTTTATGCATTTGTCCCACAATCTGGGACCTCTCTTTTATGGTCCCAGAAAGACACATTTCCCTATATCCTTTTGATGTTCTGTTTGAGTCCTTGGCAGAAGTCTAGCTTATAATTTTTTAATTAAGACGTCTCTCTTTGAAAAGGTGGTGACAACTGAGCTCTAGGCTGCTCTGGTTTATCACATGCTCTAGGACAGGTTTAGGTTCAATTTCCATCAGGTCATAACATGAAGTCAAGATCTGTGATAATCTCATTATTCTCGAGAACAGGGCAGCACTAAAATACCGAGACACCCAGGCCCTAACACACCCAGTGTCTTTTGCACAACGCTCTTGGATTGACGTTTCTCACCACTCAGTTGGGACATTAAGGTTTCACGAGCTTGGCTTCTTACCTTGCAAGAGATCAGCTTTCTCTCTGGCAATGAATGATATTTTGACTTATTTAGGTGAATAATTTAGAACATTTACAGTCCCAGGGGATTTTTTTTGCCATGCTCAACAAACTTTGGCTTTATCTCCCATGAGTGAGTTCTGAAAGGCAAACATCACCTGCATCACAGTGCGCTTGGCATTTTTTATGCTGAGTCACAGGTACTGATATGGCTTTTGGAAGGTCTACACCAAGGAGACTCTTACTGCAGCACCCATTGAGCAGTAGGTTCTACATGACAGAGGCTAGCTAGCAGTGACCTGGGAAAGGACAGTGGAGTCCAACCCCGACTCTGGAGTAGCTCTGGAGCATAAGCCAATTTCAGGAAGGTTCATGGTATGCTACGGTTTGCACAGCTAAGATGTCCAAGAAGCTGAAAGTCATCTAAGACAAAGATTTTAGTTGGGAATTGACCTTGATGGTCATGTACTACACTCTCCTGCCTCTGGTTTACTCTTGCGAAGCCCAACACAAACACTCTAAATCAGTGGTTCTCCACCCCTGGTCATGATCCCTGTGGCAAATCTCGATCTCCAAAAATATTTACATTATGATTCATAACAGTAGCAAAATTATAGTTTTGAAATAGCAATGAGAATAACTTTATGGTTGGGGGTCACCATGACCTAAAGAACTGTATTCAAGGGTCGCAGCGTCAGAGATATTAAGAACCAGTGTTTTAGATACTCTTAGCTTATGAGTGGGGTCTCAAACTGATTATTACTAGACAATAAATGGTATGATCAGTCCAGATAATGATATTTGATGCTGTCATTCTTCCCTTTCAATGTCATAGAGATACTTCTAGCTTGAGGGGTATTTTTTTTTTAATTCAGGACATTTTCAAATGTTTTTTAAAGGCTGTTTAGTGTAATTTTTGTCTGCTATGTCATAGCTTTTAATATCCCAATGTGCTAATTTTTCATCTCTATCATGTCTGAATCTATTTATACTAACAACCGCCCCCTACCCCCCTACACACATGTGGATTATATATCCCTGGTATTTTGCATGTCTGATCATTGGTCCATGCATGACCACACATTAAAATAACATTTTAAAAATTCATTTTAATTAGTTAATTTATTTGGAGACAGAGTCTCATACAGCCCTAGCTGACTTTGAAACTGTTTTGTAGCCAAGACTGACTTTGAACCTCTGTCTGAGCTCTCTGCTGCTACCTTCTGAGTCCTGAGATTGTGCAGTAGTGAGGATTGCCCAGGGTTTCGTGCATACTAGGCAAGTGCTCTACCAAGTTAGCATCGTATCCTCTGTGGAGTGTCAGCTGTTTGCTGAATCCCTTTAAATATCCTTGGGCTTCGTTCTTGACTCGGTTAAGTTACACAGAAACACATCTCTTGAACCATGCTGGAATGCTTAGCTAGGTACTACTTGGGCAGCTTTTGATCAGGGGAGATATATGTATGTATGTTCAGTCTGTGGTTAAGGTCTTTGTATTCTGTCTCTGGGAGTGTTGAATATACCAGAACTCTCTGCTACTTCTCTCTCCATCTGCAGGAGGTGTCCTTACTGCCACTCATGTCTTAGTTGTCAGTCTGAGCAGTCAGGAGCCCTCACACCTGTAGATCCCTTCTTCCTTACAGATGTCTTGAACACAGAACAGGGACAGCAGGAGAGAGGAGCTGTAGGAATCTCTCCCATGATTCTCAGAAGGCTACTCTTCTCAATTGCTTGACTCTGCAAGTGTGGCCAATGATGATCCCAAAATCTCAGCATGTATAGCTGGCTCAGGGGAATGGCTGGGTTTGCTTTGGCTTCTTTTTGTACTGTTACCTAACTGAATCTTTTCCTCCACTTGTTAGACTGTCCTAAGCCCACCTTGTCCATTTCCTTCCTCTGTGGAATCTCCATCTTCTCCTGTCTGTTCCAAGGTCTGCAAATGTCACAGAAATTATACGTGTGTTTGAGGTAGAAGGTGGACTCTTACCACTGTCACCTACCATGGGATTCTTCACTCCCATGTCTTTGGTGCTATGTGTTTTCTTCTATAATTTCTGGGTGGGCATGTTTCTTCTGCTGTTGCTCCGAAGCCTCAAGTTTCCTGTCTTCTGTTCGCTTCTTACTTCATTTTTCTTTCACTCCTTTTGGCTTTTGAATAAGGTGTTGGTCCTTCAGAGGCATGACCACCAATGGTATCAGACCATAGTGTTCTCTATGGACCATTTGGTCCCTCTGAGAATCCCTGGACTACCAGCTTCTGTATGTGCATGTGTGCTTGGCTTGTTGGAGCATAGTATTCCACTTATGCATCCTCTTGGCTAAGGAGTAGGACCAGGGTGTCTCCATCTGTCTATCCATCCAGTACCTATCCATCTATCTATCTTTTCGTACACACCTATCTTTCATGATAAGTATTTTCACCACAATGTCTTCCATGACTGAATTTGCTCTGCACAGAAGGTTCTAGCAAGCTGATGTCACTCTATTATTTTATCAAAGACTTTCTGGAGCCCAGGGCAGGTAAGACCATTTTTTCAGAAGCGTTTGTGTCTGATGTCGTTAGATTAAGGTGTTTGGGCTAGATCCAATGAAGCCATTTGTCCTCTTTGGCAATTATATCCTTCATTCTAGACCTTTATTTTATACAAACCCTTGAGATTAGTATCCTTATCATTCCCTGTTACTTTCCTAGTGATTTTTGCATTCTGAAAAAGCATTGGTGTTGTTGGTCTTATTGTGAATGTCACAGACTCCATCCCAGGAGTCAGGTTGACTCACTGCCCAAGGGCTGGATGTGCATAGCCCCTGCATTGCATTCTTTGCTAGGTGGAGTATGTTATTTGTTTTTCCTTTTTTTTTTTTTTTTTTTTTTTTTTTTTTTTTTTTTTTTTTTTTTTTTTTTTTTTTTTTTTTTTTTTTTTTTTTTTTTTTTGAGATGGGTTTTGATACATAGCCTTAAACTCCTGGCAATTCTTCTGTATCAGCCTTCTGTATGGTGGGATTACAGGTATGCAGTACCACCATACTCAGACTGAAAAACAACAACAACAACAACAACAATGCATATCCTCCAAGATTTTACCCTAAGCTTTAGTGACCATTCATTCCCACTTTACATCTGCCTTTGCTACCTGTGCCCAGGAGTAACATTTCTGAAGGTTTTTTCTAATTTCCTTTGGGCTTCAAAAGGTTTTTGGTCTGTGACAAGGGTGCTTTTATTAGGCATTGTCATTAGGAACACTCTGTTCAGGATGTGGCTAGGCAAAAAACCAAAATCCCAAACCAAAGCAAAGCCAAACAAAAACCAACTAACTTAGGAAATTACGTTTGGCAAAGACTTGGCAAGAGTAACCTTTTTGTTGCCAGAATCCTTGTTCACAGTGTGGATGGCTCAGATGGTACTTAATTAAATGTGCTTTCCTATAAATTCTCGAAAATACGCTTTTTTTTTAAATGGAGCACTAACACGCATCCCGTTTATAAGGCAACTGAACTTTACAGCTCATAGACTAGGGAAGACAGCGTATGTACATACATGTTACTTCTGTTAGTTATCCTCAGAGCAATAATGGGTTTCCCTGGTAGTGTTGCCCAGGTCACAGGTTATACATTGACATTAACTATCTTCCTCCTAACTGATGTGTCTATGCAAGACACAAAAGGCCCACTCCTATCAAAGACCTCCACATTAAACCAGAGACACTGAAATTTCAAGTGGGGAAAACCCTGGAAGATATGGGCACAGGGATAAAATTTCTAAACAGAACACCAATGGCCTGTGCTGTAAGATCACAAATTGACAAATGGGACTTTATAAAATTGCAAAGCTTCTGTAAAGCAAAAGAAACTGTCAATAAAACAAAAAGGCCACCAACGGATTGGGAAAGAATTTTTACCAATCCTAAATCTGATAGGAGGCTAATATCCAATATTTACAAAGAGCTCAAGAAGCTGAAGGCCAGAAATTCAAATAACCCCATTAAAAAATGGGGTACAGAGCTAAACAAAGAATTCTCAACTGAAGAATGCCAAAAGGCTGAGAAGCACCTTAAAAAATGTTCAAAATCCTTAATCATTAGAGAAATGCAAATCAAAACAACACTGAGATTCCACCTCACACCAGTCAGAATGGCTAAGATCAAAAATTCAGGGGACAGCGGATGCTGGCGAGGATGTGGAGAAAGAGGAACACTCCTTCATTGCTGGTGGGATTGCAAGCTGGTACAACCACTCTGGAAATCAGTCTGGCGGTTTCTCAGAAAACTGGACATAGTACTACCAGAAGACCCAGCAATACCTCTCCTGGGCATATACCCAGAAGATATTTCAACTGGTAAGAAGGACACATGCTCCACT